>OU343224.1:39782838-39918506 GCA_910596185.1 Chrysanthemum makinoi | reverse complement strand
TTTTTTTATCTTTTTATGTTTTTTAGGAAATTGAAAGGTACGAATCTCGGGGTTTGTATTTGGGGGTTTGGTATTGCTACCGATTACTCTACTTATCTAATTATCTAGTCTAAGGTGTATGTAGTCTATGTCTAATTATTGTGTGCTCGTATGATAGTTTAAAGATGTGCTTACTTAGGTTTTCCTACTCCTTAACTATCTCCTATTGGTGGTTGAATTGTCACGTCCTTATTCTTAGTTACGTTGTGTGTCTAAAGTCGTAGGGTATGCGTATGTTCCCTCACTCTTTGAACTTACCAAAGGGTCTCGTCTACAAAACCCACTAGGGATAATAAACTCTTACTCTAAGGCACTCTTTGGATGGTTTAGCTTACAACTACCCAAGGAGCTATATTCTAAGGTTCAAAAAGATTTAATCAAGCATTAAGTACACAACGAATGACCTATCGCATTGCTAGATCATTAATCAACTAAGATAAGTGACAACCAATAAATATTCAATAATTAAGTTTCATATTCCCTAATCAAACACACAAGTAAATTAGCCGGACATGGAGAACATGCAAGCATACACACAAATAATTAAAGACATAATTGAATTAATGAAGTAAAACACTTATCTTGGTGTAAGATAGGGTTTGGAACCCTAAAATACTGTACAAGACAGCCTTGGTTCGGTTTAGGTTTTTACTCCAAAAGACAACACACAAATACTGAAAATTCGGATTCTATATATAAGATTACACATGCGACGGCGTCACCTTATATTTTGTGACGCCGTCGGGTCGCCGTCATTAGGGTTTCGTCTTGGCCACGCTAGACTTGCGACGGCGTCAGCTTGTGCTTGTGACGCCGTCCTCTTTAGCTTCTGACGCCGTCTGGATTGAATCTAGGCCGTCTGAGTTGCGACGGCCTCCTCTTTTATAACTTGACGTCGTCACTTGAAAATAGGAGTTTTGGCTTCTGTCCCGTCACAAAATCCTCCGACGGCGTCGAAGATAAGCAGTGACGTCGTCACCTTGTATTTTCAGCAGCTGGAGTGTCTCGATTCTTGACTTTGGCCATTTTCTTCGTATATCCGCGCCTTTTCGTCCAAATAAGTGCCATTACAGCAATTTGCCTTAAAGAGACCTAAAAAGTGAAAAGGAACGATATTAAGTAATAACGGATACAAAAATGATCAAATAAGGGCTTAAACGACCCCTCAAAAAGGTACCTTTGAAAACCTTATCATCCTTATATCACCATACATAATGTTAAGTTGGTCTGTCTTTTTGGAATTGTTCATCTGCCATAGGAACCAATTGAAAACCATTTGAAAATCAATCCAGATACTTATGATATATTATCAAAGCATTTTGTACCTGAATTGTTTTTGATATTTTTAGAACAAGAGCTCCCCCTCAACATGTGCATCAAGTGTATGAAATCGTTTTGCACATGGAGGCAAGAGAAAGAATTAACTTCTTTGATTACCATATTCTAAAAGATATCAACATCACTTCCCTAATCAAAACACGTAGATAAAGCATATTAGGGAAGGATGAAGTTTTCATAAGCTTGCTCCCCCTCAATATGTGCCTTGAGGTTTGAAAGAGTTTTGCACATACAAGAGGGAACCTGCACATTGATCACGTTTCAAATCTTTGTAGTTTAAGATAGATGCTCCTCCTCAACATGTGTATGAAAAATTTGAAATCGTTTGGCACATGTGAGATGGAGAGCTTGTACATCCTTATAAAACCATTCACCGAATTATCAGATTAATTCAATTTAAATCACAAATTCTCCCCCGATCACAATTATCAAATCATTTGAGATTTGTGATCTCTGTAGATTTAAATTTATTTTGAAAGCTTTTAAGAAGAATTGTGACTCGATTATGAAAGCGTTTTAACTGATAATGATCGGATTTTGAGACTTTAAACTCCATTGAATAAACATGCATGATTATCTTTTGAAAACAATTGAATGACAAATAACTTTTTAATTTTAATTGAAATCATTCTCCCCCTCAATCAATGACATAAGTTGTTGATTGACAGATAGATATTTTGACAAACTTTTTAAGTCCAAATGATTATCAAGAATAGAGTCCAAGTTATTTTTCAAATCAACTAGTTTTCATTAGATAGTAAGGATTAGTTTAAAGAATCAGAGCATGAGATTTTAAAACTAAGATAAAGCATGGCTCTGTTCTTTCTTTGAAAAGCGGGTTACTGCCTGAAATGACACTAAACCATTTTTATTTTTATTTTTTTAAAACATTCGAACAACATCTAAAGTCCCGTATCATTCTTTGAATGACAGCATTAAGACCGTAGATATTATCGAATCGAGAAAAGCATGACAAAATGACAATATTTTTTGAGGATTTTTCGAATTTTTCAAATTTTTTATGGATTTTGAAAGTTTTATATTTTTCTATTTGATTTTTGAAGGTTTTGTAATTTTGTATTTTGTTTTTCGAATAGATATTTACAAGAGATAGTTGAAGGAAACCTTTTACTCCTCTTCTTCCTCTTGAAGGCGTTTGAGAGTTTCTGGTTGTAGGCACTTAAAACCAAGTCGTGGAAGGATAAACTCAAAACGTTCTCTAGGAAGAGCTTTGGTGAAGATGTCTGCTAACTGGTATTCAGTCCTTACAAAGTATAGTTCCACCACACCTTTTTCAACTTGCTCCCTTATGAAATGATGTCGAATGTCGATGTGCTTTGCTCTAGAGTATTGTACGTTGTTGCATGAGAGAGCAATACAACTTTTATTATCACAGTACAAAGGGATTTTGTTGAATTCAAAGCCATAGTAAGATAATTGGGATCTCATCCATAGGATTTGAGCACAACAAGATGACATGGCTATGTATTCAGCCTCTGTAGAGGAAATAGAAGTACTCATTTGCTTCTTTGAAGACCAGCTCACAAGCTTATCACCCAAAAAGAGCACCTCGGGCGTGCTTCGACGAGTATCTTGACATCCTGCATGATCGATCATGCATAGGTACGTTAGTGACATACCGGTGTCCTTCGGTACCAAAGTCCCATATTGATGGTTCCTTGGAGATACCGAAAGACCCGTTTAACCGCTTCAAGGTGCTTTTAGTAGGCTTAGCCTGGTATCTAGCACACATGCAAACAGCGAACAAGATGTCGGGTCTACTAGCTGTGAGGTACATCAGGGATCCAATCATACTACGATATTTCGTTTGGTCTACCATGATCCCTGAGTGGTCCTCATCTAGTTTAGTACGTTCAATCATGGGAGTGTCAACATGGTCACTTGAATCAAATCCAAATTTCTTTAAAATCTCATTTGCATATTTAGATTGATTTATGAAAATGCCTCTGGGACTTTGAGAAATTTGTAATCCTAAGAAAAATGACATTTGTCCCATCATTGACATTTGAAATTTAGAACCCATTTCATTAGAAAAACGGTCACACTCATTGGGGTTAGTCGAGGCAAAGATGATATCATCAACATAAATTTGAACGTGAATTAAATGTTTGCCTGACTTCTTGGTGAACAATGTCGGATCAACTGCTCCTTTGCTGAATCCGGTTGATAGAAGAAACTTTGATAGTGTATCATACCATGCCCTTGGAGCATGCTTTAAACCATAAATAGCCTTCTTCAAACGATAAACGTGAGTAGGATGCTCTGGATTCAAAAAGCCTTCAGGTTGGCTGACGTAGACGACTTCTTTAAGATCTCCGTTCAGAAATGCCGTCTTTACATCCATCTGATAGACTACCATGTTCTTACTAGCAGCATTAGCCAAGAAGATTCTGATTGCCTCGATACGAGCAACAGGAGCAAAAGATTCTTCAAAGTCAATACCCTCCTCTTGACGGTATCCTTTAGCAACCAATCGAGCCTTGTTCTTTAACACATCACCATGCTCATCAAGTTTTACTTTGAAGATCCATTTTAGAGCAATGATCATAGCACAATATGGCGTAGGTACTAATTCCCATACATCAAGACGATCAAACTCATGAATTTCTTCTTGCATGGCATTGAACCAGCTATCTTCATTCATGGCGGTTTTAACATCTTTTGGTTCGATCTTAGAGAGTACGGAGTTGAAGAAGCACCATAAGGCATCGGTTGCAAGTTGTTTCCATGTGGATACTGGACTAGAGGGATTTCCAATGATGTTGTCTAATGGATGATCGTGAGTCCATTTTCTGAGGTGTTCATGTGGCTGTTGTTGAGGGACTGAAGTAGCAGATTCGATGTCTCTTAAGGAAGATGGTTCTGATGAAGATTCAGGAGCAAATATGTTTTCAAACGGAGCATCTTCGGGAGTAGCAAAGGGATTAACTTCATCCTATGAATCAGAAGCCTTTCCATGATGTACACTTGATGATTGAAGATTTGTTGATGAAACAGATTGATCAGCAGAAGGCGCTTCTTGGCTTAATGACATAGAGGTCGAAGGGTTGATTTCATTGACAGGGATAGAAGCAGCCTTTGTTGATGGGATTGACATATCATTGCTACTTGGCTCAAATTTTTCATCAAACATTGGATCAAACAGTTTCTTTAAATCATCTTCTGAGGGAGGTACATATGGAGTTGCTGGTGAGGAGTTTGGTACAAGGGATGAACCAATGGGACTGTTTTGAAGTGCGGGTCCAGAACTGGATTGTCCAGGAGCCATTTGACCGGTCAGCTCATCAAACGCAACGTGAATTGTTTCCATGATGTTTCGGGTTCAATTGTTGTAGATTCAGTATCTTACAAATACTCCAATGTATGCTTTAGCTTTAAGTTTTCCTAAATCTTGGCCCTCATTAGTTGGATAACACAATGCACCAAACACACGAAGGAATGAGAGATTAGGTTTTCTGTTGTTGACAAGTTCATATGGAGTTTTTCCATGAGCAGTGTGAATCAGGGATCGATTTTGGGTGTAGCATGCAGTGGCGATGGCTTCACCCCAGAGAAACATTGGAACCTTTGAGTAAATCAGCATTGTCCTTACGGCTTCCACAAGAGTTCGATTTCGTCTTTCAACTACATCGTTCTGTTGAGGAGTTCGAGGAACACTTCTTTGATGACTGATTCCAATACTCTCATAAAACTCACTAAGTTGTTTGTTAACAAACTCAGTTCCATTGTCTGTTCGGATGATTCTGACCGTTTTGTTAAGACGAACCTGCACTTTTGATGAGTTTGATAATGATATCTGGAGTTTCATCCTTTGTCCTTAAGAACTTTACCCAGGTGAATCTAGAGAAATCATCAACCACAACTAACACATATTTCTTCCCGAAGATATTCTGCACTCTCATGGGTCCACATAAGTCCATGTGAATTGTATGAAGAACTTCTGTAACTGAGTTTGTAGGTTTGGGTTTATGGGCATACTTCTTGCTTTTTCCCAATTGGCATGCTGAACAAAGATGATCCTTTTCATACTTAAGTCTAGGTAAACCTACAACTAGGTCCTTTCGGGAGAGATCATTGATGGTGCCGAAGTTCAAGTGATTGAGACGACGATGCCATAACCATGACTTTGTTTTAGAAGCCTTTGACAACAAGCAAATTGGAGAAGACTTCATCATATCTTCGATAGAGATGGTGTATAGATTTGAACCACGTGTTCCTCTTAAAAGTTCCTTACCATCAAGTTCTCTAACGAAACAAGTATGTTTTCTGAAGGCTACTTCTAGATCAGAATCGCAGAATTGACCAACAGAGAACAGGTTATGACCAAGACCTTCCACATAATATACCCTGGAGATAACACTTTTACCAACAACATAATCTCCATAACCCATAATTGCACCGAAATGATCGTTCCCGAATCTAACTGTCCCGATGAATTTGCTCACGAAGTTCATGAGCCGTGACCGGTCTCTAGTCATATGCTTGAAACAGCCTGAGTCCAGGTACCACAGAACAATTTGAACGATCTATAGTTGAACACAGACAAGAATGGATAACTGGATAATTGGGATCCCCATGCAAGAATGGGTTCCATTTGGTTAGTAAAAGTGATTGGAACACCCACATCGAAATAGAAACATTCATATCGAAAATTGAGGCAATGGAATCATTATGAATAGATGCACTACTAGTGTCTGTATTTTCCCTATTCAAAGTATGCTCACTTCTTAAAGGAATAGTTCTACCAGTAGGCATCCATTTTCTAGTGGGTGTTGCCTCATTAACCTTATGACCAAAAGGTATCCATTGATAACCTATCTTACTAAATGTTCTTCCTGTGGGCTTCCACTTTTTTCTAACTTTCTTACGCCTTTGCCTTTTTGCCTTCTTAGCATGATATTTTGCATTAACAAGATTAACTGGGATTTGACAGTATTAGACAAAGCATTCACACCACATTCATGATTAGAAACAGAATTCAAGCAGACATCATTACAAGGTTTGCAAATAGTATCAGAATTCAAATTAATTATAGTACGCCTATGGCTAATACTAGAATCAACACGATTCGTTTTATTCGACTCAAACTTAAAGTTCCTAGATTGGTCTTCTACTCTCTTCCAATGCACATTCTTAGTTTGCAAGGTCCTATCATTCCTTGTGTTGTCTTGAGACTTTGACCTGCTCGCTTTAATGTCACTGATTACTCCTGTAGAGGGAATGGGAACATTAGTTGGTTGATCTAATTTTTGCATTCCTGAACTAGATGTGTAAGGATCTGAACTACTAGAAGGCACATTAGTGTTCACTTTCTTAAAACTGTGATTTGAGCTATTTGCAGGCACACTGAAATTCACTTTCTTAACACCAGAAGTGCTGGTATTTGTACCCCTAGAAGGCACACTAGAGTTCGATTTCTTAGCACTAAAGGTTTTGGGATCTGAACTACTTGAAGGTATATTATAGTTCACATTCATAACATTGGGCATCGAATGGATTTCATACTTGGCACTAGGCATAGAACACGGAATCAAAGGATTAACTCTCTCACCTAAGGACTTAGGGCATATTGTGATTAAGCATTCTAGAATTTCTTGAGATCGTTTGCCATATAAGCATGCATGCCCAATTGCATTATCAAGTGGTTTCTCTAACTTATCCTCTTCAACAATCTCACGGAGACATTCTAGACAATACTTAAGGGATGAGAAATATGTTTGAATTGCAAGTTTATTGTTCCTAAGATGGGGAGGAACATATTTCACAGACAAAGCATATTTATTACAAACAGGTACCTTTGATCCATCATTCTCCCCATTGGTCATTGGCATTTTCCCTTTTTCCTGGCTCTTCAGATTCTCAATTTCCTTTTGCAATGAAGCTATTTGTTCGTTATTTTTGTTACGAGTGACCTTTATTGATTCAAATAACTCATTGAAATGACGTTTAACCTTTTCATTTTCTTCTAGAAAACTCTCGTTTTCCTTTTGTAATGCATTTACTAAGTTTTGAAGATGAAATGTTTGAGAATTCTGATAATCTAAAGGAGGAGGCATTTGGGAGCTAGTCACATTGTTCTTTTCACCCTTTAATTGAGAGATTTGGGCTTTCAACTTTCTGATCGTGTTACAATGAGCTTGAATCTGTTCATCACGTTTGTTTATTTGAAAAACTGCATCAAACTCTGGAGCATCTGAGGATGTCTTGATATTTGAAGTTTTGACATTTTCTTTAAGATGTTGATATTTTAGTTGTAAATTAAAATGCTCAACCTCTAGTTTAGAAAAATGTTTAACCAAATTTTCGTGATCATCCAGTTCAATTTTCTCATTTAATTTAGAGTTAGTCTTTTCAAGCTCAATGACACGATCATGGGAGACTTTCAGAGCAACAGATAATTCATGAAATTGAGAAGCATTAATGGAACAATTTGTAGCAGTGAAAAACACATCTTGAGCAATACATTCAAAAATCAGATTCTCATTCAGTGTATGCAAGTTCTTCCTCTCAATCTCATTATATTTTAATTCTCGCTCATAGTCACTAACCTCAACGATCATTGCATCAAATTCCTTTTCCATTTCTTTAATGCCTAAATTCATTCCCTTTTTAAGACTTTCAAAATGATCTTTTAGTTGTTAAAAGAAAGGCATGACTTCAGTTAAATAACATTCTTTCGTTTGCTCAAAACCCTTTTCCCCTTCAGTTATACCAGTGGGTGTGATCCTTTTCTTACGAGTTTTCTCAAAATCAACAAATAGTTGAAAAATAACATATTGACTGATTAAGGTCTTGCTTTTAGTGGCAATAGTCCTAGGAACTAAATGCATTGGTGTATTGGGAGGATACACAGTTGCTTAAGGCATTTTCCTAAAGGGGGGTTTGATACAACAAGATTCTCTGCTTTTTGCTTATCTAAATCCTTTTTCCGGAACACTTGTTCGGGTGTTAACAACGTCTGAGGCTTAAACTTGTTCAGATAAATCCAATTCTCCTTCTTGTAATCATGGGGTGTGATAGTTATTTCCTTCTCTAGTTTCTTGTTCATCTTTTCCCTAGTGACTTCATCTGATTTCTTATCTTCCTCAGTGCACTCAGCGCAACTAGGTTTCTGTCTAGGTTTAAGGATTTCATTTCCATCATAAAGTACCTTATGAGCATTTCTAGCCTTTTTAATGACCTCTGGATTTGGTTCCTCAACAAGGGGAATGCTATGCTTATCGCTTAAGACTCTATGCTTAGTGATCATGTGGGCAGTCTGAATGGTGTTCCCTTGTACGTACAACTTGTTTTCAAGCTTGTTTTTCAAAGTTTTCAGATTAGAAAAATCTTTCAAAAGTTTTGATTCCTTAGCATTAAATTCTTGCTTAAGCATTTTCACATTTTCTTGAAGTTCTTGTTTTTGCTTAGCAGTTTTAGAAATCTTTTCTTGTAAGGAATTTAACTCTTGTTTTAATACTTCTTCTCTAAAATTACTTTTTCTAATTATTGTACGCATTTGGTCATCCATTTCCTGCTCACGGGTGGTCAACTCAAATTTAGCACGTTGTTCATAAATAGCAACTCTTTCTTTATAGGCATTAAGTTCAGAGATAACAGAATCATCAGGGGCACATGCAGTGTATTCATCACAAACATAGTCATCATTGACTGCAGAAGATACATCACTTGATACAATCTCACTTTCACTTTGTTTCACATATTGATCATATGGGACAACATTGATATTACCCATATTTTCAATATCTGACTCAATGATTTCGGTTGATTGTATTTCATTATGTATCTTTTGCACATCAACTTCATCGTATAGTTTTAATACCTCTGAGATGATTTTATCTTTGGATGGTCCAGCTTGTGGTGAAGGTGAGACCTTAGGAGAGACCATTGGAGAAATGCTAGCCATGAAAATTGTTTGTGCAGTAGGTCCATCATCAACATCAGAGTCGTATGCATCACAGTCAGCGACTTGAAAGGCATTCTGATGATTGTGACCTATCTCCTGAATTGGCTGCTCATCCACATCTGCATCATAGGTCTTGGCATTGCCCTCAGCGAGAAACAACAACTCCTCTTCGTCTAAAGCAGCACCATTGTCCTGAGCTTGTACAAGCAGCATCTTGTCTCTGAAGTATTCTGCATTCTGTGGACGTTTTGGAGATGTGCAGTTCCTAGCAATGTGTCCCTCACCACCACAGTTGTAACATTTGACTGGCTTTGCTTGTCCTTGATCTCCATTCCTTCCCCGATTCTGATTTGCAACATATCCTCCACCTACTCCACCCCTTCTCTGATCGTACTGCCTGTCTTGAACTGGTTGCCCCATAACTTTCCCATCTCTGATCAAAGCATGATTGTGAAGATTGGATGCGGTTCTGATTTCATTGTTGGTTTCTCCCTGATTTGTTTTGAACTGTTCCAGAATCCTTTTTTCAAACATAGCATGTCTCTCATTCTGTAGAAGGAAGGCATATAGTTGCTCATAGTTTGTATTCTTCAATCCTTTAGTGAGCTTCACAGAAGTAACAAACTTGTGCCATTCGGGATTCATGTTGTTTACAAATTTTGAGTTTAGCTGAATGTTAGGCATGGTCATTCTAATGTTCCTCATGTCATTCACAAGCTTATGGAATCTCACGTAGTACTCATAGACACTCTCATCAGTTTTCATCTTGAAATGCTCAAATTCATCATATAATTGAGATTCTCTGTCTTCAACAGTTAATTCAGAACCTGAGAGAAGCATCTTGACATTATCCCATACAGCCTTTGCTTCAGTGTTGTGATTGATAAGCTTGTAGATGTCTTTTGGAAGACCTTACAGTATAATGTTAGAAGCCCTGATATCTGCATCGAATCTTTTCTTCTCTTTATCATTGAGCTCATCATACGTCTTTGGTATGTCCATTCCATAAATCAATGTTCCATCTTCAGCTGTATCAATTATGTCTCTAGTAGTCTCAACTCGATATGGTCCTTCATCAATCGATTTGAGAATGTTGACCCCATTTTCCTTTCCAAGACAGTACAATCTGATTCTTTGAGCCCAAGACTCGTAGTCATTGATGTCAAGCATGGGTGGACGAGTATCGAACCAGGCTGCTTGAACATCCTCGGCAACAGTGGAGATGATTGTAGGAACGTTGGTAGACATTTTTACAGAATTATACGGGATTTTATAACTCTATGATTAAACCGGGAAATAGATTCTTTCACGGGATTTTACTAAATCAAGAGAAAACCGTATTAAACACAAAAGTTAACCAAGTCGCTAAGAATCCTTGAACCAAGTCGCCAAGCACTAAGTTGCTAAGTTATAACAAAACAAGTCGCTAATTTCCCAAGTCGCTACAAATTTTGACAGCAAGTCGCTATGAACCAAGTCGCTAAGATTTCAAATCGCTAAATAGCAACTCGATATGGTCAAAATCGCTAGCACCAAGTCGCTACGAAACTTAAAGAACAAGTCGCTATCAAAATTGAAAGCAAGTCGCTACCCGTAGTGGAGAATCCACTAAGTGTACTATTTTTTGGCTTGTCTCAATAGACAAGTCGCTAAGTACCAAGTCGCTACCAAAACACACTACAACTCGCTATAGTTTTACAAACCAAGTCGCTACCAAGAAATGAAGTCCGTAGCACAAGTCCCTAGCAAGAGAAAACTTTAAAAACACACTTTTCAATCCAAAAACAACCCAACCACGATGATTCAAGCCTTCTAAATCAAAACCTAAACACTTGTGATGATTCTAAACACAAAAGTACAATCAAAATCCAAACTTTAACACTAGAAATCAACCAAATGATGCAAAAACCACTAAACTTTTTCAAACTCAAAAACCACCTAAAAACCACTAGAAATCCAAAGATATGTAAGAGATGATCTAACCATGGCTCTTGATACCAATTGTAACATATTGGATTTCACATACACATCATAACACAAACATACTTAGGCGTATAAGAGATGAGTTTTAGAGAGAGAAAGTTAGAGGTTTGGGAACTTTAGTGAGAGAAAGAAAATTCTTATTATGAGCTCCAACTCTCTACCTTGGGAGGTAGAGAGTATTTATAGTCTTACAATAAAACGCCACACAACGGGCTGTGGATCAGGCATACAGTGGGTAAAGACCCGTCCGTCCTCCACGGTGTTACTTAACTAACTACTACTTAACATAAAATAACTACGACTACGAGCTTTCTAACGATTACATATACTTGAGGTGACCGACACTTTAATACCAGGATTTTCTAAATCCTAACAATTGTAACACCGTGGAGGAAGGACGGGTCTTTACCCACTGTATACCTGATCCACAGGCCGATAGGAGGTCGTGTAAGTTGTAACTATAAATACCCCTTCCATCCATGGAAGGGGTGGTGCTTCTCATAATTTAACCTTCCATATTTTGTGAACCAAGTCTCTAGCAAGAACACCCTCTCTATCTTTCTCTCTCTAAATATGGCTAACATGTATTTTGGTCATCCAAGACCACCCGAATCATCAAACACAACAATATTTTGATCCTACAAATGGTATCAGAGCCATGTTGTTGTGTTTTGATGGTTTTTTCTTGTGGTTTTGATATTTGTTTGAAACTGTTTCGGGTATTTGTTGTGGTCGGAATATGTTTATTGGTATAACAGTCCTTAACATGGTTTTTGTATTCTATATGGTCAAAACATATCATGGTCCTATCAATATTATTTCTGTTTGTGTTCTCCTGGTCATTAACATTTGATGTGCTTTGATATTATATGGTCAGAATATGTTTATTGGGTATTTATTCTTGTCAAAATATACGGTCAAAATATTTGTTGTGTTTTGATGTTTTGTTGTCACCATTTGTGTGATGTAAAAGAAGTCATTCTGGTCATTAGCATGGTAAAATGGGTCAAAAAGTTGCAACTTTATGATAATTTTTCTGGGTCAAACTGGCTAAATGGATCTTTCAATAGCAGTTTTTCTGGGTTATGTATGAATATTGATTGGTGCAGAACCGTCAAGTTTTATCACACAAGCTAACCACTTGTGAATGGTCAACCGTAACAAACTTCAAACAGCACAGAAACAATACAATTTAGATCTGGAGAGTATAGTGTTTCCACAGGTCGTTAAGTCCCACGGAGGATTAGTGGTGTTTAACACTTTCAGATGTCGAATAATCACTAAGGATAGTGATCAGTAAGGATTGTGAATGATAATTACACCTAAAGAGAAAGTTTGTAAATTACAGGGGCTTAAATGCAAATTAAAGAAAATTAAAAAGCTAAAATATATTAAATAAACGCTATCACTATTTTTAAAATGATGTTTTTCTTGATTTATAAAACAAAATACCTTAAATAAACTATTTTAATTAAAACGTAAACCTAAATTACCTAAAAACGTGACCTAGAATGAAACGCAAGTTATGTATAAAAAATTCCTACGAGTGCAAGCAAGTAAAAACGTAAAATTTGTGAAATAAAAGTCCTACAAGTGTAAAAACAATTTTCTTACTTACTATATAACAAAAGAAAATTTTAGAAAAAAGATTTATATTTTTTTGACTTTTATATTTTTTATTATGAATTAAATACTAATTTAAACTAATTAAATTATTAAAAATACTAAACCTTAATGAAAAATTATGAAAATTTTATGATAAATACTTGATAATATAAAGAAGCTAGGAAAAATGTAAAACGGAAAAAACAAGATACTGGATAAGCTGGTAATAAGCCAATTGCCTAAATAAGCTAATAAGGCAAAAATGGTTTAAGTATATAGATAATGCAATCCATGACAAGAAAGACCCAAGGGCGCAGGCTATCCAGGTACAACACTATCACTTTCGTAAAGGTGGGAGGTCTCAGGTTCGAGCCTGCCTCCTATCTTTTTGTTTTTATTTTTCTTTTTGGACTTTTTCTTTTACAAACTTATTAAGCTAATGATAATAAGCAATTTATAAAACTACAACTTTTTATAAAAACTACCAATAAGCTCAGTTTAAGCTTATTTATCTCAACAGTGGGCTAGAATATGAAATAAGCACAAGTATTAAGCTAAGATGGCTAATTAGCTAGAAAATAAGCAAAGTTAATTAAGAATAAGCTAAGCAGCTTATAATAAGCTAATATGACAACTAAATAAGCACAATGACTATAAATAAGCACTTAACAAAATCCAAATAAGCAATAACTTAACTGTTTAACAAGATATTTTTTTGGTTTTCTAGCTACTTTCTAGCTTATTTTTAAGCACTTAAATAAGCTAGGAAATGAAAACAAAGACTGGAATTAACAAGTTGACCAACTGAGCTTCCTAAAAAGCTAAAGTTCTCACTGTGGGGTCTACTAGAGAGCTTATAATGAGCTTATGGAAAGCTTGTAAACACCGATACTCAGTGTACAAGATAAAATGGACAAAACAATAAGCCACTAGCAGGCTTATTAAATAAGCTACAAAGTGAAAAACTAAACTTGGAACTTTGAGATAGCTAGGTGAGCTTGTCAAAAAGCTAAGGTACACAAGCTAATACTCAAGTAATGAGCTCTCTGAATGAGCTTGTGAAACAAGCTAGTAAATCTGGTGCACAGGGCATGTTTTTAAAAAAGGGTCAAAAGAAGCTAAGTAATAAGCACTTAATAAGCTGATTAAAAGTGAACTAATATTTTTCTAATTTAGATAAGCAACAAAATTTTAATATTCCAAAAGATGATTAGCTAAATCTTAATATTAAATACACACTAAAATTGTTAATTTAATTCAAAAACTAATATTGAGAAATTTTGACTTTTTAATAGAACATGCAGTTTTGACTTATTTGAGATTCTAATGATCCTAGGCTTCTAAATATGTTATATTAAGCTATTATGAGACTGAATTAGGCTATATAAACAACTTTTAAACCAGAATGCATGATTATGCAATCAAAAATTTTAACAGTTATGAGTTTAAGACAGAATTTAGGTAATTTTGACTTTTATGGTATTTAGATGCAAACAAATGACTGATATGAGTTAATTATAGCTAAACAAACCTAGACCAACTATTTTCAACTAGTAAACTAACCTCTAACACAGATTAACAAGCAGATTCAAACACCCCTTATGTGGACTGTTGTGAAGCATTAGGCACTAAAACAAGTTTTTAAACTAATAAATCTACTTATTAACTTGTAATAACTATATTTAAACAGGATTAAGCCAAAATTAACAGGATTAAAACACTTATACTAGAATATGCAAATTTTGAGAAAATAGCTTACAAGAGATTATCCAACTGAGATTTCAGAACCAAGAACAAGAACCACTCTTAATAGCTTTCCACAAAGCTTATAACCCAATAGCAATCCATATTTTACCCTGCTTCAACTTCTTGTACCATTTTCCATTACTTTTTTATTTTCTCACTATTTTCTTGGTATTTTTATGAATTTTTAAGCTTTATAACTATAACTGATTTCAATGGTTTTAAAAGCTCTCATATGCTATATAAAGAGCTTATATGAGCTTTAGATTCCAAGACAACAACCAAAAATATCATTCGAACCTATTGAGATTTTTAAGGTAAAAATTGCATAAACTGAAATCAAACAGGAAACTTGAAATTGCTTATTGAAAAGGATTTATAATACACTCAGATTACTTAATTCAAAGCTTAAAAGCTTAAACAAACACTGGAAAGTTTAAATTATTTAAAACGACATACATAAAATAAAATTACACTACTTTTTTTTTTCTTTGCTTCTCATCCTTTCTTTATAGCTTTTTGAGACTCTATGTCGACATCTGAACATTTCCCACCTTGTTTCATCCCTTGGATCATTGAAATTCATCAAAACCATACATGTGGCATTTTGGCGGGAAAAGTCTTTGAGCAGGTATTTAGCAATTAATGCTTCTTGGTGTATGTAGAGGTGGAGGGGAGTGGGTAGACAGGTGGGGGGATAAGGTGAGGTGGAGAGGTGGGGAAAACAGGTGGTGAAACCACCTGGTTTCGTGGTTTGATTGGAGAGAACGGTGCGAACGATGACATGGCGGTATTCTATTTTAAAAACTGGTTTGGGCTTGGTTATGGGTTTGGGCCAGCTGGTATATGGGATTGGATTTGTGTTTGGGTTAAATAATACAAGGGTCCGTTTGTTATAGCTTATAAACACAAGGACCATTCATGTAATTTCCTGAAAATGAGGAACTGAAATTGCCAATATTCCAAAGTTAATTCAAGGGCCAAACTTGCCAAGTTTCTTTTACCAAAGGACCATAAATGTTAATTTTCCAATTTTTTAAACGTCCAAGGGCCTTTTATGTCATTTTTGAAACTTGAGGGACCAAACATGTAATTTATCCAAAGTTCACCATAAGGACCAATTTTGCTATTTATGAATAGTACAAGGTTTATTTTTGATTATTTTCACTTTTTAAATTTACCAAGGACTATTTTTGACAATTTTCAAAGTTAAGGGACTAAACTTGCCATTTTTGCAAATTTGAACTTCAAGGGTAAAATTTTGTCATTTCATGATTCCTAGGGGACTATTGTTGATTTTTCTTCAAAATATTTTATCCAGGGACCAATTCTGACAATCTGTGAAAGTTCAGGGACTAAAACTGCCAATTTTGTAAACTTTGTTGTTTTTCATCGTTTAATCCTTTTGCATTTGTAACACATAAAAAACACATTTTCATGATATTTGTAACATTTATATAGTCATTTGTGTGTTTTTGGTCAGTTTTTTATGGGTTTAACAAGGTAAAATATATGTGTTTTAGACACATATCAAATCCCCAATACTAAACTATTGCTAGTCCCTAGCAATGTTTTGAGAAAAATTAATGGATTTCATCTCTTTACCAAAAGCCATTACTTCGAGTAGCCGGTGTTTTAGTTCAAGTAAGAACCTTGGTACAACGATAACCAAATGATTTTGAGCAAATCACCAACTTTCAACGGTTTTGATTTGTCTTTACCAGAAGCCGTTTGCTTCTGGACTAGCCAACTCTTAGATAAATTATCAATATTATCTTTGGTGAGTCGATTACCAATTATGGTTTTCCAACTGCCTTTACCACAAGCCATAAACTTGCAGGCTAGCCAACTCTTCACTAATTAAAGATATGGTGAGCTGAACACCATACAATTTTGGGCAAATTGCAAGCCATAAACGGATTTGATAAATCTTTACCAAGAGCCGTTTGCTCCTGGATTAGCCAATCCTTATGTGTGTTAGACATGGTGGACTGATTACCATTGGTTGTGTTTAGTACATAGTACTTCCACTACAAAATTTTTTAAAATTTGGCCATTTTGGGGGAAAAAGGGACTAAAAGGGTACATTTATGATCAAATTCGCCAGAATTCCCCCCCCCCCCCCCACACTTAGAAATGAATATTGTCCTCAATATTCAAAGTACCGGGTGTTATGCCGAAACTTAGAACGTAAAAAGATAACATTACTAGCCAAGTGTAGAAACACAACAATTATTTATTTTTTTATTTTTTATTTTTTTTTATATATACAACAGCGGGGGGCCAACTCCCCCACACTAGGGTGGTACTCATGGGTGAAAACCCATGTGGTGTGTGCTATTGTTTTTGATTATCGAGTCGCTAGCTTGACTCGACCCCGAATTAATTTGTTCATGGGGAAGCAGAGTGGAAGAGACAATCTCCATCGGACTTTCATTCAAGATGTTTGTATAAACATTGAAGTACGTGAAAGTTCCACACCGATGAGATATACATAGAACTGGCTCAAAAATGATAAATGAAAATGCCGGGATCAAAAATAGTGTCCTCATTCCCGAAGGAGTGAAGAACAGGAGAAGCCACGAGATAGGTGAAGAAAAGAAAGAAAATCATGATAAAAATCATGACTAACTCATCATTATCAGAAGGAGAATTCATGATTTCTGCATCATGAATCTCATCATTTAAGCTCATTTGATCAAGACATATTCTGGGTGGGAGGGATGGGATTTTGATATCAAGCAAGTTCTCATGGTTGAGAACATTTCCCTCCGGAACACAAAAATCATTTTTGTCTAGATCAAAGTGGAAGTTATCATACTCAGGTGGAGATATGATATGAGTGAGTTCAAAGGAGAACTCCTCGTAAAGAGAATTATTCATGTGATGTAAGTCTGTGAACTCTTGTTCCACTGTAGACTCATCACTATCCTCAATCTGAGTATCAAAGAGTGGATTCTCATAAATTAAAGTGACTTCAGAGTCGAATTCAAATAGAGGATTAGTGAGAGTTGTTTTGAACGCTTCAAGAACAAAGTGATTAACATTCTCTATTGGACTGTTAGGGTGAGAAGTGAGTGAACGATCATTACAAAGGAGACTTTCAATTTCTCCTAGGTTGGCTTTGAAATCAAAGAGATCATCATCACTTTCCGATGAAAGTGGAATGATGTGAGTGAGTTCATCGGTGAACTCCTCATGAAGAGGATCAACATCAAAATGTGAAAGTGATGCCTCAACATTCTCAATGTCCCCATAAGATTTACAATCATCGCTAAAATCGGAGAAAGTCTCAAAATGATCTTTTGAACACTTAAGAGGGGAAGGGATATCATACATATGGTCAAAAGTTCCCTGTGACTCTCTCTGGATTGGGACAAGGTCCTCAACACTAGACTTTATGAATTCGTCCGATTCCTTTTCAGAAACAGTGTCAAGATGCTCGTCCCCATGTTCAGAGAGTGAGTGGGAGCTTCGGGTGTGATAGCAGTTGTTTGAGAATGAACCTCAACTGCTGGGATATCAACTGATGAACTTGATGAATCTTTATAAAATTGTAGGATACCAAGTGCATCCTCATCATCACTGTCATCAGGAATAAAACGAAATTGAGAGCTAGATTTGGCTGTTTTTTCTTTTCAATTGATTCCTAATAGATTTTTCAAACGCAATTTAGGAATTTATTTTAGCAGCCTGCTCTTCAGCTAGCAATTCTTCCATAGATTTCTCATGTGAATTTTGAATGACGGGACATTGTGGGAGTGGAGATTTGTCAAAACCGGAAGGTTGACATTGATAATCATCATGAGGATCCCCACAATATACACAAGAAAAACTGGGAGCATTTTGAAATGCTGTTTTACTCAACTCCTCAGTTCTTTTCACTGACTCCATAAGCTCTAGATAAGTGTCTTGTTGGGTTTGCTGAGGAGTTTGAGTCATTTTGCACTGTGGAGGTTGGTCGTGATATGGATAGTCGTAATTGTTACAAGGAAATGGATTCTCTGTTTGACAATCAGAGCTGAAATGGGGACCTCCACAGTTTTCACAACAGTAAAACTGTTGAGTCTGGACTGGCGAATTATATGGATATTGGTCATAACCAAAGTTCTGAGCATCACCGAAAAACTGTTCATAGACAAACGCGTTTCCGGATTGACACTCAAATCCTTGGTGAGGATCTCCACAAAATTCACAGCAGTTATGTTGATTATATGAAGATAAGTCGGGCTGTGGTGGGTAATTGGAAAATTTTGAGGGGTCTTTAAATGAGTTCGGATTAGGATCATAATCAAATGAATTCCTCGAACCACAAAACAAACAACTCCCGTTATGAATATCATTACCACACTGTACACACGTACACCGCGACATGGGTGAACCAAAAGAGGCTCACCACAACTGACACAAGGAATAAACGATTCCATTTGAGAGTTAAGAGAAGGAATTGGTTCATTCAAAGAATCAACAAAACCAACATGGTGATCCGAATGACTATTAAGTCTCGAAGAATATTTTGAAAAATCCAGAGGTGGGACAAGTGGTGTGCTCTGAGAGCTAGCAATTTCCACCACTTCCGTTATGGTCTCTGGTTCTTGTTCTTGAGAAACTTGAAGATTAGGCAAGTCATTCTTGCTAGTCACCGGTCTAAATTCTGCATGCTTGCTTTTAACCGTAAATCGTGAAAGTTTAGGATCAATTTTAGACGGCTTAGGATCAATTGAGGGGTTAGATCTTTGGATAACCGTAGGTTGGACGTATTTAGCACCTCCATTATCAGAAAGAAGTACCTGGTCCTTTGTCACCGGTTTCTCCTCGTTCCATTTCCCTACGCAATTAATGGATCATCACGAACAACACGAATTCTTGACATTTGTGATAAAGTATGAAGTTTTTCAACTTCGTTCCAGAATTCGTCGTAGTTGAAAGATTCCATGAGAATAGAAGAAGTTAGAATCAAATGGATAGAGGGTAAAGGGATAAAGAATCAAAAAGGGTAAAAGGGTAAAGATGAATATTTTTGGATTTTTGAAAAACATGCTATAAAAACAAAGAATGAAAATATTTTTGGTGTTGTTAACACTTTAGGAAAAGTGTTAATGACTTTTTGATATCTTAAAAAAAACTGTTTACAAAAGGTGGTATATGTGCAAGTACGGGTCTGAAAATGTTTAGAACACGCTAAAGCCTCCCCGGCAGCGGTGCCAAAATTTGATTAGTGCGGAACCGTCAAGGTTTATCACACAAGCTAACCACTTGTGAATGGTCAACCGTAATAAACTTCAAACAGCTCAGAAACAATACAATTTAGATCTGGAGAGTATAGTGTTTCCACAGGTCGTTAAGTCCCACGGAGGATTAATGGTGTTTAACACTTTCAGATGTCGAATAATCACTAAGGATAGTGATCAGTAAGGATTGTGAATGATAATTACACCTAAAGAGAAAGTTTGTAAATTACAAGGGCTTAAATGCAAATTAAAGAAAATTAAAAAGCTAAAATATATTAAATAAACGCTATCACTATTTTTAAAATGATGTTTTTCTTGATTTATAAAACAAAATAACTTAAATAAACTATTTTAATTCAAACGTAAACCTAAATTACCTAAAAACGTGACCTAGAATGAAAACGCGCGTTATGTATAAAAATTACGCGAGTGCGCAAGTAAAAACGTAAAATTTGTGAAATAAAAGTCCTACGAGTGTAAAAACAATTTTCTTACTTACTATATGACAAAAGAAAATTTTAGAAAAAAGATTTATATTTTTTAGACTTTTATATTTTTTATTATGAATTAAATACTATTTTAAACTAATTAAATTATTAAAAATACTAAACCTTAATGAAAAATTATGAAAAATTTATGATAAATACTTGATAATATAAAGAAGCTAGGAAAAATGTAAAAACGGAAAAAACAGTACTGGATAAGCTGGTAATAAGCCAATTGCCTAAATAAGCTAATAAGGCAAAAATGGTTTAAGTATATAGATAATGCAATCCATGACAAGAAAGACCCAAGGGCGCAGGCTATCCAGGTACAACACTATCACTTTCGTAAAGGTGGGAGGTCTCAGGTTCGAGCCTGCCTCCCATCTTTTTGTTTTTATTTTTCTTTTTGGACTTTTCTTTTACAAACTAATTAAGCTAATGATAATAAGCAATTTATAAAACTACAACTTTTTATAAAAACTACCAATAAGCTCAGTTTAAGCTTATTTATCTCAACAGTGGGCTAGAATATGAAATAAGCACAAGTATTAAGCTAAGATGGCTAATTAGCTAGAAAATAAGCAAAGTTAATTAAGAATAAGCTAAGCAGCTTATAATAAGCTAATATGACAACTAAATAAGCACAATGACTATAAATAAGCACTTAACAAAATCCAAATAAGCAATAACTTAACTGTTTAACAAGATATTTTTTTGGTTTTCTAGCTACTTTCTAGCTTATTTTTAAGCACTTAAATAAGCTAGGAAATGAAAACAAAGACTGGAATTAACAAGTTGACCAACTGAGCTTCCTAAAAAGCTAAAGTTCTCACTGTGGGGTCTACTAGAGAGCTTATAATGAGCTTATGGAAAAGCTTGTAAACACTGATTACTCAGTGTACAAGATAAAATGGACAAAACAATAAGCCACTAGCAGGCTTATTAAATAAGCTACAAAGTGAAAAACTAAACTTGGAACTTTGAGATAGCTAGGTGAGCTTGTCAAAAAGCTAAGGTACACAAGCTAATACTCAGTAATGAGCTCTGAATGAGCTTGTGAAACAAGCTAGTAAATCTGGTGCACAGGGCATGTTTTTAAAAAAGGGTCAAAAGAAGCTAAGTAATAAGCACTTAATAAGCTGATTAAAAGTGAACTAATATTTTTCTAATTTAGATAAGCAACAAAATTTTAATATTCCAAAAGATGATTAGCTAAATCTTAATATTAAATACACACTAAAATTCTTAATTTAATTCAAAAACTGATATTGAGAAATTTTGTCTTTTTAATAGAACATGCAGTTTTGACTTATTTGAGATTCTAATGATCCTAGGCTTCTAAATATGTTATATTAAGCTATTATGAGACTGAATTAGGCTATATAAACAACTTTTAAACCAGAATGCATGATTATGCAATCAAAAATTTTAACAGTTATGAGTTTAAGACAGAATTTAGGTAATTTTGACTTTTATGGTATTTAGATGCAAACAAATGACTGATATGAGTTAATTATAGCTAAAAAAACCTAGACCAACTATTTTCAACTAGTAAACTACCTCTAACACAGACTTAACAAGCATATTCACACCCTTATGTGGAGTTGTTAAGCATTAAGCACTAAAACAAGCTTTTAAACTAATAAATCTACTTATTAACTTGTAATAACTATATTTAAACAGGATTAAGCCAAAATTAACAGGATTAAAACACTTATACTAGAATATGCAAATTTTGAGAAAATAGCTTACAAGAGATTATCCAACTGAGATTTCAGAACCAAGAACAAGAACCACTCTTAATAGCTTTCCACAAAGCTTATAACCCAATACCAATCCATGTTTTACCCTACTTCAACTTCTTGTACCATTTTCCATTACTTTTTTATTTTCTCACTATTTTCTTGGTATTTTTGTGAATTTTTAAGCTTTATAACTATAACTGATTTCAATGGTTTTAAAAGCTCTCATATGCTATATAAAGAGCTTATATGAGCTTTAGATTCCAAGACAACAACCAAAAATATCATTCGAACCTATTGAGATTTTTAAGGTAAAAATTGCATAAACTGAAATCAAACAGGAAACTTGAAATTGCTTATTGAAAAGGATTTATAATACACTCAGATTACTTAATTCAAAGCTTAAAAGCTTAAACAAACACTGGAAAGTTTAAATTATTTAAAACGACATACATAAAAAAAAATTACACTACTTTTTTTTTTCTTTGCTTCTCATCCTTTCTTTATATCTTTTTTAGACTCTATGTCGACATCTGAACATTTCCCACCTTGTTTCATCCCTTGGATCATTGAAATTCATCAAAACCATACATGTGGCATTTTGGCGGGAAAAGTCTTTGAGCAGGTATTTAGAATTTAATGCTTCTTGGTGTATGTAGAGGTGGAGGGGAGTGGGTAGACAGGTGGGGGGATAAGGTGAGGTGGAGAGGTGGGGAAAACAGGTGGTGAAACCACCTGGTTTCGTGGTTGCAGGAGTGGGAGAGAACGGTGAACAGTACATGGCGGTATTCTATTTTAAAAACTGGTTTGGGCTTGGTTATGGGTTTGGGCCAGCTGGTATATGGGATTGGATTTGTGTTTGGGTTAAATAATACAAGGGTCCGTTTGTTATAGCTTATAAACACAAGGACCATTCATGTAATTTCCTAAAAATGAGGGACTGAAATTGCCAATATTCCAAAGTTAATACAAGGGCCAAACTTGCCAAGTTTCTTTTACTAAAGGACCATAAATGTTAATTTTCCAATTTTTTAAACGTCCAAGGGCCTTTTATGTCATTTTTGAAACTTGAGGGACCAAACATGTAATTTCTCCAAAGTTCACCATAAGGACCAATTTTGCTATTTATGAATAGTACAAGGTTTATTTTTATTATTTTCTTTTTAAATTTACCAGGACTATTTTTGACAATTTTCAAGTTAAAGGGACTAAACTTGCCATTTACGCGAATTTGAACCGAGGTAAAATTTTGTCATTTCATAATTCTGGGGACTATTGTTGATTTTTCTTCAAAATATTTTATCCAGGAGACCATTCGACAATGTGAAAGTTGGGGACTAAAAGCATGGAATTTTGTAAACTTTGTTGTTTTTCATCGATTTTTAATCCTTTTGCATTTGTAACACATAAAACACATTTTCATGATATTTGTAACATTTATATAGTCATTTGTGTGTTTTTGGCTGTTTTTGTGGGTTTAAACAAGGTAAAATATGTGTTTTTAGACACATATCAAATATGGTCGGTAAATGGTCAAACCATGCAGTTTTTCTTGCTAGCAACTTGTTAAACTGAAAAAAAATGGTAGCGACTTGTCATTCTTTAATGACAAGTGAGTTGTGTGAGACCTAGCGACTTGTCATTCATGTTTTAGCAGCGAGTTGATATTAAAGTGCTAGCGACTTGAGACCAAAATGACTTAGCGACTTGATTTTTACTTTAGGTAGCGACTTGTTATTTAACAAGTTGCGAGTTGTGCTTAAAAAGTGTAGCAACTTGTGATACCGTTAATGCGTAGCGACTTGCGGTGACCTAGCGACTTGACAGAAAGGTAGAAGAAGATATGACTTGACCACGACCATCACAAACCATATACCAAAACAACAACCTCAGTTCCATAATCATCGGTCCATGGTTTCAGTTTAATAAAACGAGAAGCTGTAATATCTAATATCAATCCAACTCCAACTACAATCAAATCCAATCAAAACTATTCTAACTCATCCTCCATCTACTACTACTATACTAGAATCAAGACTCAACTCCAATCTCATTTTACACTAGTCCTAGACTCGACTCAAAACTCAACTGAATATGAATGACCTCAGATCCGATTCATTTTATTGCAATCTTTTTAAAGATGATATCAATTGAATCTTTATCCTCACAGGTCCTTTAGAAGCTTAGCTTCTTGAATATCCGAGTAAAAAGAAAGAGTTATAACAATATTGTTACACTCGTTTCTCTAATTCGTTCATGACCAACATCTATAACCAACAATTAAAACCTTACGCGAGACCCATTAGAGGATCTTCAAGAGCCAACATCATGTGCTAATCACATACATCTAAAGAAAGAAGGGTGATTTTAATTTGGGATTGAGATGAGGATTGCGGATATTATCTGTATTGAGGAGAAATTTCAGGAGGTGAGAGGCGTATGTGTTAGATGATTTGATATTGATCTCTGCTTTGGTGAGAGATTTTAGTGATAGTAGGTGCTTATCAAGCAGGTGTGGGAGGCGATGTGTTAGAGTTTTTTAGGGTTAGGTTAAGACTAAATGCATTTTGTCTTAGTCATTTATAACGGATTCTTTCTGATTTTTGGATCGGGTACTCAAAAATTTGGAGTGGGCTTGTAGACTTAAATCTTGCATATGGGCTGCAATGAATACTCAATTGTTAATTGGACCATGTCATGTTAAAATAGACTTGGGCTAAGGTGGACTGAGTGTATATCCGAAGTTGATTTGCAATATTCGTTTGATATTTCATTTGAGAAACATGGACATAACTATTGTTATCCGAATTTTGGTACAAAATTTTGGATACAATTTCTATTATTGGAAATCCGAATGGTGTTTGTTTGGGTATTCAAATTTCATGAGAGATACTTATCCACGGCTTGAGGTTGTAATTAATCTTCATTCGGTTCAAGGTTCCTATCCGGTATTATTGATGTGGAATGGATGTGACGACTCAAACGGTACGTATAATAAACTTGGAGCCTGGTCAAATTCTTTGCAATTTGTTATATGTCAAAGATATTGGAATGCATTGAGTTAACCATTGATAGAATTTACATTGACCGGATCGGATTGCATAGTTATTTGGATCGTGTTGAAAATTATTGGATGACAAGATTTGTTGATGATAAGATTTGATGAGAATTGATGAGATGATGAGATTCGTTGTATTACGAGGTTTGATACTTTGGTGTATACCTTCTCACAAAGAATATTTTGTCACGGCTTGGGTTGTTATTGGAACTAGGTTGACTACGGGGTTGTTTGGACGGTATGTCTTATTTGGATTTGAAGTATGGTTTTCTGGGCGTGTTTACTTATTTCGTCTTCTTTTATAGAGTGTGATAAAGACTTGACGATTTAGTTACGATTGTGATTCTTTCTCAGTTAACCCACAACATAGCTATCACTTCGGTGTCTCACGCAGTTGAGGATACGTCAAGATGTTTTGTACATTGGGTACACCGTTTCTTTTTCACAAGGATTTGTACAAGTTTAAGTAACAAATCTGGGGAATTTTACTTCATGCTCAAGTTTGGCATATCGGGTTTACTTCACCATGTTGTCACTGCAATAGCCGATAGAATGCATGAATGATGTGTTTACCAAAGTTTTTATTGGATGGTTGATGATATTGTTGATGTTGGATTATGAACCGCTGATGAACCACTGCATGTTCCCCTAAAAGCAGATATTCAAAACCAAAGTTGTCATAACACATTCAAGTACGACATTGTTTACGGTTTTGTCTTGATTTTGTAAAATCCTTGAAAGAAACTATTCTCGGTTTAAATCATAGACTTGTAAAATCCGTGACAATGGAAACATCACAGTAATAGTAAAGTACATTTCCGGATCTATCTTACAGTTTATTCTTGGTTTTGTAAAATCCCGCGAAAGAAACTATTTCTCGGTTTAAACCATAGAGTTGTAAAATCCCGTATTGATAGAACCATCTTCGAGAAGAGAAAGTGTATTTCGGAATCTTATTTGATCTTTGGTGCTACGGTTTCTACTTCAAAGAAGGGATAAAAGGGTGTACTTCATAAATTGGGTGTGTGTTTGGATTGTCCTCGTGGCAGTTTGGCTATTACAAGGTTTTACGGGGTTACGTGCTTTTAACCATGGTCGGGATGAAACCGTTATCATAGTTCACTTAAAACGTCAAAGAAGGCTTGATTTGAGCAGTTCAAAAGATGTGACAACGGCGTTAATTCAATATTATTTATTTGAGGTTGAAGTGAAATATCACGGGCGAGTGTACTTAGTATCTGAAGGTATCGGGGATGAATGGATGAAGATTCTTCATGATCCTTGTTCAAGCATATTATCAAAAACGAAGACTTGGAAATCTAGTTATTGTTGGGTGTCTTTTACCTTTTCTTTTACCACTTGGGGGAATTGGGCTCTTACCACCACAAGATAACTATCACTTTAAGGAGTTATGTTGTGCTCGCTCTGTCACATTCAATTGTGGATTTTCAAGAGGTGATGTACGTCTTATACTTGAGGGTTGGTTGGTTGAAGAGTATAGAGTACATAGAGAGTACTTAGAGATGCTAATGGAAATCGGCACCGCTCTTTGTTACATATGTGCAAGCTTAAGTCACGAGTTCAGGTTAGTTTACTTCACGGTCAAATTCATCATATGGGTTTCTCCATCAATTTGTCACAACAAAGAGCCTCTTGAATGATAATGGGTTGATTACATGTTTTGCGAAGAGATGAGGAAAGAGATTATGACGTATGAACACAACAGTTCATGCCTCATACTCTAAAGAAAATAAAATTGTACGCTTGGTGTGCTTTATCTTCAAAAGAAGAGAAATCTTCTTATTATGACCATTCTCATCAACATGCTTCATACTTTTTCCATGCGCTTCAGTCATCAAGTGAACCGGGCTACTATTGATTGTTTTCATATTCCACTTGCCCAATATAATGAAGATGGCGACATCATGTGCTAATTTTTCGGGGGAGAAGTGTAAATAGAATACTTTTGGATGATTTCACTTATTTAGTCAAGAATGGCATCTCCGTATGCAATTCTTGAGGGGGAGAAAAAGTGTGAATTTTTTGCATTGTTGATTGATATTTGAGAATATAAATGGTCATACGGCTCTAAACTCATGTAAGAACCGAGCTTCTTCTTATCGGCTCATCTTCATATGGAGTTTTTCTCTTCTAAGAGGCATTGGTTGACATCTTCACTCGGATTGATGAGTTTATCGACAAAGTGCTTCCGGTTAATGCTTCAATTATACATCAACATGATGATTCCGAACAATCTCTCTGTTCTTGTTTGATGTGATTGGTAGTTTGGTGTCACCATCTTGTGTGTTCGTTGTGCCCTGATTGCTGATTTCCTTGATGAACATCTTTCGTTCTTGATTTGATTGGGAGGGATTTTTAGTTAAAATTTGAAAGATGTAAGTTAATTGGGATGCTTTTTGGTGTGAGTTGAATATGTTAACTATCTATTCCCCAACTGCACAATCTTGAAGAAGGTCGGAGTCTCTGATCGATTTCTACATTTTTTGCTGCGTGTTAGAAGACTAAAGACGAGTTGCATTTAACGATCTAAAGACTTCTTCTTAATTGGGCATTTATCAAACAGATTGTCGATTTAGGGGAGAGCACTAATTGGGAGAGTGTTATAAGTCAGATTTAATCCCCAATTAGACTTGCTCACATTATTCAGCATGTTGATTCTCACAAACACTTCAAGTGTTCTTCTCATAAAGATTTCAAGTATTTGGGCTGATAAGATGTTGCTGATTCTGAAGTGTCAAAACCAGCAAGGGGGAAGGAGACTCACATCTAAACACAAAACGCGAGTAAACTTGATGAACTTAATTCTTCTAAGTGATTGAAGATAACCCGGGAAGACAAATGTTACTACCGCATAGAAACTCAAGGATTGACTCATGACGAGTAAACTTGATGAACTTAACTCTTCTAAGTGATTAAAGACATCCCGGGAAAACAAATGTCATGACCGCAGAGAAACTCAAGGTTTTACTCATCAAGCCATTTAGTGTTCTTATTTCAACTATGTGGGGGAAGAGATGGAAGAGTTAGTTTATGAAGATGAAAGAGGTACACAAGTGTGTGATGATTTTGATGTTATCACAATCATCAAGGGAGAGAGATTGTGTACATTTGGGATGCTTTCGGCTATTTTACTTAGGGCTTTATCGTGATTCGGAGATATAATCACTTATTCGGTGTTGACATCCATAAGAATGTCACGAGAATGTCGATTGATCCCGCACAGCTTCTTCAATGTTATCGGTTATTCTCTCTTTGGGCATTCGGGTTCTTGAGCTTCATACACTTTCTTGAGGGGGTAGAAAAAGTATACATCGTGGATTCTTTGGCTATTGGACTTATCTGCTACCGATGGTATAAGTTTCTTTGTCTTGGGTATGTGTATCGGGTTAAGTGAGCTCTAGTCTAAGAAACTGACTGCATCAATTCAACTACTTGGGGGAAGTGTTCTCTTGACACCTTTTGGAATGGATTGCTTGAACTTAGGTGGAATGAAATTGGAGAAGAGTTATTTATGTGTGGGATGATACGTTGTTGTTCTTCTATTGGATGATATAACCCAGAGCGATGAATCACGGTGATTATTCTTAAAGAGATGACATGTTAGATGATAATGGTGCTTCTCGTACTTTTGGCTAAGGCAAGCTTGAAATAGAGCTTGAATGCACCTTTCGGCTAAAGGATTTTTAGGTTTGAAGCCAAAGTCTCACTTTACGATGGTTCAATTTCTTTCTTCGATTCAAGAGCCCTGGAAGCTTTGGTGGTGAATGTTTATGTTGGAATCACTCCTAAACCTTTATTCAAGTGTTAGTTACTCATATGTAATAGGTAGCTTAATTATGGCCTTTATGTTTGTTATTAGCCTTAAGGTTATGTAGAAGGCCCGTGAGCTTAGGCCTAAGCCCATAGGAGAAAGGAAGGGACTAGGAGTGTTGCCCTAGCTTCCCTCCTATAAATACTCTTGTAAACCTTCATTTGAAGGTTGGTTGTTCAATATTTCTCTTTCACTCATGCCCTACGCGTAACCGTTTACATTACATCGTGTGTGTGTGTTTGGATATTGTTCAATCGCCTCTCTATCTTTCATTGAAGCTTGTGTTGTAAATCTAGTGACCTAACAGTGGTATCAATCGCCAACTAGTTGGGTGAATCGTTATTGCTTTTGAAGTAAGTTTGTTAGTCTTACGCGTAAAGGTAACGAGAGCTTTGGCTCGCTTAAAAACTTGATTTTTTCACTTTTTAATCCAAGATTCTTGTACTTTCAATGTTTTAAGGTGTTAAAATAACTGTTTTTGGCAAAAGTTTCAAACTTTACGCGTGGATTTACGTTTTTTAAGCTTGTTTTTGTTCGTGGGTGACGTTCTACGCGTAACCCGTTTAGCCGTTTTGATTCATCAAGTTTCACACTTTTGTGTTATTTTGGTGATATTGAAGCTATTCCATAACAAAAATCTGGTTTAGAAACATCTTTGGGCATTATCATTTTTACGAGTAATCCTACGCGTAGCAAAACCCTAAAACTACGCGTAAGGTTATCCTTGGTTTGATCTTCGTTTTCGTGGTTTACTCCGTGTTTTCTTGCTTGGATAAGCATGAAAATACGTCGACTTTGGATATCTTTTGCCTTTGTGAAGTGTAAAAGACCACTTGGGATAAAACCCTAAAATTACGCATAAGCATAAAGCTTACGCGTAGAAATCCTACGCATAAGATTCATCTTACGCCTAAGCCTAGTCTTACGCATAAGATAATCCTACGCCTAACTTTGTGTCTACGCATAACTTTAGCGTCTTTTCCAAACTTACGCGTAAGCTAAATCTACGCGTAACTCTTCATTGTTACGCGTAACTTTGGTGTTTTTACGCTTAAGTGCTACTTGGTTATTGTGATTTCTACGCCTAAGGACTTTTCATCAACAAAGGTTCATTCGACTACAAAGATCCATTTTTTACCAACACAAGTTTTCAACATGTCACAACCACCATACTCTAACTATTTCCCTTACACTTATTCTCAACGTCAACAACAACTAACTCCACAACATCAACAATGGAATCAACAACAAGCAATTTATCAACAACAATTTAATCAACAACATACTCCACAACTTGCTGCAATTCCACAACCTCAAATGGTTCAACCACCACCATCAAGGAACACTATGAAGGAACCCACTTGGTTTGCAAAGATGTGTGAAGCTTTAAGTAGCCAACAATCAATTCATGAGGCTGGATCACTTGATAGACCTCCAATGCTCACTCCAGGAAACTACGATCAATGGGTGATAAGGTTCTTTAGGTTTTGTGATCTGAAGAAGCCACATGGAAAGTTCTTAAAGAAGGTTATCTTGGAAGGTCCATTTCAGATGCCTACTGTCATATCGTACCCGCCGAACCAAATGCTAATCCACCAAGAGATGAACAATCCAACATTGCTACTGTTGCCGACTTGAATGCAGAGGAACTTCTACACTATGAAGCTGATGAACTTGCAATGCAATATATCCTCTTAGGATTACCTAACCCAATTCTTCGAAGTGTTGATGCTCAAAAGACTGGAAAGAAATTTTGGGATCATATTCATCTTCTTATGGAAGGATCTGTACTCAATCAGGAGGATTTGGAATCCAAAATTTACTTGGCTTATGAACACTTCATGATTGAACACGGAGAGACACTAGAGTCTTATCATCATCGTTTTTCAGACATCATCAATGATTTGGATAAACACAACATCATCATGCCAAGAATTGCAGTGAATACTAAGTTCCTGAGTAGTCTTGGTCCTGAATGGGAGAAGTATGTCATTTTTCTCCGTCAAGCGAAGAATATGCATCATTCTACATATGGATTGTTGTACGATTACTTGAAGCCTCATGAAAAGGAAGTTGATAGGGAAAGGATTCTCCGTGCTCAAATTGCTCCACCGACACATCCGGAAAATCAACAACTTGCCTTATATGCTCAAAACAGTTATTCTCCTCAACCAAGCAACTCAACCAACTTCTACAATCACACCATATGATCCTTCACAGCCTCAATCTCAATTGGTTCCATACAACAACAACAATGCTCAAGCACTTGTCAGTGAAGCTAATGAGGAATCTGATCCGTTCGAAGCACTGCAACAAGGATTTGCTATGATTGCTAATGCCTTTAGCCGTTATACCAACAAATCCAACAACCGTATTCGTTCCTCATCTAATACAAGGAATCAAGCTGTTGTGAACAATGGACGAGTTGAAGTTCAGAATCGTGGTTATGGTCGTCAGATGGGCGGTGGTCAAGGGTTTAATGCTGTGGGTAGGAATAACAATCGAGCTCAAGTGGTGGAACAGGGAAATGCTCAGAATGGGTTGAATGGTCTTCGATGCTACAACTGCAATGAGAAGGGACACCAAAGCCAAGGACTAGGGGCAGTGCTTATTTCAAAGAGGCTCTTCTTTTGGCTCTTAAGGATGAAGCTGGTGGAACTCTCACAGACAAAGAACAGAGCTTTATGGCAAATGCAGACTTAGATGATGATATGGAGGACTTGCAGGCCAATGCAGCTGTTATGTTGATGGCTAATATGCATGAGTTACACATGAGTGACACAGGCCCAGTGTATGACACTGATGGCTTGTCTCAGGTACCCGAACAAACCATATTTATCTCGAATCTCATATCTCCGCCAACATCTGAATCCGGCAAGGCTCAGAATGTTCAAAATGAGTCATCCACATCTCATTCCGACGATTTTCAACTAGACCCGTAGTTATATTTGACGATCAAGATGACCAAACGGTTTCCCTTGATAATCAAATTGACTCCGTGGTTATACTTGAGGATCTCAGTAATGATCATGTTGTGACTCACGTTGAACACGCCGAACTTTTGCCTCATCCAGATTTTGCTCGTTTAATACAAGACCATCAGACCATAGTGGAAAAATGTCATGCCATTAATCAGGACTTGAAAAGCAAAAATGCACTGTTAACCAAGGATTTTGAATGTTTACAAAAGCAACTCAACTTTTCAAAACTCAAGAAAAACGTGAAAACGGTTTTGAAGCAGCCTTTGCCAAATCTCATCAAAACGAAAAATATTTAGAAAGACAGATCCGTGATCTAGCCGCTTCGAAGAATGCTTTGTTGTCTGAAATAGAACAACTGAAACATGAACATAAAAAGCAAATTAACGCTCTCACCTTGGAAAATCAAAAAGCTAAGGCTGAGTTGTTAACTTGTCAAAAACAGTTCTCTGCATACAAAAAGCATTCAACGAAACGAATAGATGATCATCTTGAAGAAATCATCGGCTTGCAAAACAAACTTAAAGAGTTTAAAACTGTTGTTTACAAACATGGCGAGTCGGTCACAGCCATTGAAAAGTTTACTTTAAAACCCAATCCAAATGGATATGGACCGAATCTTGTTGATTACAAACCTAAGCTTTCCACCAAAGCATTCAAACCAAATCCTGAAGTTTCCAGTGCAGAATATAAAATTGATAATTCTGTTATGAGTGTTGTTGAATATCATCGTCAAGAGGAATTAGATGCAGAAGACGAGAGTCGATCAAAATTAGAAAAAGTTGTTTACAACAAACCTTTTAACTATTCAAAAGCGGTCACTTTCGTCACACCAACGGATTCTTCTAACACACCAAGGATTATCATAAAAACGTCTGAGTCTTCTAATGTTAATCCCAAACCAGATTATGCACAAACTTATGGTCCTTTACCTTCCATCAGTGAAGTAAACTCAAAACCTGAAAATCGCAAAATTCTTCGATATTTTGACCTTTTCATGGCTGACCTCAAAACTTTACAACATGAGATAGAATATCATTCTGAAATCAAAGTTCAACACTTTCAATCGCCTCTAGCGCGAGAACAAAGAGACATTTTTAGAAAAATCTTTTACCAAATGTTAAAAATTTGAAAAGTTGTGCATTGTCTTGGGAAAGGGACTTTCATAAGGAACTTGGATTGATGAAGGTCGTTTTCGAGAAAACAGAAACATCTATTTCTAATACTAAACGTAAAAAGAAAATGTTGAGAAAAGATGTTGATCGACTCTTGGAAGATGTCACCTGTGCTGATGTCCATAATGCTGTGTTATTGAATTCTTTGTCATATGCATTTGATTATATCTCTGCTGATACTGTTAATTCTGTGGTAAATGTTGAGAACACTGATAATGTGCTTCAGATCGAGTCCTTAAAAGTTGAAAACAAACGATTGTCAAACGAACTTTCAAATGCAATACGTCGTCTTAATTGGTGTCAAAAAGATATTCACGATCAACAACTTGCTTTTCAACACAAAATCGCCCAGTTGCGTGCAAAATCTTTTGATCCTAAAATTGAGCAACTGGATGATCAAAACGTGTCTTTTAAGTGTCAAATCTCAAAATATGAACAAGAACTTGTAAAAGTTAAAAAGGAATATGGTGTCATATTTGATTTACTCAAAAAGACTCGTGATGAAGCATCAAATGAACTTGATCATTATCTTGCACACACTAAAGAAGTTATGCATTTTGCTAGAAATATTCGGTCTGAAAATCAAGATCTGATTCACACTATCTTCAAGTTAAGAGAAATGTTAGGAAAGTATGAACAACTTCCGCCTACCGTGATTAAGAGAATAGCCCCAGTAACACTTAGTAATCATGAACCTAGAATCACTACTGCCAAATCACAAGTTGCTAACGTGCTTCCTTCTACTGAAACAGGAATAGTTGTGTCTTTTCCAAACGTCCGCACTTCACAGCCTAAGAGCACTACATCGAAGAATAGGAAGTTGCGACCTAAGAAAAGATCAATAAAGAATGCTAAAGTAGAAGAACACCCTAGGACTATGAATAAGACTCACGTTGCTTCCACTATAGATGTTGCGTTCGGCAAATGTAATAGAAATAGTGATGTAACGAATGCTAAACCGTTAAGTACTTTTGATATTCAGTCTGATGCACCTTGTGTTATTTGTCGTAAAAGTATGAATTCTGATTGTCATGACAAATGTGTTGCTAAAGCTATCATCTCTCGTTTAAGGAATCCTAAGAACCGGAATACCTCTAGGCCCACTAATCTTTCTAAGTCTGTGCTTGGTAGACCGCCCTCTTTAGATTCTAAGAAACGCTTTGTTGTCCCTGTAGCTCCAGTTTCACCTCCTAGGAATGTAGTACCACCTAGTGCATTCACTAAGACTAAAGCAAATACTAGTTGGAGATGGCAGAAATGGATATATAACACACTAGGATTTAAGTGGATACCTAAAGCTATTGATGTGTGTATATCTACTATAACTGCTACGGAAGCCTCTAACATTTCGGGTTCCACATCTACTTCTATTCCATTTGTGTCGTCTGTGTGTAATGCAGGTGATACAGATCATTCTCTGGATTGTTGATAGCGGATGTTCCCGACACATGACAGGCAACCTTAAATTGTTATCAAATTTTATTGCAAAGTTCATTGGCACTGTCAGATTCGGGAATGATCACTTCGCAGCTATCATGGGCTACGAAGACTACATCAATGGGAACATTGAAATTAGCAGGGTTTATTATGTGGAAGGCCTCGGTCACAATCTGTTTTCAGTAGGTCAGTTTTGTGATGGAGATTTGGAGGTTGCTTTCAGGGAGAAAACTTGTTTCATTCGTGATCTACAAGGAAACGACCTTATGTCTGGCTCGCGTAATTCCAGTCTTTACACTATCTCTATGCAAGACATGGTTGCTTCTTCTCCCATCTGCTTACTTTCAAAGGCAACATCAACAAAATCCTGGCTATGGCACCATCGTCTCTCACATCTAAACTTTCAAACCATCACCAACCTTGCTCGACACAAACTAGTTGAAGGACTCCCACGATTTCGGTATTCTAAAGATCACCTTTGCTCAGCTTGTGAACAAGGCAAAAGCACTCGTGCTCATTTTCCTTCAAAGGTGGAACACAGCTCTCAGCATGTGCTTCATCTTCTTCACATGGATTTGTGTGGCCCGATGCGCGTGCAAACGATCAATGGAAAACGCTACATCTTAGTAATTGTTGATGACTATTCACGCTGGACTTGGGTCTACTTTCTTCGAAGCAAAGATCAAGCTCCACAGATGATCATCACCTTTCTCAAGAAAATACAAGTTCAGCTACGTAACACCGTTCGCCAAATCAGAACAGACAGAGGCACTGAATTTGTTAACCAAACTCTTCGTGAATTTTATGAGAAAGTAGGAATTCAGCATCAGACATCTATTGCACGTACACCAGAACAAAACGGAGTTGTTGAAAGACGAAACCGAACGTTAGTGGAAGCTGCAAGAACAATGTTAATCAATGCTAAACTTCCAGATTACTTATGGGCAGAAGCTGTATCTACTGCATGCTATACTCAAAACCGTTCTATGATTACAAAACGCCACAACAACACACCTTTTGAGCTTGTCCACAACAGAAAACCGAATCTCAAACACTTTTATGTATTTGGATCTCTTTGCTATCCGAATAATGATCGTGATGACTTTGGAAAGCTCAAAGCCAAAGCTGACATTGGAGTCTTTATAGGATATTGTGATAATTCTAAAGGCTTCCGAATCTGGAATCGTCGAACAAAGGAGGTTATGGAAACGATTCATGCTCATTTTGATGAACTTACGAAAATGGCTTCTGAGTATAACAGCTTGGAACCCGGACACAACCACTTAAACTTCCCCCAAACCCCATCATCAGCTGAACAAAGCCCCCAGCTTACTCGTCAAAAAATGGAAAGGTTATTTGCTCCGCTGTTCAGTGACGATATTGATGAACGTGCTCTAGGTGTATCCGCTGTTTCCGCTGCTCAACCTGATAATAATCTTATACCTGATACACCTGCTACAACAACTACGGTTGAAGAAGCACCACCAGTTGACTCCAACACAACAGTTGAACAAACCGCTTCCAAAAATGATGAACCGGCTGATGATGTTCTGAATGAAGTACCCCCACCTGCAGATTTTGATCCAAATGCGTTCTTTAACCCGTTTGCTAATGAGACTGCTGCACCAGATGTCGCGAAATCTTCAACAAGCCATTTGAATCCTCAAAATCTGCACAATGTATACCAACATCAACCCTCCACACATAGATGGACAAAAGACCATCCTCTGGAAAATATTATTGGCAACCCGAATCAACCAGTCGTTACAAGACAACGTCTTCACTCAGATGGTGAACATTGCATTTATGCACTCACTGTCTGCCAATCTGAACCTAAAAACATCAAAGACGCAATGACAAAAGACAACTGGATCGAATCCATGCAAGAAGAACTCAACCAATTCAAACGTCTTGAAGTATGGGAACTGGTTGAAAGACCAACAGGGGTCTACGTCATTGGTCTCAAATGGATTTGGAAAAACAAATTGGATGCTGAAGGAAACGTAATCCGAAACAAGTCACGTCTAGTTGCTAAGGGTTATCGTCAGGAAGAGGGAATAGACTTTGAAGAATCTTTTGCTCCGGTTGCTCGTCTTGAGGCTGTTCGGATATTTCTCGCGTTCGCGGCTCATATGAATATGACGGTCTATCATATGGATGTCAAAACTGCGTTTCTCAATGGACAACTTAAAGAAACGGTTTATGTCAGCCAACCAGATGGATTCGTTGATCCTGAGTTTCCGAATCACGTCTACAAACTGAACAAAGCTCTGTATGGTCTCAAACAAGCTCCTCGGGCATGGTACGATAAGCTATCATCTTTCCTCATTGCTAATAATTTCACCAAAGGTTCGGTTGACCCAACTCTTTTTATACAATATCACGGGGCACATATCTTAATTGTTCAAATTTACGTGGATGACATCATTTTTGGGTCTACACATAAAAAGTTTTCAATCGCTTTTGCAAAACTAATGAAGAAAAATTTTGAAATGTCCATGATGGGTGAACTCACGTTCTTTCTCGGACTGCAAGTTCATCAATCACCCCGTGGTATTTTCTTGAGTCAGTCCAAATATGCCCTTGAATTATTAAACAAGTTTGGAATGAATACCTGTGACACTTATGCCACACCAATGGCTCATACCAAGAAGCTAGACGCTGATTTACATGGGAAATTAGTAGACCCTACCAAATACCGAAGTATTATTGGGTCTCTCATGTATCTAACAGCTAGCAGACCTGATATTGTCTTTGCCGTTTATCTATGCTCTCGTTATCAGTCGCGACCAACTGAAACCCACCTCTCTGAGGCTAAAAGAATCCTCCGATACATCAAGGGAACCATTAACTTGGGGATCTGGTATCCGAAGGATTCTGGTTTTGAACTAATCGCTTTTTCAGACGCTGACCACGCAGGATGCTTAGACTCACGGAAAAGTACTTCAGGAGCTTTACAATTTCTTGGTGATAAACTGGTGTCATGGCAATCGAAGAAGCAGGATTGTACATCGCTGTCCTCAACCGAAGCAGAATATGTAGCCATGTCGGCATGTTGTGCTCAAGTCATTTGGATGAGAACACAACTCAAAGACTATGGTTACGTATTTGACAGAATCCCGATGTACTGCGACAATCGGAGTGCCATTGCGATCTCGTGCAACTCAGTTCAGCACTCGAAATCAAAGCACATCGATCTTCGATATCATTTCATCAAGGATCACGTGGAACAGGGTACTGTTGAATTATATTTTGTCGGTACAGAATACCAATTGGCAGATCTTCTCACCAAAGCCTTGCCTCCCGCTAGGTTTAATGAGTTGGTCCACCGAATTGGTATGAGGTGTTTGACTCAAGAGGAATTGGATGATTTCCTAAAACAGTCTTAAAAACCTGTCAAACACCAAAATCTCTTTTGTAAATATTTTTCAAAAACAAAATACAAAAAAATATAAAATCAGATAAAACAACAAAAATGTTCTTCTATCTATTTTCTTTCAAACATTGCAAGAACATTTCTTCCGTCAACACTAAAATCTTTAAAAATTCATTATTTTTCCGATCAAGTGTTGAGGGGGAGAAAATAAATACTTAACTGTTTCAAAAACATCCGTGTACTTGCATGTTACTCTATTCTGGTTGTTTCTTGAATCAATGGTGGTAAACTTTTCTGGATAAACTGACACTCCTCGGACTAAAATTTATAACCTTTCATTATTTTTTCTTAAGTCAAGGGGAAGTGTCGTCAAGTTTCTTTCTTAAAATCTTTGTTTGGTAACCAAAACGGAAGTTAAATGGCTTTGTATGAAAAAGGAAAAGGTGGAGGGACCAAAACTGCCAAAAGTTGAAAGTCATTTTAATAAAACTTCTTCACCTAACATTTCACTTCACATTTATTACTCCTAACCAACTAATCCTACGCATAGAAATCATTCAAGAAATCCGAAGTTTTGATCATAAATCTGTAAGTGTTTTTGCGTTTGTAACACGTTTTTAAACATTGGTTTTGATTTTCAAACGAATCCAACGGTTAAAATTACGTGTATGGTTGATTTTGTGTTATACGCATACGCGTAAGAACACATGATCATACTTATGTGTTTGAGGTTAAGATAAATGGGTCAAAACGGTTCTTTAACATCAAGAATACTATTGTTATCCTCAAAATCCACCCAGAAACACGAATTGATGGTTTTTCAAAATTAGGGTTTTGAGTCGAATTGGGCGTTTTCAAATGTGAAGGTTTTTTGGTCAAATAGATTGTTGTGTGATGTTTATATCATGTTGAATTAATGTTATCCAGGCCCTATAACAACCTAGAAACACTAATTAAGTCAGAATTAGTAATTAGGGTTTAATGTTCTTGAGTTTGGGTATTTTTGATTCACCACGAATTGGATGTTAAAACTTGGTTATTAGACTCTCACAACACCTAAGGCCTACCAGAAAAAGTTTGGTGCAATTTCCATGGTTAGAAATCTTATGCGTAATTCATAACCCTTAGGGTTTTGACCTACGCATATTGTGTTTCTACGCGTTAAATGTTTAGCATGTTTTCATGCCATAATCTGTTTAATATGACTATACATGTTAGGATTGCTGATTTGATGATTTTATTTCAGGCTTGTTACGCTTAAAAACTTATAATCAAGGTGTTTGTTACTCTACGCATAAGGATCACCTTACGCGTAGAAAGTTATGCGTAAGAGAAATCCTACGCGTAACTATTACGCGTAAGGTTCTACAATGGGACTACGCGTATCCTGTGAAGGATATGCGTAAACAGTGACCTCTACGCATAAGGTCTACTCTTACGAGTAAGCCTTACGCGTAAGGTTCTTATACGCCTACGCGTAAGCTCTACGCATAAGGTCCCCTTTTTCCTACGCGTAACATTTCTTACGCGTAAGTTAGGATCCTACGCATAAGCTTTCGTCTACGCATATATCACTCCTGTTTACGCGTAACTTTGCCAAAGTCTACGCCTAAACCTTGATTGACCTTCATAATGAGTTGTTACGTGTACAAACTTGTTAATAAAATAATCATATCGTCACGAAACCAATAATGTCACCAATAAACTTAAACGTTTGATCTGTTGTGAACAATAAGTGATAACATAAACATTAAAACTTAAAGTTAACTAACTCACGAAACGTTTCACGACGTCATTGGACTATTAGACAAACAAGTGACTTAGGACTCGTAACAATCATTAGCTATGTACATTCAATAATTAGACAATAAAAACCTTCTGTTGACTAACATTATGTCTTTTGATATGTTGGTTCTTTTGGCTAATGTTATTTCAGATCACGACATGGCTGCTCGAATGAATGTGGATGCACTAGAAGTTCTCACAATTGCTGACATCTTCCCAAATGGCTATCCTAGAAAGATTGGAAAGAACAACCTTAGGGTTGACTTTGAAACCCTCACATGCTCAGAATCTTCTTGTCTCATTGCTGTGGATATTCTAAGGAATCATCCCTACCAGAACATGCTCTCACACTCTGCTACAGTACCGGAAATATACATTCAGCAATTCTGGAATTCAATGCAGAGGATCACAGGTCAAAGTGCAGTGACAGTGACACTTAATCACAAACAAGTCACTATCACTCCTGCAGACTTACGGGCTGTACTTATCATTCCATACATCGTGCCAACTGACTTCTTTGCCACACCTACTGAAGAGACAGTTCTGCAATTTCTACTTGATATTGGCTATGATGAAGCGTCAGGAATTATTAACAAGCACTCTCACGTGGAGCTTAAGAACATTCCTCAACCGTGGAGAACACTCTACATCATCATCACTAAGTCTGTCTCTGGTCGTGACAGTGGCTATGAGCATCCCAAGCTCATGGAACTGCAAGTCTTCTGGTCATTGATCAATAAGAAGGACATTGAAATCGAAGCACTGATATGGGATGACATGATGACATTTCACAAGAAGCTTGGCTCAAAGATTCCCTATGTCAGATACACAAAGCTTTTGATCCAGAGAGCACTTGGACTTAATCCTGATATTCCCAAGAGGCTCAATGACCCTGACAATCACGACGTGTTGTCCGAACCTATCCTTTCTATCAGAATCAAGGAATCGACAACAAAGAAACAAGGTGCCGTGCTGCCTGATCACCTTCTGACAAATGAAATCAAAAAGCTTGAAACATACAAAAGGTATCAAGTAGCAGTACGAGAAGGCAAAGTTGGTCATCTCGATGAGAAGCCTTTTGGAACTCCTACTCGGAGAACCAGAAGAGGAAGTGCTGGAAGTGCAATAAGCACAGAGAGTCAAAGGAAGGTCCCAAAGAGGAAACCTACTCCAAAGAAGAAAGTTCCCTCCAAGGAAGCTGCTCCTATTCCTACACCTGAACCACAAAGAAAGCTACTGGACGAAAGCTCTGAAGATACACAATCAGACGAGGAGGTCCACTACTCTGAAACTGCAAAGGATGACACTCCATCAGTACCAAAACCTCCTAGTCCAATAGCTGAACATGGCAAAGGAAAGACTCCTGTACTTGTGCCATATGATGAAAGCTCAGAAAGTGATGAAGAGCAACTGGATAAATCATACAGGAAGAAGTTCAAATTCGTTCGACTTCAACACGTTGCACAACAATTTGCTCAAGAACAAATGGGTGGCCCCGGAGGGTCAAGTGGTGCAGCTCAACCTTCACCAGATCCTGATGCGGTTAATCAACCCGATAAGGGATCTGGTGCCACCACTTTGGTACAACAACAGACATATGTCGAAGATACATTTGAGTATGATTTTGAAGAACCAGAATCTGAGAAGCTAGAGAAGGTAAAAGCTGATGAAGAAGCTGCAGCCAAATCCAAAGCTGATGAACAAGCTAAGACTGGCAATGAAGAAGATGTTGAGTATGATACGTTTCTTCTAGATAGTCCTGCACGATCAAAGGAAGAAACTTCTGAACCACCAAAGGACCCGGAGTCTCCTCACATCTCATCATCATCAAATTCTTCTTCTCATTCTTCACCACCACCATCAAAGAAATCAACCAAATCAACATCCAAATCAGTAAAGAAACCACCTCGATCTTGGATTTCTCATACTCATGAAAGAATTGTGAAAGCTGTCCAACATGTCAGAAAGAAGGACATGCTCTACAGAAAATTGAATTGGTTTGCTGACCAAATACAGTATCTACATGATGAGAATGACAAGATGCAGAATGAAAGGGAATACATACAGAAGCTCATGCAGGATGATCTACAAGGGAAAATGGACAGAATGATCGAAGGCTACACTCACAAGTACCTTATGGATATCGTTCCTAAAGTCACAAAGGAGATGTTTACCAGAAAACTATATCCGAATCTTATGCAGATAGCCAAGCAAACTATAAGATCAACACCCTTAACCGTCACAATCAATCCATCTGATCCTGTAGTTTTCTCGGATAATGAATTGGTGGCCAAGCTTGTCACACAAATGTCTAAACGATCTGGGACATTCACTTCTGATGAAGGAAAGTTGTTTCAAGCATTGCTGGACTACCAACTCCAAGAAGCATGCAGATTCGAAGCTGAAAAGTCTAAACGTCCTAGAGACGATGAAGATAAGGATCAGGATAAGAATGATGAAGCTAAACGACAAAAGAAGTCTGGTGAATCATCTTCCATGCCACCACCTCCCCAACGGCCTCCTGCTCAACAAAGGTCTCCTCCTCGTTCTTCTACAGATAAACCTCATGATTCTGAGACACCACCCCAGACTCAAAAAACCGGTGATTACTTTGAGTATACGGGTGGTGACGATGAAGAACACCATGAGCCCCTACAACAACCCACCTCTCCCAAACAAGTACAGAAACCAGAATCATCATCTAGGCCTTCGAAAAAGAAGAAGAAGACACCTCAGACTGACGTCGTATCATGGCTAGATGACGATAAAACAGAGGAATTTGAATGGTTCTCTACTCTTGTTAATAACACTCCCTACCCTGAAGAAGGTCAAGATCTGGTAGACGGTAATACTTTGGAGCATGCTAAAATTCTGCAAGAAAAGTTCCACGTAAAGAAGATGACGAAATCTGAGTTGCGGCGAATCAAGAATGAAGCTTTTCAACTGTGGAAAGATAGCTCAGAAAGTGCCATCGAGGTCGAATATCACCTTGATAACATTGCTCGAGCTATGTCTAATAACATGGATTGGCTCAACCCAGAAGCAAACATCGACTTTACGAAGCGGGACAACCCTCCTTATTACACCGACTGGTCTAAACCACTACCAACGATCGGCCAACCAGATGAGCCTAGAATTCCTTTCCGAAATTTCTTCAACAAATACCTGGAATTTCTTCTTCATGGTGGCGATGGTTCAAGGAAGTATGCTACATCTCTGACACTTCCATTCCCAGCAGCCGAATACTCAAACTGTATAGCTATCGAGGAAAGAGCTAATCACTTGTTCTCCAACAAAGTGGAAGCATACGACCGAGATGCACTGTACGGGATTCATCATTGGCCGGAACGCCGAAGAATCTACTACAGAAGCTGCCAGGTTCAGAAGTCTCAACATGCAGTATTCAGTTCTAAAAATATCGTTGCCATCAAACACGTCGATCTTTCATCTAAGTGGGACTACACCTTCCTAAAGAATATCGTGGTCAAACGACAAGATGAAAGGGATTATGCATTTTCTGAAGCTGACTTTGAGAATTTGTCTATCAACGACATCGAAGACATGTACCTTGCCAAAGTACAGGGTCGTATGAGACAATTCTCCACTGAAGTACAACGTGAATTCATCAAGTCAGTGCTCATCTTCATCAGACGCATAGTTATCAAAGAACGTCTAGAAGATCTCCAGCTGGCAGTTGAATCTTATCATACCCGTGTCAACTTCCCTCCACCGCAGCTTGATCTACCCGACATCAACCAGCTTCCACAATATACGCTCATCAACAAACCTTTCGGCGTCGTTTACCGCAGTGAACTTCAAAGAAATTGCTTGATGGCGTGCAGAGATCTTCATAAGTTTGGAGATCACACTTTGAAGATGGTTAGGGACGGATTGGCTTACCGGTTGAAGGATATACACCAAAAGATCGGGTCTCCTAAGCGATGGAATTCTCAGGATCGAAGGGACGTGAAGAGGATCATCACCATGATTGATGAACGGTTGTATAGAAGGGATCAGTTCAGAAGATTGGAAAGCTATGTTGGTGGTCGACCAAGGAGAAACATCATTGGCTTTCAAAGCCCGATTCACACTCCTGGCGACATCTCTGGACTACCTGGTACCCCTTGAACTGCTTCTTTCATTATAAATTTGGATGTATGATCTATTATGTCAATGGCTTGTGCACATATTACAGTGTACAACCCGTAATTGTAAATAAAGGACCCTGTGGTACGCTTCAGTGCCACAATCCTTATAAAAGGAGCGAAAGCTTCTTACTTTTGAGTAAAACCTATCAAACCTTTCACTTTTCAAGGTTTTGCTCAAAAGAACAAGTACTTTCCCTTATGTCTTTCAAAACCTCAAACGTTTATATCATTCGTTGAGGGGGAGTACTTGACTTAAAACTTTGTTCACAAATTGTTCACAGTGGTCATTCTTCCCGCAACACTCGAAATGGTCATATTTATTCTCAACATTTCAAAAATAACATTTTATATGCCATTTTTGTGGGGGAGAAAATACGTGATAAGAAATATGTTGTGTAAATACAAATGAATCTTTGTGCTATAGACTTAACCCATGAATTGACGAGATCTTAACTGTTAGTAACTCGAAAAGACTTGTCCGGGACGGGTAATAATTTCAAGCTAGTTCGCTAGTGATGTAAACGTGTCTCGCAAAGGACTTGTCCGAGTAGAATGTACCATTCGAGAAACTCTTGGTAGACATGAACTCTGACGGGTTTGACAACCTTTCGAGGATTGTCTACACCTTCAAGGTAGTTATTAGAGCTAGTTGTCACCTAAAAGCTGACAATGCAACTCTTTAACTATGCCACGTAACCGTGTCTCGCGGGGGAATGTCTATCTTGAGTTGATCAATTCAAAATGTGCGCGCTCTTTCCTCACTGTGCATTTAACCGTTAAAACTCTTAAGCACATGTGGAGGGGGAGTATTTATGCAAAATCTCATCTCAACAGTGGTTCAAAAATGTTTTTATTCATAAACACTAAGCGAGATTTTTCAAGTAAATGGTTTTATGGCAACATAGGTTAGTCATGGAGTTATAAGGTGACTAAGGTTAGCAATAACCGTCCTATGATCCGCCAGAGCCGGAGGGATCTAGCCAAGGACACCACAAATAATTAGAATTTAGAAGTCCTTAGGTATGATTATAAAAAGGAGAATTGAGAATCGGAGAAAGAAGGAGTTGAAGAATTAAAAAGAAATGCAAAGAAAAGGGTGAAAAGAAATAGCCCTCCAGATTATTCAACTTAGGGCAGACACCGGGTTCAATTCATATGCTACTGGTTGTCACTAGATGACACCGGTATTGAAGATTAAAAGTCGTCATGGACCCAGTGACGCATGCACTAAACCTTCTTAACCACTCAAGTTTCTCTCAACAGAAGCATGTTTCATTCTCACAGGGAACCCTACGTAAACTATCGGCTTTCTCTTAGAGATTGCTGGTATTGAAGAAGGAGACCCTCTCCCTAGTCTCCGCTTAGGAAAACCAAAATGCACTATTGAGTCTAGAGCCACGAGATTCATCAAAAGATCTCTTAGGTACACTTGACATTTCATCACTTGATATTCAACAATAAGAATTTCAGTGGTACATTATCGAGTCCTTCACAGATCTTAGCAATCTGTCGAGAAAATTTATGAGAGGTTCACATTTGTGATCCTCAGTGATTGAATGGAAACTCTAGCCAGGGTCAACATCAAACAGCCCTGACAGCAGGTCGCTTCGGCAACTCCCCGTGGATTGAGCTTAGTGGTCTCAAACGGTCTACAGTCGTGAGGTGATGCTTCGGTGTACCTCAGCGACTCATCTGAATCGTAGGTGTACTTCGGTATATCGTGTTATCTCACTTGTGGGACTCCGATTCAGGAACGGCCTTTGTAAGAATTAGAGTTGTGTTTTCACACTATGCTTTCAACACTCTCGAAGTTCAAACTTGTAAGTGCCGGAATCCGCTTATTACTAACCGTTTTAATGTTTACTTCTTATGGAAGCTCTGGAGCGGAATGATCGTGCAGATTCTCCACTTGTTCACACCAACAACATCATCAAAGAAGTTCTATCTTAAAGCAACACAAAAGTCAGAATGATTCTTCGTCAAATCAAAGAATCTACAAAGTTAAAGACTTAAAGAACTTCATCAGCACCGTAATCCAACGTTAAAGAGTGTGTGAGCATGTTGGAGAAAGACGTGGAGACACTGAAGCAGCGAAGCAGACCTGAGGCAGACTTGATGCAGATAACAACAACATACTATCACTTTCATCACAAAGAACAATGATCAAAGAACAAAGTTAAAGATGACGTCAAAGCATAACTGTTCAAAGAAAACTATCTCGCTACACTAGGGAGATGGTTCAAATCAAGGCAATTCTTCTCACAAGAAAGAAGAATGTCAAAAGACGTCAAAGCTACTATTACATCAACGCCTTCACCGTTTTTCATCACCAACACTTGAGGGGGAGATTGTTGGAATCACTCCTAAACCTTTATTCAAGTGTTAGTTACTCATATGTAATAGGTAGCTTAATTATGGCCTTTATGTTTGTTATTAGCCTTAAGCTTATGTAGAAGGCCCATGAGCTTAGGCCCAAGCCCATAGGAGAAAGGAAGGGACTAGGAGTGTTGCCCTAGCTTCCCTCCTATAAATACTCTTGTAAACCTTCATTTGAAGGTTGGTTGTTCAATATTTCTCTTTCACTCATGCCCTACGCGTAACCGTTTACATTACATCGTGTGTGTGTGTGATTGGATATTGTTCAATCGCCTCTCTATCTTTCATTGAAGCTTGTGTTGTAAATCTAGTGACCTAACAGTTTAAGAGTTGATGACTTCTATCTTCTACGACGTGCTGCTCGATATCCTTATCTCGGTACTCGTATCATCATCTTCTTTAACTATATCATCTTCTCTATCTTTGTATATATTTATTAAAAACCAAATAGAAAAATATAAAACTAACAAAAACCCATAAAAATCAGAAAAATTTGAAAAATACCAAAAATATTGTTTTCTCAAGACATGTCTTCTGATATCGATAACATCTGCGGTCTTAGAAATGTCATTCAATAATGGCACGGGACCACAGATGAAGTTCGAGCAGGAGGTGTAAATATTCTTTTTCCAAAACATGTCTAAAAATATGGCTTGCAGTTATTTCATACTGTAACCCGAGCTTAAACTATGGCTTGCTATTATTTCAGATAGCAACCCGTTTTTCAAAGAAGGAAAGTGTTGCGCTAAACCAATTTTTAAAAATTTTGTGAACTTATCCTAAAACAAAATTAGGAAAGTATGTCGAAGGACTGCTGTTCCAACTCAAATATTTTTCCGTCTAAAATTCTTCAGAAAAATATTTGTTGTGTTTTCAAAAAGTGGTGGTAAATGAGTTGCTTGAAAAACAATCAGATTCAGAGTTTTTATAAAAATTGAAAACTCAATCAATGACTTCAACGCTTTTAAACTTTTCAGAAAAAGAGTCATTGATTGAGGGGGACAATGTTTTCAAATTTATATCATCTATCGGACTTATCTAATTATCCTAAATGCTTAACTGAAAAATGATGTTAACCTATGTTGAAGGATTAGATGATTAGAGTTTGATTAACACATAAACCCCATGCCTTATATGATCTGATTGTTATGTTAAATTGACTTTTACTAGTCGATTGTTTGTAGGGGTGACGTCGACCACCATATATCTGTATGTGTGTTCACTAACGTATGCAGGTATATTGGTATATAATAATGTTCCCGATCCGGATCCCACAATTTAAGATGATTGAATGCCGAAAGGAAAGGGTAACTATTTCTTGGGTTGACAAATGAAGAAACGGAGCTTAATTGGACTTCAATGGAGAGTTGGCGTAAATGCAACGTAAGAGGTCTCGCTGCATCAGCAGATGGTTTTCTTCTAAGTGATTGAAGAAACGGAGCTTAATTTGACCTCAGTTGGCATTAAAATGCAACGTAAGAAGTCTCACTGCTTTTGCAGACGGTTTTTCTTCCAACCCTCAGCAACAACAACAAAAGCTTCTCAACCACTAATGTATCTTTGTGCAGGATACCATTCTCAAACAATTTTGAATAAAATTGATTAAATTGTTTTGAAGATGGAAAATATTGTTTTGAAAATAAATTGGACTTAATTTTGAAAATCACCGGACTTCTTTTTATCAAAACCTAAGTCACTCAATCATCGACTACGGTCATTGATTGAGGGGGAGAGTCATTTAAAATAAAATATTTTCAAATGATATTTCTTCACAAAAGTCCGTTTGTACAAAAACAAAGTGGTGATCTAAAGATTTAATGTTATGTCATGGTATGATTTTTCTTTTGAATCAAGGTCTTTCAAAATGAAATTTTTTCTGTTCTTGTTTGATTGTGAAATTGTTTTATTTTACTAAAAGATCTCTTAAAAATATCATACCTGACACTAACAATCTTTAATGTCTTAAAATGGTCCTTATCTGCCATTTTTCAAAAATTGAATCTTGCCACGTCTTTCCCCAAAATCTTTTAAATGATTTAAATCAATTTGGATCACAAATCTCAAAAGGTTTGAAATTTTTGATCGGGGGAGAGATCGTGATTTAAATCTCAAATCTGTTTTAATGGAATCAGTTTTAGTCCTTTATAGGCACTCCTGCCTCCATGTGCCAAACGATTTCAAATACACAATGCACATGTTGAGGAGGAGGATTTATCCAAAAACAAGATGAGTATTTAAACCTGGCCACATTTTCTCCCATGTTTTCTAAACCTAATTAAATCACTTGGGATCCAAAATCTCAAAGGGTTTGATATTTTTGATCGGGGGAGAATTTGTGATTTAATAATGAAATTTGATAAAAGGTGATTGCTTGATTCATTTGTGCTGGCTGCTCTCTCATATGTGCTAAACGCTTTCGAATCTCGAAGCGCATATTGAGGGGGAGCATTTCAAAAGAAAACAAACTTTCAAGGTACAAAGATTTCTATGATTCAACATAAAGTACCTTGATTGATTTTCTAATGGTTTCTTAATGGCTTTTGTGATCGTGGATGTACTTCAAAAGAACTCTTTCCTCTATGTGATAAAATGATGTCAAATATCCTATGCACATATTGAGGGGGAGAATTTACCAAAGAAAATCAAATGGCTTTTTCTATGAAAATAGTGATCAAAGAAAATATTTCAAAGTCCTCTTGCCTCCATGTGCTAAACAATTTATAAATCATATGCACATGTTGAGGGGGAGGTTTTCTAAATGATCAAAACTATTAAGGTACAAAATGCTTTGATCTCGTATCACAAGTACCTTGATTGTTTTTCCAAATGATTTTTCAATTGGTTTCAAGAAGAAAAGAACAATACCAAAAGACCGACCAATTTACTTTATGCACGGTGTTATAAGGATGGTTAGGTTAGGTATTCGTTCCCACGATCCGCCAGAACTGGAGGGATCTACCCAGGGATAATCCACTAGATAGTGTAGAGTCCTTAGGTATGATGAAAAAAGGAGAAAAATGAGAAATGGGAAGAGTGCGGACTGAGACAGAGCTAGTACTGGAATAAACCCAACAAGGTTCTAGTTATGAAGTCTCGGTAAGCACTGAAGGGGTTGAAGAATGAAAAATTAATGTATGTGAAAAAGGGTGAAAAGAAATAGCCCTCCAATAATTCAACCTTAGGGCAAAAACCGGGTTCAATTCATATGCTATTGGTGTTTACTAAGGTAACACTGGTATTGAAGACAAGACATCATGGACCCAGTGATGCACTGCACTAAACTTCCCAAGCCACTCAAGTTTCTCTTAAAAGGACTTGTTTCATTCTCACGGGGAACCGACATTATCTATCGACTTTCTCTTAGAGATTGTTGATATTGAAGAAGGAGACCCTCTCCCTAGTCTCCGACATAGGAAACCAAATGTGCACAATTAAGTCTAGAGCCAAGAGATCATCCACAATATCTCATTAGGACACTAAATTAATGAAGACTTGCTGTTTCACACAATGTGGAAAGTAAGAATATATTAAGAGTCCTACGCATTATCCTTGTGGTATTGCCAGAACATCTGAGTGATATGTAAAAGTATTCACAATGAAGATGGAAAGCCTTCTAGAACCAACATCAAACAAGCTGTTGGTAGGTGGCATGTGAGTTCTTTTCTAAAAGATCAAACTTGTGACAACTGGATAGAAACAATGGGGCGATTCACTTGTGAATCAACCTTGGTCCAGGAAATGAATTGACGAATACTTTTGGAAAAACCATTCGATGTGCAAATCTTCCTCCTCAACAAGTATCTCTGATTGAAAAGTATCTCTGATTGAAAAAATGCTTTTGGAAAAACCGTTCGATGTACAAATCTCTTTTTTTCTCTTGTACATCGAATGTGTACTTATGTTTTCAAACACAAAAAGTATCTCTGATTGAAAAAAATACTTTTGAAAAAACCGTTCGATATGCAAATCCTCTTCTCTCTAGCACGTCGAATGTGTACTCTTTTCAAATACAAAAAGTATTTTTGAATGAAAATTGATCTTTCTCATAAAACCTTCGTCGTATTGAAAAAATCTTTCTTCTAAGCAATACACGATTGTTTTTCAAATCATTTTTCATCAATCAGTGAATCTCAATTCGCTGGTTCACTCACTCCGTGTTGTCTTCTTTGAGACATTCCGGTTTGAGAATAGCTAGAACAGCTGCGAAACCCTTTCAAGGAGATTCTTTGGAATCCTATCTGATCACAGGCAGTACTTGTACTGATCAACGGGGAACCGTGGGCCGTGTACCTCAATTCAACGAAAGTGATCAAAGACACTTTCGTGTGTTTTATTGCTAACTGTTGTTTGCAGGTACATTTGGACGGTTGCAGCTGATCAGAATTGAGGAGTCAATCCAAAGCCGCATGCTCACAGCATCCACACTTAATTTGAAGAAATCATGACTGGTGCATATCTACATAACCTGGCTCTGATATTTCATACTATGCTTCTGCTTCGCTGCTGCAAATATCATGAACCAGTAAGGCTTCCGCTACTCTGATGGAAAGATGTCATGATTCAAAAGTGTGAGCATGTCGGTCCAAAAGTCACAACATTACATGATGGCAACACAATAAAGGGTGATCCAGAGATTTACTGTGGCTGATGATCTCAATGAAAGCTCAAAGATCATCAAAGATATGGATCAGTTCAAAGACCTCCACTGAAAGTACAAATCAATGCGGACTTTGAAGAATCGCTACAAAAGCACAAAGATTGCGGAAGTGAAGAATTCAAGTCTACGAGCTCAAGAACGAAGTCAAAGATAGAATGCTAGGAAGCAAAATGTATTTCATGGGGTGACCTCCCTTAGGGGGAGATTGTTAGGAATTGGAAATTCCATGTTAAAGTGTCGGTCACCCCAATTATTTTCTAGCATATGTTAGCTCGTAGACTTCTAGTTATTTACGTTGTTAAGTAGTTAATTAGTTAGTTTGTAGCGTAGTTTAGTTTATTGTAACACCGTGGAGGAAGGACGGGTCTTTACCCACTGTATACCTGATCCACAGGCCGATAGGAGGTCGTGTAAGTTGTAACTATAAATACCCCTTCCATCCATGGAAGGGGTGGTGCTTCTCATAATCTAACCTTCCATATTTTGTGAACCAAGTCTCTAGCCAGAACACCCTCTCTATCTTTCTCTCTCTAAATATGGCTAACATGTATTTTGATCATCCAAGACCACCCGAATCATCAAACACAACAATATTTCGATCCTACAGCTAATATTTAATGGTTTCTTGAGTTTGTGATTGTGCAGGTACGGATATGTCAAAACACGCAAAAGTTAACCAAATCAGACAAAAACCCGAGCACGAGAGATAAAGAGTGCTAAAGCTGAGCTGGAAGGTCAGAATTGTGCATCTGTGAAGATTTCTATGCTAAAGGGATGGTTTGTGAAAGATATGTTCAACTTTGAAGAAATGTCAGAAATAGTCCCTGAACTTTGAGCATTTGACAGAAATAACCCTCAAGTTTCAAATTTTGGCAAGAATGGCCCTTGGTCTATTGAAGATTGGCAAGTCTAAACCTTGGATTACATTTTTAGATTGGTCCCTGGATTTTCAGCATGTACACTCTTGGTCCTTATACCATTAAATGGGTTCATATTAAGTCCTTAGTCCATATTTTTATCACAAAAGCCCATTGATATACCAAGTCAACCCAACCATACCCCTTGGTCAACACTCTTAACCCGTTAAATACCCCTTACCCGTTATTAACCCAGGTCAACTCCCCATATACCCGGTCAACGAAACCAAAATAATACAAAAAATCCTCACGCGCCATTTTACCCCCAAAACTAAACCCAGCTTATGAACCCTAAATCCCACCAAAACTAATTCGCCACAATAAACTCAAATTCATCTCAAATTCGTTCGAAACTCTGACACGTGACTGACACACGGATGCCACGCTGGCAATCCGTGTGTCATATCACATCATTCCCTTCCTCTGATTGGCTTCACAAACCTGGGCACTTGATCCAAGGGTGGAAATGGACTGATGATTGATGGGAATTAATCCAAATGTTGAGAGAGGACCAGAGAAAGTACAATGACACCTTCTAAATCCTTCCAAGACCTCAAGGCTCAGCTATAAATAGAGCTCCTCATTCACTTGTTGTATTCACCTTTAAATTTCAGTAGCTAATTGTATTTTACATTTACTTTTAATGTTTTAATGATCTTCCAGCTTTTGTAATTCCTCTTTGTACTCAGTTTTTAAATATTAATGAAATTCTGTTTTCTCTCACAAAATCATTGTTTCAGTTTTTAAAGCTTTTAATCTCAGCTTATTAGTTGTTTTAATCCAGTTTAGCTTATTTTGTTGTTTAAGTTTTAATCTCAGCTTGTTCTTATACTTTATCAAAAATACAAAAAAAAATCAGAAAAATAACAAAAAAAATAAAAAATATGTTAATTCTACTTTGTTAGTTATTATCATCTTAGCTACTGTTACATAAGCCTTTATAAGCTCTATATAGCTTTTTGAAGGTTTATCTTGTTTGGAATTCAAATCACACATAAATTCTCAAAATTAGTCAAAGTTGGTCAAATGAAAGCAGATTTGGGTTGAATCATTGATCTGAATCAGTTAAGCGTTTGGTATTAGCTTATTCATAATCAGAAGTTGGTTTTTGGTTAATATTGGCAAGCCATAGTAGCTGGACCTCATGTGAGTATTCATAATTCCAGTTTCATATTACCTTTTCATTCACTGTTCAATCTGCATAATTAAGTTCAGCTTGTGTTTGTTAGTTTTAATTGTTAAATTTGCATTAGATAGTTTGAATATTGATAATAGATCATAGATTATTGTTGTTCAGGTTTAGGATTAAGATTTAGATAGAATAGATTGCATTTTAGTTAGAGTACTGTTTGGCACAAGCTGCTTACCTGAGCTTGAGGTTTAGAAATTGGATAGAGTCTGATACATTAGTCTTTAGCAGCTTAGTTATAGTCTATTTAGTGGTTTTATTGCATGTTCTAAGGTTAAAAGTCAAAATCATAGTTAAATCTGTCTTGGATTTATATCAGTTGGATTTTTAAAGATCATTAGCTACATTTAGGTTTAGAATTAGATAATATAGCTTAATCAAGTTCCATTTTACTATAAAACATCATTATCATTTCACAAATTTAATCCAAATCTCAGTTTAGTCAAAATTCTAAATCTGTCATTAAATTCAAAACTCATTAAATCAGGTTTTTACAAAACTTTATAGATTTTTCATAAGTTCCTTATTGGTTCAAATTAGTTGAAATTTTGGGAAAATAAACTTCAATTGGTTGAGTTTGTAAACACAATTTTTTCTGAATTTTTAGAGATAGTTAAAAGCACTTAATAAGCTTGTGTTTAAGGTCAAAAATCCCCTGTGCACATTCTCAGCTTATATTGAGTGTGCACAGGTTTATTGCAGAGCCTATTGTGGGTTCATTTTAGCTTGTTAGAGGCTCAAATTTGGTATTTGTACTCTCTGGTTGGTTGTTCACTGAATCCAAGTTCTTAATTTCACTTTTGCTCATTGGAAAAGCTAGTGCATAAGCTGAAAAGTAGGGGTAGTATAACCTGATTTCAGTTTTAAATTCATTTGGTCAAATCATTTCATTCAGCACATTAGAGGTTTAGAGTAGTTGAATTCAGTTGGTTTTGAGTTGTTTTAGCATATTCTAGTTTCTGTGATCATTTGGTGCTTATTTACAGCTTATTGCTTATTCTAAGTAGCTTATATAACATCAGTTTCATTACAGCTTCATAATCTTGCACACTAGCATAGGTTTTTATATTTTTTATAAACTTAGAATATAATTTTATAATTTTCCTAAATTTTTCATAATTTTCTAGCATTGTTTACTATTTTTCTTATTTTAAATCAGTTTTTAAGACTTTTTAATTACCTTCTTATACAATTAAATCAGAAAAGCTTCAAAAAAATAATTTTTCCATTTTCATAGATTAAGATAAATATAAAAAGAAAAAATAATAATTTTTCCAGATTTTTCCTAGTTAAATTTATAATTTTTAGCATTTAAATTAGTTTTTAATAGTTTTTAATTCATAGAAAAAAGAAAAATCATCAGAAAAATAAAAAAATTAGTTTTGAAAAGTCTTTTCAGTTATTTTAGATTTTATGAAAAATAGTTTCATAATTTTCCCTTTAATTTTCATAATTTTTAGTATTTTAAAATAGTTTTAAAAATTAAAAATTAGTTTTTAATTCAAATAAATAAAATAAAAATAAAAAAAATTAGTTTTAAATCATAATTAAGTTTTAAATTGCATTTTTAGCTTAAAAAGTAATTTTAGATCATATTTAGGACTTAGATTAGACGCACTTGCATTTTATTTACGTTTCTTTTATATCGTTTTAGTTTAAATTCGCGTATTTAGGATTCCCCGTAGTGTAATTTCCCTTATATGCTTTCCCATTTCCCGTAGTTTAGATAAAATCAAAATCTTAAACATCGAGCATTTTAATAACAAACCAATAACGATGTTGCCCATTCACACCTCGTTGGGACACGACTCAGATTTCCTAATCCGTATCACTATCACTCACGAGATTTGATTCATTATCCTTTTTCCTAAAGGGATTTTAAATCATTCCTTGTGGTTATTTTTGATATCGATATTGTGGTTTTATCCATACACACACACCCCTAAACCTACACGAATCAAATTTTGGCGCCGCTGCCGGGGAGGTTGTGTCGCGACAATATCGTTAACGGTTTGACGATTAGTGACTCGAGATCCTTCCTTCGTGAAGTTATTGTTTTTATAAAAATAAAAAAAGTAAAAAATATTTTCCTTTTTCTTTTGTATATATATATATATCATATTAAAAATACAAAAAGATTTTCTCTTTTGTTTTTGAGCTAAAATAGAATACATCAATTTTTTAACATCTCTCAACCTGAGGTGTTATCATTAGTAAGTTCCCGAACCAAAGATCAAAAACTTGCCTTTGTGTCGCTCGTGAATCGATTTATTTCTATCGGATAAACAAACTGTGTGGGAGGTATAAGGACGGCCTGACATTAAACTGCGGATGAAAAGAGGCGGGTTTTTAATAAGCTTCGCGCTGACCTCATAAAGCTTCTCCGCTCCCTTGTGCGTTTGTCTTATAGAAGTGATTTATTCACTTGGGATTATTGGTTTAAGTTCACTGTTGTTTTCGAATACCGTTCTCTTTTAATTGCCTTGGTTTTTGAAAGTGCATGCGCACTCGTTCTCATAACTACAGACCGATACGTGAAACTGCTACAATAACGAGAAGGCGAAATAGACGTGCTCCATTAGTCGAACCCGAGATTCCAACTAATCAGGCTCCGCCCATCGTCGAAATGGCGGAGGACAACCGATCCATGCTAGAGCAACTACAACTACCCACCGAAGGTTATGGAGAAGCCATCGTCGTCCCGGCAATCGTTGCCGATAACTTTGAGCTTAAACATGGCTTGATCAACTTGGTTTCGTCGAGCCAATTTTACGGATTTGAGAGAGACGATCCTCACTCTCATATCCGACGGTTTAACAAGCTCACGTCCACGATCAAGTATCGTAACGTCCCGGAAGAGGCTATCAAGCTACTACTCTTCCCATTTTCACTCGAGGGGGCCGCCCGGATTTGGCTCGAAAAACTACCCCCTCGATCGATAACCACATGGGAGAATTTAGTGTCAAAATTCGTGAACGAATTCTTCCCACCGTCTAAAACAACAAGCTTAAAAAATGAAATAACAAAATTCACACAAAGATTTGATGAATCATTTAGTGAGGCATGGGACCGATTTAAAGATTTGCTTAGGCAATGTCCCCATCATGGTTTTACGGAATTACACGAACTTGATACGTTTTATAACGGTTTGAATGAGACTGATCAAGACTCTCTCAATGCCGCTGCGGGTGGTAATTTGTTGACCCGATCAACGAGAGATGCCTAGTTGATTATTGAGAATAAATCTAAAGTTCGTACCTCACGTAGCAAATCGGTTGCTGCTCGAGTGAGTGTTTTACCATCGTCCTCGTCTTACAAAAATACGTCTAGCACCGATGCTAAGATTGATAAGCTTACGGATATGATACAGGCTTTGGTTAAGATTAAGACGGCTAAGATTAATTCTTCTCCACCCGCTCAAGTCAAAGCGGTGGAATCGACTTGTACTACTTGTGGTGGCCCGCATGCTTACTACAATTGTACCGCTACCGATGGAAATCCTTTCGAAGCTAATGTCGTAACCGGAGGTAACCAATACCGTCCTCAAGTTGAAACGAATCCTCGTGTTAGTAATCAAATGGGACCTCCGGGATTTTCTCAATCGAACAATCAGACTCGTTTTAATCAGAATCAAGTTCGTGGACCAAATGTTCAAAACCAATACAAAGCCCCACCGAATCAATACTCGAACCAAGGAGTCAATTACAATCAAGGATATCAAAATTCAAGCTATCAAGCTCCGCCTTTGCCCTCTAATGAATTTTCGAATTACGTTCAACACAATAATGCTAAAATCCACACCATGCAAACCCAGATTTCAAGTTTGAGAAATGAATTCCAATCTTCGTTAACTAGACAAAGCAATGAGTTTAAGAACGAAATTCGACTTCAGAACAAAAAGATGGATGCTTCACAGAATAAACTTGAGAATACGTTAAACGCTGTTTTATGCCAAATAAGTCAACACTCGGGTTCCGGTTCTCTCCCAAGTAACACCATTCCAAACCCAAAGGGAGAAATGAAATCCGTTACCATTCGAGATGATGGGCCCTCGATGACTACTTCCTCTCCGGTGAGGAGTGTAGCACAAGAGACCGAGGTGACAAAGGACCCGGTAATTCCTCTTGATAATGGAAAAGCCAAATACGTCCAACCTCTGGTTGCCGAAGTTCCTTCTATCTCAGTCATAATGCCAAGTTCTAACCTTTCACCGTGCAAATCTATTCAATCACGATTCGACAAAATGAAAGTTGTTTCCGGAACCAAGTTCAAACTTACGACTGATATGATCAAAGCTGCTGACATGATTTATGAAAAGAAGTTGGAACAAATTTCAAAAATTTCACTTGAGCCTACACCGTCTAATTCTTCCTCGAACCAAGCTCCCGAGAAGCTTGGTGATCCCGGGAAATTTCTCCTTCCCTGCTCTTTGAATGATATTGAGGAATATAATTCCTTGACCGATTCGGGTGCAAGCATAAGTCTCATGCCTCTTGCAATATATCATGAGCTTGGATTGAAGAATCTTATACGGACTCGTATGACTATCGAATTAGCTAATCGAACAATTGCTCACACAGTTGGTGTAGTCAACGATGTTATGGTACGAGTGGATAAATTCCATTTTCCCGTGGATTTCGCCGTCGTTGATATAGAGGTCGACGCCCGAGTCCCTCTCACTCTTGGAAGACCATTCTTGAAAACCGTGAAAGTCCTTGTGGATCATTACCAAGGAATGTTGACAATCGTAAAAGGAAATGAAAAGATAGTGTTTTATGCTGAGCAAACTTCAAAACCTCCACCCGATGATCATTCGATTCATAGCATCGGTGTGATTGATTTCTCTGAAGAAAGTGGCAATCCACTTTACCATCTAATCCGATTATGCCCGACTCTTTCCCGTCTCTCACTACGGAAAGTGAACCCATTTGGGAAGAGATCGAGGCCTTCTTTAATGATGATTTGATTCCAGTTGAGATTAATAATAATGCTACTTTTGACCCGGAGGGGGACATCCTTTTACTCAAGAAATTGTTATATAATGAGCCGTTTTCGTACCCCCCCTCGGGATGATCCGAATGATGTGAAGAAAGTTGAGCCTAAAATGTCTCGAATTGATCTTTCAAGATTTACGATTAAGAGTATGTCGACAATACGTGCTGAACGGAAAAAGAAACAAGAAAAGGAGACTACAACGGTAGTGGTGGAAAATGATAGCTCTAAGAGCACACCACTTGTCCCACCTCCGATTTCTAATAAAATCGACTTTCCTTTGAGTGGCAATCCCACTCCTTCTTCTGAAATTATGGAACCTTCTTCTGAGAAATTTTTCGATTCAGAGACTTTCAAAACGACATTCACAAATCCCTTGTTTGAATTCGATTCTGAATATACTCAAATTTTTGAAAATCAACTCTTTGCCGAAGAAAGTGAGGAGTTCACCAATAAACTTGCTCCTACCGACTCAATTCTTTCTGAGGATGAAGAAGAATACGATGATCCGTTTTTCCCAAAGAAAGATAAGGAAGTGAAGATTTCGACAGATGAACTTGTTGATCCTGAGGTCCAATATTATTTTTTATCCGAGAGTGATTCCTCTCCTCGTGAGAATTTTCATAAAGATAATACGTTGATTTCGTTCCTCTTCGAGGACAATATTTTTAACCCTGGGATACTTATCGGAGAGGACATTCTTAAAACAAAAGTTAATCGGAAAAAGGATCCTCTCTTGGATGCCTTCTTCTATGGCGTTGTTTCTCTTTGATCCGTCATCCCGACGTCCGCCCGCTAAACCGCCGGATGATGGATCAATCTTTCTTGATAAACCTTTTGTAAGATTGAGGGATGTTATTCCATTTGTGCTTGAGCCCGACATTTTCTTTCCCTCCCAACCCACCCATTCTCTTTCTCTCCGGAGTGAGGATACCATCTTTGATCCGGGTATTCCTTCCGCTAGCTTTCCCAAGGACAAATGAATTCGGGGACGAGTCAGGCTAGCGACTCGTGCATCAAAAACAGTAACGCTTCATGGGAGGCACCCCATGCTTATCCTTCTATCTTCTTTCTATTTTCTAATAAGTGACGTGAAGGGGTTAGCCTCTTAGATTTCTTGTGTTTGGTTGTTTGTGATGTTTTGTCCAGGATTTTCCCGATATGAAGACTCTCGTGCTCGAAGTTTGTCTTTTCTCCACTCGATTTTCATGATCGATGCTGATGGAAATCCGATATCCTAAATCTTAATGACTAACGTTTATCTTTAAGCATACTTAATAAACGGCTTTCAGATTTTCGTTGTTACCCTTGCCTTTAAACATTGAGGACAATGTTTCGTTTTAGTCTGGGGTGGGTAATCTTCGATTTGATTGACCGCACTTGCTTATTTTTGTCGTATACTCTGCTTAACCCGTTTTTCCTTAGAAAATGAAAAAAATTGTGCAAAAATGTGAAAATTTAAAATTTTTTGTAAGCTTTTGTTAGTTTTATGATCGAAAAGTTCTTACTAGTCTCTTAGAAGTTACTTTAAATATGCGTTTTTCTTGACAAAGTATTTGCTAATTGCTTAGACAAGAGGCTATAAAATGCAATTCTAGCTCAAAAGGCCAAGAATTTGCAAGTTTCCCTAAGTGATTTTAAATATGCGAAGCTTAAACAAGAATTTGCTAGTTTCTAATAAGTGACTTTAAAAATGCGAGACTTGAGATTATTTTACGAAGGATTTGCTAAGTTAATATATGTTTTGACACCTTGTTGACTTTCCGCTGGTGAGAGTAGGAATAGAATTCTGACTTGACCGGGCGTGTTGAGCCCTAGCTTGTTCCCTTAACCATAGATAATTTAATTATCGACTAAGCATCCGCGGATCTCATTATTTGAGATTTTAAATTTGCGGAGATCGAGGAATGATAGAGTTACTTATGAGTTTAGATGCTAAGCGTGGAGTAGATGGTTCTCTTTAGAGCCCATCGAAGGTACTTACGGCTTTTTGTTCCAACAAAATTGTTTCACCCCATATATGTGAATAAATAATTAAAGATGTTGAGTTTTTGACGATAGTTAGTTCTTTATCTTCTTTAGAGAATCCTTGCCCATGAGAGTTGGGTACACATCAAGGTACTCTCAGTGTTGCGGTGTAATAGACAACTGATTCCTGATAGTTTGCTGCTATTGTTTCTGTTGAAACTGTAGACCTTGATAGATCTTGAGCACTCGCAGATCGTTAGTATTACTTATGTAATCACAAGCAAACTAATAGACAATCTCTACGACTTATATTCTTTAGCGGAAATCAAATATAAGCACAAACACAATAACTAAGAACACGTTGATCCTCTATGGATCTTTATATTACTAAAACTTTGTTTTTCAACTCGTTACATCAAACATACTATTGTGTTCCTTTTATAGGCAAACTTGTTTCCTAAGAAACATTTAATCATGAAACTAAATAAGATATACATAATCACTTCCTAATAAAGCTCATACATATCCTAACTAAGTATAGAAAACACGGAATAACTATTTCCGCAGAAACTATCTACGCATTATACTACTTCAGCAGATTCTCTTCTTCAGCAGAAATATTGAACTTCAGCAGAATCCTTCGGTAGTAACATCAGCAGAATTCTAACATAGCAGAATTCCCAACAATCCTCCCCTAAACTGGAATTTGACTTGGTTAAATTCCAGTTTCTTGATAAATCTTCAACGCTTCAGAGGATTGTACTCGAACATCAGCAACAAAGACACAAAACATTGACACCTCAATGGTGACAAATATTTAAAGCTCCAGTTCTTTGCAGCAACAAATGACATAATGTACATCAAAACATTTTAGTTTCATACTATTCTCATCACATCCAGGTTTGTTAACTCCTGTGAGAGGTGAATCATTGAAAATAATGGATTTGATGTCTCTTTACCAATAGCCATCACTACTGGAGTAGCCAAATGTTTAAGTTCGAAAACTATGGTACACTGATAACCATCTAATTTTTTAGCAAACCAGACATATAGTTTGAAATGTCTTTACACATAGCGTTTGCTCGGGACTAGTCAATTCTTAGGATTGGTGAACTGATTACCAAATATGGTATTCCCTTGCCTTTACCACAAGCCATATACATGTGGGCTAGTCAATTCTTGGATTCCAAAGAGGAATAAACCATGGTGAATTGATGACCATACAACCCTCAGCAATTAAGCATGGGTGGTTGCATACCTTATGATTTTGAGCAAACCATTACGACTATCAATGATTTGATGTGTCTTTACCAAAGTTGTACCCTTTGGACTAGCCAGCTCTTTGACATACACAAGGCATATCTGGTGAGTTAATAACCATCAATAATATACAACAAACCTGCAAGAAAAGTTAGTCAAACAAAATATACATTAGTCAAACAAAATATACATAGGTTTTTTTTTTTTTTATCTAAGAAACAAACAAAGAAACAAAGATAACAAATATTACAAACCATACAAATTACCACAATCAAGATGATGCTCTATGTTGCAGTTTGAGTCTTAATAATTCAACACATTGTTGACATGCAACTTATCATTACCAATGGATGCGGAGGAACTTCCAACTTACGTCTAAGCATTCTTTCCATCGACCTCATAGACAAGGATAAATCTTATCGGCAAACATACAAACAGTAATCCCACCCTTTGTCTCCACCACATGCACACAAGGCAAAGGATAAAATCTACAAGTCTCACCTTCCACATGTGAATTCTTCCAAATATGATACCCTTTACCATTTGGAGATTGAGATTCAAACAACACTTGAAGATCACCAAACAAAAATAAACGAACCATGGTGAATGAATAGCATAATACTTAGTAACAAGATCATACAGAGTAATCAAATCCTGCCTATCCACTAAATGAAATATTTCCTTCAAGAAGTTGAACTTCATAGTAGAATTATCAGGGCGATAAATAGTGTTAAGCTCCCCATCGGTCAAGGTCCATTAATCAACACATCATGAGATCCCGGGAAAAGCAGTAGCAGATCCTTCTTGAAGAAAAGTTGAATCAGGCTGACTTTTAGATCTAAAAATTATCGACAAGAATTCTTGACCTTAGATGTTTGAGACCAGATGATCATAGATCTCCATAAGGAAGAAGGTTCCTTTTAGACATCCTCTTCTTCCTCCACGGTATACAAATACCCATACATGGTGCCTCCTGAGTCATCATGAACATCTTTAACGGTAGAAGATGAAGACTTATTTGGAGCGACCTTTGCTGGCTGATGCATTCTCTCAAGTACCTTTTCGGCCTCCTTAGATTTAGACTTTTTGTTCAGCTTCCTACCCAACTTTTAGCCTATTGTATCAACAGGTACCACTCCGGGTAATGTTTGGAAGAAACACCATGAGACTTCGAGTGAACCCTTTCAATTGAATGAGTAGATTTAGAAGTGTCTTCAAAAGGAACACCAAGAGGGTGTGATTGAACCTTTTATTTGAATGGATGGCTTCAAAAGATGCTTCATAAGTAATGACAGGAGAACTCTTCTTTAGTGACATATCATCAAATTTATCAACAATTTCAAGCATCTTTTGTTTCTTTGTTTTAGGTGCATCGAGTACCGGCAATCCTCTTCAAAGTTGATGATGATGTAGAGAAGAGGCAAGTAAACTTCATAATCCTATTATACCTCTTGACCAACTTCGAATCGAGAAAAAGAAAACTTGTTTTATTGTTAGACCGAGTTATATAAAGTACAACTCGATTTTTCACCATTGTCCTCATATATGCTTTCTTACGAGCTTGTTGGTAGTTTCCCTTTTCTTTATTCTTTTGAGCAACAAGAGCTTTCCTTTTGTCGATTCCTCTTGCTTTTGCTTTAGTCCAAGAGCTACCATTTGTGCGACAAAATTCTCACTATCAAATGTCTGCACCTAAGATACTCGAGCAAGTGTAGGATCACGGCGACTTGCAGTATAAACATCCCATTGTGCATCGAGGGATCACGGTAGCCAAATCATCCATTCTTCGTCTCGAGAGGCAAATTAGAAGTAGACTAAGTGCAAGCTTTTTAGCCAATCATCACTTTTCTTCATCTCTGCACACTTTCATTAACATTCTTACTTGTTCTTTCTTTTCTTGTTCACTTACAAGATCTGGACCAAGCTCATCTTCAACCATTACATCGTTCCTTGATCATTATTATGAAAAACATCAAGCTGGAGAAGTATCACTCCAGAACGGAAGAAACATCCATATTAGCATCGGAAGAAACATGTTGAGAGAGATCTTCAAAGGTGTTGAAAATACATCACTCTTTGGATTCAAATCAAAATTCATCGGCAAAGAAAGACTTGAGAATTATCTGTTGAAGGTATAAAGCGAGGTTGTGCTTGCCTGAGATGAAGCTTGACCAACTTCAATAGCAATATTCATCATGAGTATCGGCAACAACATGCTTTCTTGATGGTTGCAACATCCTCACTTTGCAGTATCCTTGCTCAAGATTGCCTTCTCCTCCTTCTAGTAAACAAAATTGGCTCTTTTGCTTCTACATTTATTGACCATTGGGTAGAAGCATTAGATTGTTGAGCTACATTAGCCAAAATATCAAGTGACTCAAATTGAGTATCCACTTCCTCCTCATCGGAAGAAACATCAATCTCCTTTCCACTATGACCCGGTTGTACTTCCAAATCTTGAACCTTCCTTTTCAATTCCACAATCTCACCACCAAGTGTAGATTTAGTCTCTTAAGCTCCTTTTGAGATCAGCAACCCGGCCACATACCTATTCACAAGAGCATATCACGGATGTAAGTGTAATAGGGTCCTCACTCCACCAGTGATTGCCTTGGTGATGGGAGCTTCATTGGATCTTTCAAAAGAAACATGGTCATGCTCAACATTATGAAAACCTTCATTAAATGGTTCCCTAAATGGACTAGGTGTGGTCTGTCTATTAAGCTCAGTCTCAAACTCATCAAGAGTAACTTGTGTAGGTGGTGGACTAGAACTAGGTCTAGGTGAAGGTGTAGGTAGAGATTGGTCAGGAGAAACATGAGTTGCTTTAGCAGCATTAGAAGGGCCCTCATCCATTGTAACTGATGGATTACCATGAGCAACAACAATAGTAGAAGGTGGAGAACCAACAACATTCCTCATCGGCAACCTCATTACCTTGACAACATAAATAGCTAGCAAAGGATGATGTTCTCCCTCATATTTAGTTCTCATTGAAGCAAATAGTTTAGAAGTTAAAGCTCCTATGGGACAAAAATCTTGGGCTTGGGTAGTAATGTCCAAAATCATTTGTAAGAACCTAGGGTACATCAAAAACTTATGCTTTTTCCTATGTATATTTTCAACCATATTATCAAAAATAAACCTAGAAAAGTTATAAGTTAAACCACGAGAGAAAGACATACAATACCACATCGTTTAGTAGAAAATTGGTCCCATCCTCGATTTATTGCTTACTTTGAAGCAATGTGTGAACCAAAAACCTCCACATAGGACACAAATGATTCTTGAACCATATATCAGTCCTTGTTCCCTGATATCCAAAAGCTCTTAGTCCGGCAAGAATATACCTGACATTAGAATGATAAACCCCATTAACATCGTCCAAGCGAAGCTTTCTTCTAATCAACTCCTCGTGCAACATACTCAGTTCCATCAACCATAGCTACAATCTCTGTATCACTCCTCTTTGTGATTTGCCCAAAATTGTGTAACCAATGATTCATAAACAACTTTGAAGAATTTAAAGCATAATGAATCTTGGATCTTTTCAAGAACTTCACCATTGGCTTATACAAATCATCACCCTTTGCTTCTCCCAGAAGAAAAGCAACTTTTGATCTTTCTTTAATTGAAAGCCATGAGTAAAATTGTAAGTTAGGGTTATGATTCTTGCAAATGGAAGTGTTGTGAGCGTAAGTGAAGAGGGAATCGTTTAATTTGAAAAAAGGATATGCAAATAATGGGTTGGTATAAGTTGCCCAAATTATAGTCAAAAATATTGGAACTTATGTTGACTATATCTTACGTGTATTTCAACTTTAACCAAGGGTAACACTTCGTGAGAAACAGTCAATCTCTAGTAATTAAACTCAGCGAGAAACAACCCAAGATAAAAGATATCCTCGGTAAATATCTTGAGCCTTATTGTGCCACCTTTCACATTAAATTACATTAAACCTCGAATCCGTCTATATAACAATCCCAATGCACACTTCACATATATCATTTATCCCCAATTTTCATCACAAAACCCTAATTTCATCACAAACCACAATCAACTACAATCACCACAATCGACCATGAATACCAAACCAGAGGTTATTGATCCAACCTCTTCTCCATCATCATCATCATCAAGTGATGATACTAACCTTTAAGACATATATTCCTCCACAAACATCACGACCAAGAAAATCCCCCTTTCTCCCTTCTTTTGAAGATGGCGGTGTAGTGGATCCAGTGAGTCTCTCGATGACTCATGACTCCACTAAGGAGATAACTTCACACCCTCAACCTCCACCACCTCATCCTAATGGTGGTGTTAAGCTCTTCTACGCCATGGTTTGGTGCTTCATCTCATATCGTAAAGAGGAAGGGCAAAAGTAAGATGGATTGATTGCTTTTGGTGAAACCGGCAGATGAAGCACAAAGGACAATGTCATTACACACATCCATCTGCTGTATTCATCTTCATCATCTTCGGTTTCCTTAATCCATCCTTCCCATTTTGATCCTTAGCTCATCGTCTTGGTCATGCATATCTGGTCATGCATATCAGCGGTTGGAATAGATGATAAGAGCTAGTAGATGATAGGAACTTAGTATAGGTTCAGTAGATCATGTATAATTATGAATCTTGTATTTCCATTTGAAGTTGATTGTATGCATTGTAAGTTGTAAGGTAAGCGTATCTTGAATGTGAGCATTTAACCGGTACATCTCTTGAGTACTTTATCTTGGTGAAACAATATGCTCTCTTGATTACTTTGCTTCGGTAGAAACAAGCTTTTAAGCTTTCTTGACCATATTCCAATGAACCAAACTTGATAAACTCTAACTTATATATGCAAGCTACAAAGCAGAACCTGGAGAAACACAAACCAAACCAAAACAAACTAAAAGAACATTAGTGAGTTAGTGTTAGCAAATACATAAACTAATATACAAAGTTTACATCCAAAATCCTCCCACGAGTCCTATGCCTCCCCTTATACTTTGCAGTTAAGGGTTAAGCATACCAATATGGACCACAAGGTGTTGAAACCTTGGTCCATCAAAAGCTTAGTTACAGATCATTACACATTATCATGAGTGTGAATTTTAACCACTTTTATCAAATGTTTTCATATGCATCTCTTAAAAGTGGTGCGATTTCAATATGCTTAGTTCTGTGAAAAGCTGGATTTTTAACAATGCATATGGTACTTTGATTATCAATAAAATTGTTGTGTTCATGAAGTTATACCCATAATCCAACAATTGATTTTGTATCCAAGAACTTGTCTCACACAATTTCTGTGACAACATACTCTGCCATTAGATGAGGTAGCCACAATAGTTTGTTTCTTGCCGCGCCAGAAATCAATCTCTTTCAAAATTGGCAACCTCCGGTTGTGGATCTCCTATCAGTTGCACCGGCATAATCACTATCACTATATGCTTCGGCTTAAAGGAGACTCTTATGGGTACCAAAGGCCTAAATGAGGTTGACCTTTCAAATACTTAAAGATCTTTTTCCTTTGCATTCGGATGGGAAGCAAGTGGAGTGACTTGATGTCTAGAGCAAGCACTCTGACAAAAAGTGATGTCGGGCCTAGAAGGCTGTTAGATACATCAATGAACCAATCATAGATCTTTATAAATGAACATTCCGCAGGTAGATCTGGTTCATTGTTGGTCTTTGACTTTGGAGCTTCATAAGGTGTTGTGGCGATCGACACTCTCCATACCAAACTTTTCAAAATGTCCCTCACATATTTGTCTTGGTGATAAAGATACCATCGGGTTTTCTGCGAACTTGGAGACCCAAAAATTAAGCTCCCCATAGCACTCATAAAACTCTCCCTTCATCAGCTCCTCAAACTCCCCGCACCAAGCTTCTTTAGTGGACCCAAATATGATATCATCCACATAAACTTGCACAAGAATAATGTATGTGGAATTCTTCTTTAGGAAAAGTGTTTTATCAATGGCACCTCTTCTATAGCCATGCTTGGTGAAATGATGAAAGCCTAGCATACCATGCTCTTGGTGCATGATGTAGTCCATAGAGAGCTTTAACTACCTTGTAAACATGATTTGGATGATCTGGATCTTCAAATCCTTTAGTGACATAAACCTCTTCTTCTATTTCACCATAGAAAATGCACCTTTAACGTCCATTTGATATACCATGAAACCCATGTAAGATGCATAAGCCAAGAATATCTGTATGGCCTCAACTCTAGCAATAGGTGCAAACACTTCATCATAATCAATCCCCTCCTCTTGTCGAACCCACTGAGCTACTAATTTCTGCTTTGTTTTAATTACAACACCTTGCATCTCTTTATTTTTCAATATCCATTTTGTCCCAATTGCATACTTCCCTTGGGTAGTGGGACCAATATCCAAACACGATTTTGGTGTTGCATCTCTTCTTGCATTGCTTCAAGAACTTGAATCTTCAGGCTTGAGTAACCTTGGTTGGTTCCACTTGAGGTGAAAACAAGCAAGCGGACAATGATCAAAGTCTGTGTGATTGTCTCTCTGCTGATTTGAGACATAAGAGATAAAATCCACTTGACCATATTTAGAACTTGTCCGCGGTGCTAGTTCTAACAGTGCATGAGGATCACCAATAATATTGGACTGTGGATGAGCAATGTTGATCCTTTTAGTAGCAATGGTGTTTACATCAATGGAGGTATCAAGATTAGTCACGGTTGGCTCAAAATTAAATCATAGGAAGGTGAGGTGAAGACTCGACTTTTGGTTGATGATTACCAAGATCTGAAGGACTTGGAAGCGTGTATAAGGTTCTCCAAAGTCGTGGACACTCTAGTAGAAATGGGAGTAGAAACAACAAAACCTTATTGAGGTGGTGATGATAGGAGAAGCGAGGATCACTTCGGCAGAATGGTGATTTCCAGCGATTGCTTCTCTTGCAATCTCCTCGGCATTCCTCTCGGCTTCTAGATTAGCTTCATACTCTTGTTTCTTGAGCCTAGCAAGGTCCTCTGCATAGTTGGACTCATCTTCACTCTCATCAGTAGTAACTTTGGAACTCACTATCGAGTCGGCATTCATGGTACTTGGCAACGTGGTAGGAGACTCTTGTGAACTTTTGCATTTTGGTTAGCCTATGTCTAGAATAACCCAAATAATCGGTTAAGTAATCAAGGTCAAATGACCAAACATGACCTTGTCCTTGAACATTAGGCTTGTCTTTAGATATCTCGGGTTCAAAGTCTCCTCAATCTTCTTAGCAGATAAATTGTATACCCTATAAGCCTTACTATGAGCAGAATAACCCACAATATAACCCTCATCGACCTTCTCATCAAACTTACCCAATGGATCACTAGTATTCAAAATAGTCACTTGACATCCAAAAGGTTTAAGGTAATGAATAAGGAACTTTCCATAGAAGTTCATAAGGTGTCTTAAATTGAGGTCTAGTGATAGATACCCTGTTTAGAACATAACAAGGTACATGCCAATTGCTTCGATCAAAACATAGTGGGTAACTTAGAGTCGCAAGCATAGATCTTGCCTCTATTAGGGTCCTATTCTTTCTTTCGGCTACCCCATTTTTGTGGGGTTCTTGGAGTGCTATAGTCCCTTTTTATCCCTTTAGACTTACGAGAGTTCTATCAATCTGCATTCTTGAACTCTGTCCCATTATACCCGGATGCCTTTAACCTTTTATTGGTGATTTTCAACAAGGGTAATAAACTCTCTTAAAACTGGAATGTTTCATCTTTTGTTCTCAGAAAGAACACCCAACAAAACCTCTAAATCCATCAGTGATTACTAGACAAAAGTACTTGTGATCAATGCTTCGGACTTGAGTTGGACCAAAAAGATCCATATCAGCAGCGAAGAGGTTACGAAATAAGGCTCCTTGCATTAATTGCCTTGTATGAGGCTCGTGTTGCTTTCCTTTGTGAGCAACACGGTTATGTTCATTGGTGAAAACTTTAGAAGGAAGTCCTTCAACAAGACCCAGTTTAGATAGCTTGTTATTGGTCTTGAAATTCACATGTGCCATCCTTCTATGCCATTTTGTAGACTCATCGGGGATGCTTTAGCCACCAAACAAGTTAAGTCACCTTCTAGTTGTACATCATTTAAGTTGAATGTGTAAAGATTGTGAGTGAACTCTCAATAAAATTGATGTATCTTACGGGAGTTTGAAGTCTTTAGAGAGCACAAGACATTCATCCTCGAGAGAAGAGTACTTTGTTCTTTTATCAGATTTGTGAGGCCGAGAACAAGTTGAAGTGTTGTAGTTCCTTGACATAGTACACATTCTCAAAGTCGGTTGAGGTGATGGTCCCTTTCGGTGATTCTATCACTTCCACCAAAGGTCACATTGCCTCCTCCTTCAATGAGTACAAAATTATGCATCATATCTCTATTTCTGACATGCTTCTTGAACAACCACTATCAACAATGCCAACTTCCTTGTGCTTAAGAGGATGATCCTACAACAACAACAAAAATTTACAAAATATTAGTACACTATTGAGGCTCAAGTCATTACGACTTGAACACGCCTTGTGGATCTTTGGATTGAGGCCATGCAGATTTATAAGATCCACCATTGTTCTTGGGTTTCCATTGAAATTTAGGTCCTTTTTGAGTCCAAGAACAACCTGCTGAGGGCTTCCAGTGGTATCCTATAACCCTTCCCAACATTCATTGAGTCACCATATCGGGCCAATAACCATTTTAAAATATGAACTTGTTGGTTGCACATATGGTCTAGCAACTGAGCTTCTCCAAGTAAAAAGAGGAGATGCATAGGTTGCTTGTGGAACATAAGGTGGTATAGCATTAACATTAGTCCACATTGGTCTAGATTTCCCAGCACATACACCCATTCTTTGTTCATGAAAATCACAATCCTTAATTAAATGAAATTTACTTCCACACACAAAACATGTCTTATGTTTAGAAGATTTATTCAAACTAAAAGATGTTCTATTACAAGCAGAAGTATTCAAACCAAAACCATGAAAAATTGTTAACAATTATTATTCAAAGAATGAAAAGACAAGTCTTGAGAAGCTGTCTTGGAAGATGATTCCTTAGCAACAACTCTAATAGGCTTGTAAGTAGGCTTGGGTGCAGGCATGGGTGAGGTCTTGGGTAGGTCGGACTTATCACTTGAATCACGGTGGCATAAGAAGTAGACCCTTGATCGGAAGATTTGTCCTTTTGAGCAGAGACAAAATCGGTAGATGAAGAATCGAGTGCGGCAAGTCTTTGACTTTTGCCATAAAGATGATGTGATCCATCAAAGTCAATGATAATGGAAAGGTCAATAGGCATAGGTATTCCTCTAATAGATCCACGTCTGACATGTAGGTCACCTTCTTTGACATAATTAGCTAAACTTCTGGTGTGGTAGTTTTCGCCCATCATGCCTAGCTTCTAATCCTACATACTTTTAAACCTAAACCTATTTGAGAGGTCTGGAGTTGACTACCATAGATCTCTCTAGCTAGATTATTACGGATATTAACCATTGTTTATGCTAGCTATTTCGCATCTAGTTTTCTTTAAGCTCTTGATTTTCGAAATTACATAGCTTTTTCTTTCTCGGTCCTTCTTAAGTCATTTTTTGTACATTCTAGATCACATTCTAACATCCTAATCTTCTCATCATAAGCTATTTGATTCTTCTGAAACCAAACCTTTTGTCTTTCTAATGTTTTTAATGCATGTTTATAAGCTTCAACTTCAACATAGCATTCATTATATTTAGGTTTCAAAATATCATATGCTTCCTTAAGTTCATTATAGCGTTCACTACAACCAAACAAACAATTTTGTACCTGAGAGAGGCCCATCAATGCAATTTGATCATGTCTATCCCGAAGTCTGACTTGTCGACAACAATATTTTAGCCACGGGACCATCATCATTCTCAGACTCATGTGTCTTCGAGCGACATTGGCATCCAAAGTGACCATAGGCGAGGATCTAGGCTTCAGTTCCGGCATCCCTTTGATTCTGGCATAGGAAGAGTATCTCGCCTCATCTCTAGCCTTCCTATCCTTGCATTCTTTGGAGAAGTGACCCATCTGATGACATGTAAAGCACTTGACCTTCTTTTTGTCAAACCTTGTTGGATCTCTTCCCTGGAAACCAAACTTCCTCCCAACCTTACGCTCAAATCTCTTGATGTCCATAGAGAGCATAGCCACTTGCCACTTCAACTTCATCTCTTCTATCTCTGAGTGGGTCTACACGTTCAAAATCCTCATATGCAAGTTCCTCACGAGGATCATAATCGACAAAGAAGGATCAAGCACATCTTCCATTATTCCACTAGTTGTAGATTGAGAACTTGATGGAGTGGTAGTGTAAGATGATGATGAGTAAGTAGGACTTGGAGCATGAATCATCTTTGGAGTGGAGGCCCCAACAAAGCTTTGTGTGACTAGCATTAGATGATGAGCGGAATGGACTTCTGACATCATGCTCAAGAGCTTTAAGTTTGTTGTATAGCTCATCAAAGGTAATCATATCAAGCCCACCTTTAGTTTTGAAGGCAATGCTTACTTGTAACCGTGATTGAGGTAAAGATCATAAAAACTTGGAGTTGCAATCATCATTATCTGCTTTGCCTTAAGGATTCAAGCTGACTTAAGATCTTTTGAAACCTGTCATAGCCCTTGTGTATTCCTTCCTCTTGGAGACTTGAAAATCTTCAGCTGTTGTCTCGGCATCGATTTTCTCATTCGCCTAGACTCCTCATTCCCTCCAAACTTAGCCTTGATTGCCAACCATATATCCTTAGCATCATTCATGAAGTGAAAATCACTCAAGTGATCCTCGGGAATAGCTTGAAGAAGAATTGTTTTAACTTTGGTTTCTCTAGGCGCGGCCAAGTCTTGGCAGATTTAGGAGGAACATAAATAAGATTACCATCAGGATATGTGGTAGTTCTCTTCAAAATGTTCCCCTTCCTTACAATCTCCCATAGATTCCAATCAATGTTGGAAATCCAGTTATGCATCTTCATTGCCCATAGGTTGCTGTTCGAGAGACTCTGTTGTTGTAGATGGGTGGTGTTACGGTTGTTGGTGACCGATATCATCTTGTGATCTAGGCATGGTGAATGGTGTGTTGGTTGTATGGTGTTTAGAAAGATTGTTCTTAGTATTGTAGAGACTCTCAGAGCTCACGATACCACTTGTTGAAATATGCGACCTTGATAGATCTTGAGCTTTCACTTGGTCGTTAGTATTACTTATGTAATCACAAGCAAACTAATAGACAATCTTTACGACTTATATTCTTTAGCGGAAATCAAATATAAGCACAAACACAATAACTAAGAACATGTTGATCCTCTATGGATCTTTATATTACTAAAACTTTGTTTTCAACTCCGTTACATCAACATACTATTGTGTTCCTTTTATAGGCAAGGAACCCTAACTTGTTTCCTAAGAAACGTATAATCATAAAACTAAATAAGATATACATAATCACTTCCTAATAAAGCTCATGCATATCCTAACTAACTATAGAAAACACGGAATAACTATTTCCGTAGAAACTATCTCGCATATACTACTTCCAGTGATTCTCTTCTTCAATAGAAATATTGAACTTTGAGAATCAACCGGTAGTAACATCAGCAGAATTCTAACTTAGCAGAATTCCCAACAGTTTCTATTGTTATAAAAGCCGTAGGATTCGGAGTTTGGCACAAAATTAACATGAAATAAAGCCCAAATGTATTAAAGTTGAAAAATCCAAAGTCATAAAGTTTTCTATGTCGGCAATTTTATGTCATGGATAAAATGAGAGGAAAAATCAAAGTCATAATAAGACTTTTGATAAAATGGTAATCCCGTTGAGTTAGTGGTTGAAAAGACCAAGGGCCTAAATTGCAAAAATGCAAATGTCTGAAATAAGTGTTAGCCAACTTTGAATCGGAGATATCTCCTAAATGCATTAAGTGGACCTTGATGTGGACCTCATTCTTGTGTCAATGGTTTTAGAGGAAGATGAATAACTAATTAACGACTTAGCTTCATATCTTTATCGGAATAAAAATTATCGAAACGAGAACATATGAAGAAATTCATTTCTCACAAAAATAAAAAAATCTAGAGGAAAATAGGAAAATGGGAGCAAAAGGTAATTACACAAGTAACTTCCATGGGTAATTAGCATCTAAAATCATATAACAATGATTTCGATTTTACGTAGTTTGGGGACTTGTGAAAAATCGGGACGATGTATTCTATTAGTATATGGTCACTTCATGCTGTATTGTGTTTCCTATTCAGTGATCCTAATGTGTCGTTTGAAAAATGTTGGAGTTATTGATCGACATGAAAGTTCAACAAACCGTCACTCATAATGGAATGTGTAATGGTAATATCCATATGTGAATAAAAGGTAAACGGGGCGTTTTTAGAATTAAGGCTTTCTTAATCTCTTTTGAAGAATCTTTGCTACTTCTTCATAGGTTTAGTAGAAAGAGATTGAAATCCTTGGTTTTGAAGCGTGACTTGATTGCATTAGCGTGGGAACGACAATGGTGCAAATGCAGGGAATATTTTGACATGTGCAAAACACATATCATTTCTTTATCAAAATCAGACCCAAAATAACCAAGAAAGAGCCGTTTATTGCTAATATTTAATGGTTTCTTGAGTTTGTGATTGTGCATGTACGGATATGTCAAAACATAAAGTTAAACAAATCGGACAAAAACCGACACACGAGAGATAAAGAGTGCTAATTTATTTGGAAGGTCAGAATTGTGCATCTGTGAAGATTTCTATGCTAAAGGGATGGTTTGTGAAAGATATGTTCAACTTTGAAGAAATGTCAGAAATAGTCCCTGAACTTTGAGCATTTGTGAGAAATAACCCTCAAGTTTCAAAAATTGGCAAGAATGGCCCTTGGTCTATTGAAGATTGGCAAGTCTAAACCTTGGATTACATTTTTAGATTGGTCCACTGGATTTTCGAATGTACACTCTTGGTCCTTATACCATTAAATGGGTTCGTATTAAGTCCTTAGTCCATATTTTTATCACAAAAGCCCATTGATATCCCAAGTCAACCCAACCATACCCCTTGGTCAACACTCTTAACCGTTAAATACCACGTTATTAACCAGGTCAACTCCCATATACCGGTCCAGCGAAACCAAAATAATACAAAAAATCCTCCGCGCCATTTTACCCCCAAAACTAAACCCGACTTATGAACCCTAAATCCCACCAAAACTAATTAAGCCACAATAAACTCAAATTCATCTCAAATTAAGTGCAAACTTCGAAACTGAGCCGTGACACCACGGATGCCAGCGGCAATCCGTGTGTCATATCATCATTCCCTTCTCGATTGGCTACCTGAGGCGTGGGCACTTGATCCAGGGTGGAAATGGGTGATGATTGATGGGAATTAATCCAAAGGTTGAGAGAGGAGAGAAAGTACAATTACACCCTAGATCCTTCCAAGACCTGGCTCAGCTATAAATAGAGCTCCTCATTCACTTGTTTGTATTCACCTAAATTTGTTAGCTAATTGTATTTTACATTTACTTTTAATGTTTTAATGTTCTTCCAGCTTTTGTAATTCCTCTTTGTTTTCAGTTTTTAAATATTAATGAAATTATGTTTTCTCTCTTAAAATCATTGTTTCAGTTTTAAAAGCTTTAATCTAAACATTAGTTGTTTTAATCCAGTTTAGCTTATTTTGTTGTTTAAGTTTTAATCTCAGCTTGTTCTTATACTTTATCAAAAATACAAAAAAAAAAAAAAATCAGAAAAATAACAAAATAAAAAAATATGTTAATTCTACTTTGTTAGTTATTATCATCTTAGCTACTGTTACATAAGCCTTTATAAGCTCTATATAGCTTTTTGAAGGTTTATCTTGTTTGGAATTCAAATCACACATAAATTCTCAAAATCAGTCAAAATTGGTCAAATGGAAGCAGATTTGGGTTGAATCATTGATCTGGCGAATCAGGTTAAGGGTTTGGTATTAGCTTATTCATGTCGGGAAGTTGGTTTTGGTTAATATTGGCAAAAACCATAGTAATTTGGACCTCATGTGAGTATTCATAATTCAGGTTTCATATTACCTTTTCATTCACATTTCAATGCATAATTAAGTTGACTTGTGTTTGTTAGTTTTAATTGTTAAATTTGCATTAGATAGTTTGAATATTGATAATAGATCATAGATTATTCTTGTTCGGTTTAGGATTAAGATTTAGATAGAATAGATTGCATTTTAGTTAGAGTCTTGTTTGGCACAAGACGCTTACGAGCTTGAGGTTTAGAAATTGGATAGAGTCTGATACATTAGTCTTTAGCAGCTTAGTTATAGTCTATTTAGTGGTTTTATTGCATGTTCTAAGGTTAAAAGTCAAAATCATAGTTAAATCTGTCTTGGATTTATATCAGTTGGATTTTTAAAGATCATTAGCTACATTTAGGTTTAGAATTAGATAATATAGCTTAATCAAGTTCCATTTTACTATAAAACATCATTATCATTTCACAAATTTAATCAAATCGGTTTAGTCAAAATTCTAAATCTGTCATTAAATTCAAAACTCATTAAATCGGTTTTACAAAACTTTATAGATTTTTCATAAGTTCATTAATGGTTCAAATTAGTTGAAATTTTGGGAAAATAAACTTCAATTGGTTGAGTTTGTAAACACAATTTTTTCTGAATTTTTAGAGATAGTTAAAAGCACTTAATAAGCTTGTGTTTAAGGTCAAAATCCCATTGCACATTCTCAGCTTATATTGAGTGTGCAGGAGTTTATCTGAGAGCCTATTGTGGGTTCATTTTAGCTTGTTAAAGGCTCAAATTTGGTATTTGTAATCTCTGGTTGGTTGTTCTCTGAATCCAAGTTCCTAATTTCACTTTTGCTTATTGGAAAAGCTAGTGCATAAGCTGAAAAGTAGGGGTAGTATAAGCTGATTTCAGTTTTAAATTCATTTGGTCAAATCATTTCATTCAGCACATTAGAGGTTTAGAGTAGTTGAATTCAGTTGGTTTTGAGTTGTTTTAGCATATTCTAGTTTCTGTGATCATTTGGTGCTTATTTACACCTTGTTGCTTATTCTAAGTAGCTTATATAACATCAGTTTCAATACAGCTTCATAATCTTGTGCACTAGCATAGGTTTTTATATTTTTTATAAACTTAGAATATAATTTAATAATTTTCCTGAATTTTTCATAATTTTCTAGCATTGTTTACTATTTTTCTTATTTTAAATCAGTTTTTAAGACTTTTTAATTACCTTTTTATACAATTAAATCAGAAAAGCTTCCAAAAAATAAGTTTTAAATTTTCATAGATTAAGATAAGTATAAAAAGAAAAAAAAAATTCCAGATTTTTCCTAGTTAAATTTGTAATTTTTAGCATTTAAATTAGTTTTTAATAGTTTTTAATTCATAGAAAATAGAAAAATCATCAGAAAAATACAAAACTAGTTTTGAAAAGTCTTTTGAGTTATTTTATATTTTTGAAAAATAGTTTCATAATTTTCCCTTTAATTTTCATAATTTTTAGTATTTTAAAATAGTTTTAAAAATTAAAAATTCGTTTTTAATTCAAATAAATAAAAGAAAAGTCATAAAAATTAGTTTTAAATCATAATTAAGTTTTAAATTTCATTTTTAGTTTAAAAAGTAAATTTAGATCATACTTAGGACTTAGATTAGACGCACTTGCATTTTATTTACGTTTCTCCTATTTAGGATTCCCCGTAGTGTAATTTCCCTTATATGCTTTCCCATTTCCCGTAGTTTAGATAAAATCAAAATCTTAAACATCAAGCATTTTAATAACAAACCAATAACGACGTTGCCCATTCACCTCGTTGGGACCACACTTCGGATTTCCTAATCCGTATCACTATCACTCACGGGATTTGATTCATTATCCTTTTTCCTAAAGGGATTTTAAATCATTCCTTGTGGTTATTTTTTATATCGATTTTGTGGTTTTATCCATACACACACACCCCTAAACCTACACGAATCAATGGTTGTAAATCATGTCAAGAGCTTGGTCTTGAAATAGAAAAGCTAAAACTCACACAGGAGGTTCTCATCAAACGTAACTCTAAATTTAAGAAATTTAACAAAAACCTTTCTTGTACCGATGAAATAGTAAGAATTCAAAATGTACCAAGAAATACAAGTGGATTAGGTTTTAACGAAGTAATAATTCCAAGTTGTCAAACCAAAACGACCGGGAAAGACAAACAAACTGTCCCAACTGCTTGATGCAGCCTGCAGGACCAGGGAGCGGAATAAAAAATTTGGGTTCGTCCGTTGTAAAATTTGGTTCCGTGGTGTCTGCAGTAGGACATCAAGTTTGCAAAACGAACTGTAGTGAATCTGTCAAAGTAACTAAGAAATCTAAAGATGTTGTTAAACAAAAACCAGCTGTTACAATAGGAGTAGGACTTGCTAAAAATGAATTAAGATCTAAAAACACTCAACAAATGCCAAAAACACCTATTGCCAAACGCCCCTTTCCCAAAAGCAACTACAACATACAACCCAACTATCAACATACCGGTTGGAATCAAAACTACCCTAGACCATATCAAACTCCTAATTACATACCATGGAACCCATATCCATCATTCCCATACATGAACCAAGTAAATGGTATGTTTAACCCAAACGGACCCATGAGATATTGAGGACCAAATGCTTGAGTTATATGTGTCATAGGTATGCTTAAAATTCGGTTTGGAGCCTGATGAATGGATAAAAGATAGCGGATGCTCAAGACACATGACGGGAAACAAAAGCCTCTTCTCAACATACCAAGAGTATGACGGAGGTAATGTTACTTTTTGTAGCAATCTCAAAATCAAAATCATTTGCAAAGGTACGATTGCTCATGACTCTATAACTATTGAAAATGTTGCTCATGTTGATAGACAAGGATTTAATCTACTTAGTATTAGCCAACTATGTGATAAAAAGTATAAAGTACTATTTGAAGAAAATGGTAGTAAAATACTAAAAGATGTTATTACCATAGCAAAAGGATTTAAGAAAAATAACATATACGTCACGAAAATAGATAGAACATCTAAAGACAAACTTTGCCGAACAACCTTAGATGATAACTCTACCCTTTGGCATAGACCTCTAGGTCACGCTAATATGAGACTCATTCATTCGTTATCCTCAAAAGAGCTAGTTAGAAACTTACTCAAATAGAAATATGACCAAAACTTTTTTATACATGCAAAATTAGGAAACAAGTTCATAGTAGCAATAAGGCTAAAAACATGGTTTCCGCATCTAGGTGTCTAGAGCTTTTGCATATGGACTTGTTTGGTCCATCCGCTATACAAAGTTATGGAGGCAACTTCTACACATTGGTCATAGTAGATGATTACTCAAGGTTCACTTGGACAAAGTTTTTGAAAACTAAAAACGAAGCTTTTGATAAATTTGAAATACTTAGTAAGAAAATTCAAAATCAACTAGGTGTTAACATTGTGTCGATCCGAACGGATCATGGTCGCGAATTCGATAATGAAACACAATTTGGAAACTTTTGTGATACAAATGGTATAACACATAACTTTTCGGCTCCTCGAACACCCCAATCTAATGGTGTAGTAGTACGTATGATAGGACTCTTCTAGAAACGAGTAGAACAATGCTTAATGAACAAAACATACCCCAAAAGTTTTGGTGTAACGCCATTGACACTTCCACTTACATTTTAAATAGAGTCTTAATTCGTCCTTTCTTAAACAAAACACCTTATGAAATCTATAAAGGTAAAATGCCTACTTTAGGATACTTTAGAGTATTTGGATGTAAATGTTTCATTTTAAATACCAAAGACTATCTCACCAAATTTGAACCAAAGTCTTATGAAGGTGTGTTTCTTGGTTACTCACAAACTAGCAAAGCATACATCGTTTTAAACAAAGAAACAATGAGAGTCAAGGAATCGTTGAACATAACATTTGACGAAAGTCCATCTCCCTTTAAGACATCACCTTTGGTAGATGATGACTTAGCTGAAAGTCAATTTATTGAAAGTCAAGAAAACAATGATAATAACAAGGAAGATGAACCATTAAATAAAGATATTATAAATATCATAGAATCCAAAAGTCATCCTTTAGAAAAGGTCATAAGACAACTAAATCAAATAACATTAAGATCACAAGCTCAAAATCAAAGTAACTACTTTTGTTTTGTGTCATCCATTGAACCTAAAAACGTAAACAAAGCAATTAAAGACGAATCTTGGGTAATTGCTATGCAAAAGGAGCTAAACCAATTTATTAGAAAGGATGTATGGACATTAGTTCCAAAACCTAAAAATCAAACTATAATTGGAACGAAATAGGTCTTTCGAAATAAAATGGACAAAAACGGTGTAGTGTCTAGAAATAAGGCTAGGCTTGTGGCACAAGGCTATAATCAACAAGAAGGTATTGATTACGACGAAACTTATGCACCTATAGCTAGGCTCGAGTCTATTAGAATCCTACTTGCAAATGCATGTGCTCACGACTTCAAACTATTTCAAATGAATGTTAAAAGTGCATTTTTGAACTGGTTCATTAATGAAGAAGTATATGTTGCACAACCTCCCAGATTCACCGACTTTGAAAAACCTAATCATGTTTTCAAACTTAAAAAGGTATTATAAGGACTTAAGCATGCACCAAAAGCTTGGTATGATCGACTTAAGACTTTTTAGTTGAACACAAATACACCATGGGATTAGTAGATAATACTCTCTTTACTAAGAAAAAGGATTCACACATTATCATAGTTCAAATATACGTAGATGACATCATATTTGGATCTACTTGTCAAGAGCTATGTGATGATTTCTCTAAAATCATGCACGACGAGTTTGAGATGAGTATGATGGGTGAGTTAAACTTCTTTTTAGGACTTCAAATTAAACAACTAGAAGATGGTATATTCTTTAACCAATCTAAATACATACAGGATATGCTTAAGAAATTTGGTCTTGAAGACTCAAAACCCACTAAAACACCCATGTCCTCGGAAATTAAACTCACCAAGGATGAGCAAGGTGAATTCGTAGATAACACTAAATATAGAGGAATGATTGGTAGCCTACTTTATCTCACGGCTAGTAGACCTAACGTTATGTTTAGTGTTTGTCTATGTGCTCACTTTCAAGAAGATCCAAAAACATCACACCTAGAAGCCTTAAAACGAATATTTAGATACATTAAAGGCACTACATGTTTAGGATTATGGTATCCCAAAGGAACGGGTGTAGAAACCATAGCGTATGTCGACTCATACCATGCCAGTGACTATGTCGATAGAAAGAGTACAAGTGGTATTTGTACTTTTGTTGGACAATGTCTCACCTCATGGTTCGCAAAGAAACAAACGGCCCTCGCTATCTCAACTACGAAGCCAGATGCGTCGGCAGGAAGGCATGTCAACAAGCTCTTTGGATGAAGCAAGATCTCGTGGACTACAGAATTCAACTCAATGACATCTCTATACTTTTTGACAACAAAGGAGCTATTGATCTCAGTAAAAATCCTGTCCAACATGCCCGAACGAAACATATTGAAATTCGCTATCACTTCCTTCGCGACAATGTTCAAAAAGGAAACATCTCTATCCAGAAAGTCTCCTCCGAAGATAACATTGCCGACATCCTAACTAAACCTCTTAAACAAGAACTATTTAATCTTCTTAGACTTGGTTTAGGATTAATTGAACCAAACAAATAATCAAAAACATAGCTTAAAACTTAGAATGACCAAACACAACAAATTAATAAAATTTTGCTACTTTTCCCACGAAACCAATCGTCAACAAAGACGGAACCAAAAATTTGGGTCCGTCTGGTACGTGGTTTCCTCATTACCAAAATTTTGAACTACAAAATACTTCCTTCTTCACAACCCACATAACCAAACGACTTACAAACATACATAACTCATAATTGAGGTTTCTTCTTCAACTAATCTCAGCCAAAATCAACATTGTAAGTATCCTAACTACATTACTTCTCTTGATTCTGAGTCTAGGGTTCCAATTTATGCATAAAACCAAAACATGGGAATTATGCATCTTCTTGCAGAAATCATGATCTACATTTTTTAAATTACATAACTATTCATGTTTCCCTTAGTTAACTAAAAACCCCATGTCAAAAGTTTGAAAATTTTCTCACTTATAGGAAAAGCAATTTCTCATTGTTCATACAAATTAAATAAAAAGTTATTTTCATCACTTGCATAATGTCTCTTGAATACGAAAGGTAATGCATCACTAATATGCATTCCCGGGTATATTCAAACGAAGCCACATTTAATTAGGAGCATTTGGGTTATCTCTTGCATTTTACCAAATGCTACTAATAAAAACTATTTATGCATAAAAAGGAGTCGAGATAACCACAACTCCACATTGTTTGCATATAGGTACACACTAGAACAAATGTTAATTTAGTTTTTACTAAAACATGAAACTTTTTGCTCCTAGGAACAAACATGCCTCCCACAAAGTATTACGATCATAAAGACACCCTTGGCTACATCCCACAACACCACAAAACTAAGGGTATTAGCAAAGACCAAGCTGAGGTTTTTAAAGGTCTAGAGAAACGTTACTTTCATGAGGGTAGGAAAATTCACCCATCCTTTGTCGAGGGAACAATTCATCATCAAGAACTAGCCACCATCCACTTTGATGGACTGCTAGACATAGACGAGCCCATTTGCCCTAGATTTGTCCTTAAGTTCTATGATTGCGGAATTCTTGTAACAAATGATGATGGTCTCATGTCTCTTCACTTCAAAGTCAACCAAATTGATTTCAACATTCCCCTCACTCATTTCGCCCAAGTGCTAGGAAATCCTTGTGTTGGAATTTTTATATACTCGGATAAATGGTCACTCACAATTCTTGACTCAATTCATGATCGTTCCCCTCCTTACCAAACTCTCTTGGTCGACAAAGATGTCATCCGTGAGCACCTCTTCTTTGATAGGGTAACACCAACACGTGTCACTAGAGCCGGAAAGGAAATCAACCGAGATCCATATGGAATGGAACTCAATGAGCTTAAGCCTCAATTCAAGAAATGGGAAGAACTTCTTAGAGCCAATGTCATAAGCACCATAGGAAACCGTGACCATATCAATGCTTGCCTTTGCTACATGCTCTATAGCTTTTCCACCCGTCAAATATTCAAATTGGCATACTACATTGCTAGGAGAATGGCTGAGGCTCTTCCCTACGGGATGCTTCTTACCCGTCTCTTTAGAGCTTTTGCACCTATTCCGCCAAGTCCTAGAGGGGTAAAACTTGACTATCCTCTTATCCCTCACATCTTTGTGCCATTGAGTGATGAAATGGTGGCGAACAGGAAGACCAAAGGAAAACGACCACAACCTCCTACTCCTTCAACTTCATCGTCAAATAGCTCGAAAGACGGACTCTCCAACTCTAGGATTCAACCTCACGAGTACTACGCCTCACTTCCAGATATTGAAAACCCTTCGGAGGAATTCAAGCAAACGAAGGGTATGTTCAAGTGTCTTGGTAGGATGCTTACCAAGATTAACAAGAATTTGGACAAGTGAGGGAGGTTTTAAGGAGTGTTTGGTACAAGGACAAAAACAATGATGTATGATGTATTCTATGTGTTTTCGCTTTCTAGGATGATAACTAAACTTAAAACAATGATGTGAACTAACTTTGTCATGCAGGGGGATAACATTTGGATGTTATCAAATTTTCATTGTTTTCACTTTTTAGTGAAAATCACTAGCCCCTATTGGAAATACATGCTCTCGTGTGTTTATATATGTGTTATTGCTTGTTCCTAACCAGAAATAATTATCTCCATATGTTTTAAGAAAAATTCAAGAATTCAGAAAAGTTCTCGAGGGTTAAAAACGCCTCAGTAAACAAATCTGATCACCACGGATTTGACGGACCCAAAATTTTGGTTCCGTCCGTAGTAAAATTTGGTGCCCCTCCAAATTCAGCATGGCGGATCAGGCGGAACCAAAAATAAGGTTCCGTCTTTGTTAAATTTTGGTTCCGTGGAGACCTGCAGGTTAGTTTTTGAATTTTGCTTAATCCCGCACTCATATTTACCAAATTTTTTTACTAGGATAATTTTTACTGTTTTTCATTAATATTAGGACTAGTTCAACTTACATGGACCAATAGGATATCAATTTCCCACCAAAATTCAAAAATTCTGAAAATCCACCCAAGGAACCCTTTTTTATAAAGGAAGGAACCATTTTTTTCGTTCCTTGAAATCCGTGGATAACTGATCTTCAAGATTTTGCAATGATTGAAGCCCATTTATTGCATATCTTGCTCAACTTACTCAACACTTCTTGTATGGAATGACTTAGGAAGATTTGACATGCATTTAAACTCTTCCAAATAATTAGGAACCACTTCACTTGTATAGCTTAACATCAAATAAAACACAAATTTCCATAATCTCATAATCCTATAAATTAAGACATCAAAGATGGTCACTTTCACACCTCAAACATTTCTTCCTTCTTCTCTTAGCACAAGCTTAATCACAATGACAAAGTCATCTACATCATCACCATCAACCAAACCTCTCAAGAAAACCACAAAAATAAGTGTAAGACCTTGTTGCTTTGTAAACCTTAGTTCCTCCTCAGACTCATCACCACTCAACATTTCATCTCCAATAAGAGATGAAAACTTCCTCACCTTGAGTACTCCAACTCCACCACCAAAATCACCCATTGTCATCACCACTCCACCACCTACTAAAACACCAATTCTCACCTCTCCTCCACCGGATCCAATATAATCATCAACAACACCATCACCACCGAAATCTCCAAAGCTTATACCCATAGAACACTTCTCAACTCCACCAACATCTCCAAATCCATTCTTGGATGACTTAGAAGACCTACCTCCTAGGCCCACAAATCCACCACCTCTTCCATCATTTGAACCATACGTCCCTTTTCAAAATGAACCTAGACCTCGTCTCTTCCACACAATCCACAACAATATCCGTGGGCCACTCTATGGAGATCATGCTCTACCACCTACATCCTTTTCTCCACATATTGATGACATTGATTAGTCAATGTAGGAAGGCCACCCACAATCTCAAGTAGAGATACAAGCCCATCTAGGAAACTTCCATGCTTTTTCAAACATGGTGGATTCTTATCTAAGTGAGGCATTGTAAATGCAAAATGCTTTGCTTTCTTCCCTCATTGCTCCATCAAATACCAACAATGCTTCGACCAATGTTCCACCACCAAGCAATGATCCTACTCTCGTACCTCGACATGGTTGCTCCCATTGTCAGCGCACCGCCCATCTTAGTGAAAGGACCCGAATCATGGTCCACGAATTACAAGATGAAATGAGGTTCATCCTCAATCATATCCTTGAGCGTATTAACGCTCTTTCTCCACCTCCTCCACAATAGGATGGTTCTTGCTTTATTTTTAGGACATTTTATTTTCTAATTTTATTTTATTAATTTTCTAGGGTTTTATTTTTTATTTTTCTAAGTTATTTTTCTTTTTTTTTAGGATTTCTTTTATGTCTCAACATCTCTATTATGTTCCATTTTATGACTTTTAAGTCATAAAAATTGTAACTAATGAATGATGTTTATTATAATGTTGTTGGTGATTACTTGTTGGCTGGAATTATTTTTTCACTTGTGATGATGAATGTTACTAACCTTTCTTTTGTAGCTTTTCACAATCCATGTTTATTTTTCTTGGCACCCAATTAAGGGGGAGCATTGGCCAAGGGGGAGAATTTGGCTCGGGCTCATTGCATTTTTCGTCTCGCCTCTTCTTTTTGTTTCGACAAAAAGTGGGAGAATATTATTGAACTTGACCATTGGCTTACAAAAAGTCAACATCATGCTTTGACTTTCAAAAGTCAAAATTATAGAAGACCAAATATTGAACAAACAATAGTCCAACTAGTCTTAAGATAAAATAAACTTTTGATTGTCAACCTTATCTAACTAACTAGTTTTTCCAAGTTCAAATTAATCTCATATTTTTAAAATTCTTGTACATCTTTACATCTTTGATAAAAATAAAATTTATGTTTTGTCTTCAACAAAAATGGGGAGATTGTTAATACAAATATCATCCAAAAACGTTATTTATATTTTATGATCTTTACCTTGTTTTGTTAATTACAAAAGTAAATTTTATTTTTGCAAAGTATAAAGCTTGTCAAGATTATTAGACATTAATACAAGCTTTTCTTAAATAAAGTCTTCAACACTTAAGCATTTACATATTATATCATTTTGATTAGCTACATATCAATTAACATTGATAACCTTCTAAACTATAATGTGCATCAATATTTTTAGATCAAGTATGTTTAGTTTCTTAAACATAAATGTTAATACAAATAAGCCGTAAAAACGTTTATTTATATTTTACGATCTTCTAATGTTTTTTCGATAACAAACGTAAAATCATTTTAACGAAACAAATAAAATACGTAAATGCTTTGAGCCAATAGTTTTCTAACACACTTACGTTTTCACATAAAACACTAAAACAAGTATAAGTGATTTTATGATTTAGTAATACATATGTACAACAACTAGTGTTTACATATTGGGCAAATATATACATAACTAGTATGTATTATAAAATGGGTAAAAACTACAACTCATGGTATTGACCCATACCCATTTGACTAGATGCATTGCATCTATTTTGGTACATTGTATCTAATGAAATAACCATGGATCAACCCATAACCCATGACCCATAACCAAAATACCTATGGGCAAAGAGGAGCGTCCCACGGATCCCTAACATTACACTAGACGGATCCCTTGAGGGTGGGATCCGTGGGATCCGTGGAACAGTAGTTGTTTCTCCTCTATAAATAGTGAGCCATTTCTTCCTTTTGGGTTGCCACTCCCTACATACTTTCCCAAGTATTGTAACTCACTAACCACTGATCTTAAGGGATCTTTCTATGTAGTTTGTCTTTTGTTTTTGTGTGATTCTCTAGGTTTCTCTTAAAGGCGAGATCACCACTTCTTGAAGTCGAGCAAGCTCAAGTCCATGAGTTGCCATACTTCGTCATCATCAAGATCACTTAGGTTCTCTTGTTGATAGTTCTTCCTTCCTCTATAGAAGTGTTGTGTCGAAGGCATTAGTGAAGGATGTCGAAAGAGTCAAGACGAAAGCATTAGTGAAAGGTGCTTAACGTCCGTGTCGAAAGCATTTTTGATCTAAACCACCCAAGAAAATGCACATGCAACCTAGTTAATCAAACCATGGGCTCTGATACCAGTTGTAGGATATTGGATATCATAATACAAGGTCGGATTTAGAGTTAAGCCGATTCTAGAGAGAGAAAGAGAGAAAGTGGGATATTCTAGTGTGAGAATGTGAATTTGTATGATTAGCTTCAAATGAACATCCAACCCTCTCCCTTGGTGGGAGAGGACTTATATACATGACATAAAAACGCCCCTACTTGGGCTGTGAAGTGAGCTGACAGTGGGTAAAGTCCCCACCCGACTCCACGGGTGTTACGCTAACTAATCTAATACTAATAAGCCTACGAGCTAACTTATGCTAGACATAAATTGGGGTGACCGAGTCTTTCATATGATTTTCGTAATCCTAAAAATACTTTTAATGAAGAAATTAGCGAATAATACACAGAAAAAATACACGCGGTTTAAAACACTCTGTTGCAGCAATAGGCGACTGCCCAAATCCTTTGTTACTAACATTTTAATGGCCAATCGTGATTTTCTCAAGCATTGTTTGTAACCGCTTGTATTAAGATTCGTTTCCTTCCAAGCTGACTCATTCTTTTACACGTTTTCCACACTTCATATCTTAAGCATAGTCGAACATGTGTGCAATTTATTTATATTTTCAGAAAACGTGTGCAAGTATTTATTATCAAATGATCTACGTATATGGATTCTGTTGAAATCATAGTAACAAAACTTTTGTTTTGTTTTGTTTTGGTTTTTTTCTCTTTGAAGGGTAATGCGCGTACAAGGCGCGTTCGGGGTCAAAGGAACTTCCTTTTCGTCAAGAAAGTTTTTCAACACCCTAGGCAGTGAACCTAATCGATGTAGTGTAGTATTGGGTAAGCCTCGGGTATTGATATCGTTCTCTAGGGGAATAGGAATGCTAGTAAGAAGTGTACTACGCTAAGGTTAAGGTTGGGGAAGATTATTTTTTTATCTTTTTATATTTTATAAAAAGCTATGGGTAAAATCTCGGGGTTTGGATTTGGGGGGTGGTACTTCTACCGATTACTTCTACTATCTAATTATCTAAACTATGGGTAGTCTATGTCTGTTTGATGTGTGCTTGTATGATGATTAAAAATCTGTCTACCTAGATATTATTACTCCATAGTTATCTTTTATTGGTGGTTGAATTGTCACGTCCTTATTTTTAACGCGTTCTGTTTTCTATGGTCGTAGGGTGTGCCTTTTTCCCTAACTCTTTGAGAGTACCTTAGGGTTAGTGCCTAGGAAATCTCTAGATAAATCATAAACTAAGTTTAAGGGTTATCTTTGGATGTTTAGACTACAAATCCACTAAGTAATTCATAAGCTAAGGTTCACAAAGATTACTCAAGCATTTAAACACAACGATGGTCTAATCGCACTCCTAAGCCAATTAGAATTAAGATAAGAGACAACCAACTAATAACTAGCTTTTATAGATCTAAGCACACATACAAGAAATTTAGCCGGACATGTTAAACACGCAAGCATACACACATTCAGTCGAAGACATAATGAAATCAATGAAGTAAAACACTTATCTTGATGGGTTTTGAGAACCCTAAGATACTATCCAAGTCGGTCTACAAACTTTTAGGGTTTTTACTCCACAAGTCTACCTCTTTAAAATTCTGAAAATTCGATTTATATATATAATTTTATACATACACGCTATCCTTGAGCTGTGATCAAGTCATTAAGGTTTCGTCTTGGCCAAGTAGTTGGGACGTCCGCGTTGTAGTTGGGCACGCCAACGGGCAGGTAGGGAGGTCGTCGATTATGGATCTAGGCCTGCAGGATGAAAAGTCTTCAGACGCCTTCCTCTTCAAGCGCCGCCCGTGTATTTTCGCAAAAAGCCCTTCGAGCCGCCGAGATTTTAATTCGTATAGAGGGCCGCCCCTTTGATGGATCGCCTCGGTGCAATTCAGCTGAAGTGTCTTCGATCTTGACTCAGCCATATTTCTTCATATATTCACTCCTTTTTGTCCAAATATACATCATTCCAACATTTTTCTTCCAAGAGACCTAAAAGAAAAGGAACTAAATTGCTAGCGACCGATATGTGGGCGATTAAAGGCTTAAATGACCCCTTAAAAAAGTACGTTTTAAATCCTTATCAAAAGGGTTTGCCAGAAAGCTTGTTTATTACCAATAAAAGCTTGAAACTACTAGCAGGGGAAGGAATCTGGTGAGAAGAAATAATTAAAATAAGAAGAGTGAAAAATAACTATAGCCACAAATTTCAAATAAGTAGAAATTTTTTGAAAGAAAATGCATTCATTTTTATATGTGCATATGAAATGTGTGATTGTGGTTAATTCTCATCATTATCATTTTTATTATTCTTCTCATTAGATCATAACTCCGACTAGTAGTGACATATAAAATACGGATAAATGGCTGAGGTTTCATTTGTTCGAATATATTTAGTAGGTGACTCTTTGACTCATATATACGCGACTAATCAAGGTTTGGTAGCTGTTTCGGACATTTTTCTCTAGCTACCTCGAGAGGCAATACTCGTTTCATAAGTTGTAAGACATACATTTTAACTGAAAATGAGTTTTACTTAATTTGTCACCAGCCCATCTATCTCGATTACTATCACATCTCACATTTACAACATGTATCATCATAATATTCATAAGTAAATCAGGATATCAAGTTGTTATCAGTTGGATGTAAAAAATCAAGTTTAGGTACGTCAACATAACAAATGAACATATCCATCACATGATGCATAAAGAGTAACATGATGTTGTTGGCCTATATTTCTTGAATTGGATATCAGGGATTGCAACTAAAACACATTTGGAAGAAAATAAACAAAAGATAGAAACCTACCCATCACCATTAACTTGTAAACCCATGTGTTTGTGGACCTAAATATAAATTTTCAATTGGCAAATATTGGTGATTTGGTGATACTTGTGGTGCACAAAATCCAAAAATCAATAAGCGTTTATTTTCGTCATTGATTTGCTTGATGTTGACAACAAAGGCATCTAAGTGTGGTTTGGTTTGTAGACGGGATTATGATTTAAAATTTTCATTTAGATTTAAATTTGGTTTAAGATTTAGATTTGAATTTAAATTTGATATAGATAGAAAATATAAAAGTTGTTTCTTTTATATATTGAGATTTATAACTATTTCAAATTATACATTTATATATATATGGTAAAGATCAAATAAAATCACAAATATCCGTAAAAAGATAAAAATATTTTCTTTTAAAAAAAAGTTCTCGAAAATACCCAAAAGAATTTCAAAAGATTTGGTATGTTGGTGCATGAAAAATATTCAATGAAGTTTTTTTTAAAAGTGAATACTTTTCAGAAAATAAATTATGAAAAAATATGTTTGTGGACTAAATCACTTTTTTTGTGCATCAAAAATTGATTTTTTCATCCAACTTCTTTTGATTTTTTTCTTCAAAATAACATCTTGGTATCTAAAAAAGTAAAAATTTTGTGCATCAAAATTTCAGCATCAAAATTTTGTGCATTAAAAAAGATATCAAACTCAAAATTATAAAAACTTTTTTCACAAGAATTTTATACACCAACATACCGATCTTGTGGAAATTTTTTAAAATTTTTCAAATTTTTAAAAAAATATTTTTATTCTTTTACGGATATTCATTTTTTTATTTTAACTTTATAATATACATTAAACAATATATATATATATATATATATATATATATATATATATATATATATATATAGATATATATATATATATATATATATATATATATATATATGTATATATATATATATATATATATATATATATATATATACATATACATATATATATATATATACATATATATATATATATATATATATATATATATATATATATATATATATATATATATATATATATATATATATATATATATATATATATACATATATATATATATATATATATATATATATATATATATATATATATATATATATATATATATATATATATAGGAATGAGAAAGTGCGGATGCAGATTTAATTAGAGATGTTGAAGATAATATCACAGTAGCGTTTTTTTTATAAATAAATTCAAAAAAATCTGAATAAATTAAAAAAAAAAGTAAAAAAAAAGATGATAGTAAATTATTAAGAATCGATGAAAAAACTTTCAAAAAATTCGTTTTCATTGTTAAAGGTATTGTGATATCACATAAACTTTTTTTTAAATACAAATTGTTAATATCACAGTAAATGTTTTTGATATCTCAATATTTTTTATTTTTTACTAATATTATTAATATCACCGTTCCTTTTATAATAAAGAAATGTTAATATCACGGTTCTTTTTTAATATCGCAATCAAATTAACAATAATATTAAATTTAATATTACATAAACGCTTTTTTTAATAAAAATTTTAGTTTCACAGTAACTTTTTTTATATAACAATTTTTTTTTATTAATATAATTGTTAATTACCGTAACTTTCATATGTTTTTTTTTTTTAAATTGTTAATATCACTGTAACTTTCGTATGTTATTTAATATCACGGTTCATTTTTATATGTAAAAAAGCTTAATATTATGGTTAGTTTTATAATATTACCGTTTTATAATATCATTGTTTCATAATATGCTTAATATCACGGTAGGTCTCATAATAAAAAAAAGCTCCAAAAAAATGAAAGAAGACAAAAATAGCAAGGATCGTTGAAAACAAAAAAAATCGTTTTCATGGTCAATTGGTACCATATACTAGCATTAGATCTTGACCTTTTTACAAAAGTCAAGATCAGATCTGGAATGGGCGGCCATATCTAATCCGCACATGATACTCACTATATATATATATATAAATAAACCGTAAACACGTTTATTAATATTTAGCAATCTCTTTGTGTTTTGTTGATAACAAATATAATGTTATCATAAGTAAAATTATAATGATACATATTATTTTTGTAAAACATTTACATATAGTCATTTAATACAAATTGTTGTAATAAATCATTTGTAACACCCCCAATTTCGTGATACGCGTGAATTCAAACCTATATCATATAGCAGTCAAAATACGAATAGAAACTCAACTCTAAAAGTCGTTTTAAAAGATTTATCATTCGATTTATATAAATATCAGAGTTTACAAAAATGAGGTCCCAAACGGTTTCAAGTTTACAAAATACATTAAATTGGTTCTCGAATGATAATAAAATTTATAGCCTTCTTGAGTATCTGTATTGCTCCTCCGTATGCCTCGTACAATATGGACCTGAAATACATGCTTTAAACTATCAACACAAAGGTTGAGTGAATTCATAGAGTTTATTGTTAAATGTTGAACACATAATGTTTGTGTGGGTTACATTATTATACACCCATAATGTTGAAAACAAAAGCATTATTATTCACTAAGCATCATGCAATCAAGGCGTTAACTTGCTCCCGAAGCTGATATCGTGCCCCAAGTAGGTAAAATTTGCCGTTTACCTAATGTACTCAAATATAGTCGCGTTTGTTTACGGGACTGGTCAAATAACGGATTCGTCAATCCCGATAGAACTATCCACAATACCCGCTCACTTCACTAGTGATTAATGATTCATGATTAGTGACTTAAGTTTGGCAAAATGTGTAACTTAGTGCAAGTAAAATAATCGATAAGTATACATTTGAAAGCAATGTGTTCGATTTAAAATAAATCATGTATCTCCCCAAGGGTTTGTAAAACAATTAAGTAATAGAAAGTGGGGCTATGAACTCACCGAGAGTAAATGATATCAAATGTATAACGAGAAGGATTGATATCGTGAGAACTTCACTGAGCAACCCAAAATAAAATGTTGTGACTTAGGTTTGGAATAATGTTTAGGAAAACATAAACCATCCTATATATATTTCTATGTTGATCATGATGTAGTACATGGTATTTGTGGTCGGTTTATAAAATGGTCTAGTTGTGAAAACGATTTAGTTTATAGATATCGTACTACCGTTAGGGCTATCACAATCAGGAGGTCATGTAGTAAGCGTTAGGGGAGCTAGGACACTTTAAATCGTAAATCCGAACTGCGTCGTCATGCGTCTAAAAATGAACTCCTCACATGAAGTTCCCTAGTGTTGTAGTGCTTAATACGTAAAACATGGATTTTGATTACTTGATTATATGATATATTAAGAATTTATAAATACAATAAATAAACTAAAAAAGTTTATAAGTATTTAAATAAGTTTGAGTTTTATAAATACTTACCTTAATATAGAATGCTTGAGTATTATGGAAAAATTAAAATATTGGAGCTTCGGACAGAATTGGCAATCTTCAAAACCCAACGGCTATTAGAAGATTATAACGTACTTCTTGAGAACCGAAGAAGAAAATAAGATTATAGGACGTCTTTTGGAGACTTGAAGATATTTGAAGATTATAACGACTCTTTCTTGAAAACTTCCAAGAGCGAAGATCAAACGCTAGTTTTCTTCAAGAACACATGAATGTTCTTACAAGATCTATAAGAAATGCCTTAGGATTAGGACTTTAGATGTTAAGAAGGGGTGGTGCAAGAAAATATGAAGCTTTTTCTTGGTATTTATAGGCTAGAGATTTTGGTTAACTATATATTGGGTTAAAAACTAACCATGGTTAAATTTACACATGTAAATGATCTAAAGGAAGTATGCTTAGGATTTTGACACCAACATGATGAATCCCCCCCCCTAGAGGCTGTCACAATTGTTGATAAGGCTTAGATGATAAGTCTTGATCTTATCTTGGTTACAGAGTGAGTTTTGGTTCGTTAATAAGCTAATTGAAAGTTGTTAAGCCATAAAGCGTAAAACGGGTATGTAGTAAAATATGAAACTTATAGGAATGATTAAACTCATCATTATACTCTATCTAAAAATATAAAATGAGTGATAAGTCTTATTGGGTGCAAAACACTCCTTAAAATGGAAATCGGGTCAAAAACGCATTCTGCATTTATCGAAAGAACGAAATTCGGAAACGACCGTGAATATATTTAGAGTAGACTAAAATTAGTCTAAAAGTGATATGAGATGTCAAAATGTGGTTTTAGGCATATGCGGGATAACTTCACATTATTCAGAAGTTTAAAAGCGACGTTTAAGCAAAAATGTAGAACGTGACATTAATTCCTTTATGGTTAAAGGAGGAGGGAAATATGTTTGACTTTTCCAAAAATGTAAAAGTGTCAAAACATATTAGAAACACGAGAAATCGTTAAGTCTAGATGTAAGTAGAATTGTTTAAAAGCGTAAGTTTATTGAATGTAATATTTGGTAACATTAAAAATGAAATACTAAAAATTCTCTAATAAGGAGAGATCTAAAAATTTATCGATGAGGAAAATTGTCGGTTGATTTTCGCGCGGTTTGATGACTAAATGGCGTTCACTAAAATGAAACTTTAAGACAATGTTTCTTAATAACTTTTATGAAAATGATCTAACGATTGTCGAACTCTCGGGTTATTACTAAAATAATTTATCTTACGAGAATGTGGATTAAAAATTTTACGGGATGAATAGTGAAAGTGAATAGTAACTTTCCAAAATATGAAAAGTAACCTCGAAAAACGCGGTTGTTACAATCTCACCACCTAAATGGGAATTCCCCGTCGAATTCAATGTGTGTTATCGATGTTGAAATGTCTAGGAAAATGAGGGTGTATCACACAAATTCTAATCTTTGTGTTCTCAAGTTTCTAGTCATAGAATGTGTTATGTACCATGTGGCTTAAGTTGATAACCTAAAGGGTTTTGCTAAAATCTTATTGAGTCTAATATACCTCAAGTTTGGCTTTTCCCGATTCTCAAAGCGAATCATATCTTATTGTATCGAGGCTATCAATAAAACCTTAATTTATAACATGGAGTTTTAGTGATAGTGTGCATGGAGCCTAATTTGTATTTATATGGTTTCCTTAGTTGTTTCGGTGGGTGACTGAACACCTTAGTTCAAGAATGGTTAACTAACACTTTCGTCGATATAGTGCCTCAAATGGAATAGTTTTTGTTGTTGTTAGGGTAACTGTTGTTAAGCAAAGGTGTAAGATATTGTTGATGTGAAATGGTTTGTAATGATGTGATAACTGTCGTTGTAGGGAAAGTCTTGCTAGTGGCAAGTGGTTATCCAAACCATTTCCAAAGATTCATGTCAAGTAGGTTTTGAGATGAAGGCTATATTATAGTGTTTATACCTACTAGTGTTTGATAGAAGCGTGGTATTATGAAGTTTCACGCATGAATTTCAATGAGGTTCGAACAATGATGTGATATGTTGACGATTAGAAGAGTGTAGCGTATGTTTACCATTATTCTTAGGTATAGATGTCAAGTTTGTTTTAAAATCAAAAGTCAATTTAAAGGAATATGTATGGATGATAGCATTGAAACCTAATCAGGCTAGTACTTCTAAGAAATGACGAGAAGATTTGATGACTATCCAAGATAGTAGTTGGATTATCTCATGTATGAAAATTTCAAGAATGAACTTAGGTAGTATAAATAAGATGTTAAGATCTTGTCATGGTGGTAAGACATTATCGTGTCTCTAGGTCTTTTAATGAATTCGGTGGTTTATCGAGTTTAAGTAGGGAAATTAACCCGGAATATAACCCTTGTATAATGTTTCGTGTTTGAAAAATTTAAGTCAACATAGTTAATCCGGACTATGTTCCACTATCCTAAGGTTAAATATAGGTGATTAGGCTATATTTAACCGAGGTTGATAAATTTCCAAATACCTAAATCAGGTATACTTGTGATATGTCCATAGCTTTTGAGAAATTGTCCACTAAGCAAAGGTGATATCAAACCATTCAGTTGTAAGTCCCGGCCATAAAAGACTTGTAACCTATGTTTCACATTCCATTGCATAGAAGATAGTATGGGTAGATACGTGTGGAAGGAAATCTTAAGTAATTCTAAAATAGTCCATACTTGGCTAGCATCACGGACCTTTAACAATGAAGGTTTCAGAAGAGAATTTTTGATGAATGTAGAGAAAGTTTTGAACTTCACTTTTGTAGATGATGAGTCACTTTGTCCTTTAGAAATCCTATTTCTTATATTTCCATTAAGGAAATTGAGGACCTGTGACGGGTTTCATGTAAAACAATATCATATAATGTTTATAAGATAATTTTTGGAGACTATTGTATAACTTACAATATCGAGAGGAGTAGTTGAGACCATTGTGCAACTCACAATGTTTAGAAAATAATAGAGACCATTGTACAACTCACAATGTCTAAGAAATTATGGAGAGATCATTGTAAAACCACAATGTCTTGAGAAATGATAGAGATCATTTGTAATCCACAATGTCTTGAGAAATGATGAAGAGACCATTTTGTAACTCACAATGTCTTGAGAAATGATGGAGAGATCATTGTGTAACTCACAATGTCTTGAGAAAAGATGGAGAGATCATTGTGTAACTAACAATTTCTTGAGAAATAAATGAGACCACTATAGGATTTACAGTGTCTAAGAATGTAATAGAGACCACTATATCTCACAGTGTCTTGAAAAATAAATGAGACCATTGTATCTCACAATGTCTGGGAAGTAGGAAAGACCATTGTAGTCAATTACAATGTCTTGGAGGAAGTTTCGTAATCCTAAAATGCATGAGTAGATGTATGATGGGAGATTGGAAAATATGATTGTGTGAGTCATGCCTTAGAATAGGCATACGGAATATATTTGAGTACTTTGTTTATGATTGAAATTATGTCAAGTGTATATATCAATATATTAGTATGTTTGTATAGCTTAAAATGCCTAAAAGTCACATAATCGTGCGGAGGATGGAAGGCCAGAGAGCGGAAGGCTATAAAATGTTTTTGTTTGAAAAGTAGTTATAGTTTATGTCTCGATTAGACCGCTCTCTATAAATGTGGCCCATGTCCACCCAGAATTTCAATTGATACGAAATTCAAACGGGTTTTACTTCATAACAACAAATCATAACAATAGAAAATAAACTCTAATAGAGTCGTTTTAAAAGATTTATCATTCGATTTATATAAATATCGGAGTTTACAAAAATGAGGTCCCAAATGGTTCCAAGTTTACAAAATACATTAAATTGTTTTCGAATGATAATAAAATTTATAGCCTTCTTGAGTATTAGGTGTCCTCCGTGCCATCCTCGCATAATATGGACCTGAAATACATGCTTAAAACTATCAACACAATAGTTGAGTGAATTCATCGAGTTTATTGTTAAATGTTGAACACATAATGTTTGTGTGGGTTACATTATTATACACCCGTAATGTTGAAAACAAAACAGTTATTATTCACTAAGCATCATGCAATCAAGGCGTTAACTTGCTCTAAACCGCTGTAACGTGCCCAAGTAGGTAAAATTTGCCGTTTTACCTAATGTACTCAAATATAGTGCGTTTGTTTACGGACTGGTCAAACAAACGGGATTCGTCAATCGATAGATCTATCCACAATATTCGCGCTCACTCACTGCGTGATTAATGATTCATGATTATAGACTTAAGTTTGGCAAATCACGGTAACTTTGAACAAGTAAAATAATCGATAAGTATACGTTTGAAAACAACGTGTTGGGTTTAAAATAAAGCATGTATTTCCCTGGTTTTGTAAAACAATTAAGGATAGAAAGGGGCTATGAACTCACCTGAGTAAATGATAATTGATGTATAACGAGAATGATTGATATGCCGAGAACTTCAACGAGCAACCTAAAATAAAATGTTGCACGTAGGGTTTGGAATAATGTTTAGGAAAACATAAACCATCCTATATATATTTCTATGTTGATCATCTTGTAGTACATGGTATTTGTGTATGTCGTTTATAAAATGGTCTAGTTGAAAACGTATTTAGTTTATAGATATCGTATTACCGTTCGGCCATCACACCAGAGGTCATGTAGTAAGCGTTAGGTGGAGCTAGGACACTTTAAATCGTAAATCCAACAACCATTTATACGTTTACCCAAATGAAACCCCTCACATGAAGTTCCCTAGTGTTGTAGTGCTTAATACGTAAAACATGGATTTTGATTACTTGATTATATGATATATTAAGAATTTATAAATACAATAAATAAACTAACAAAGTTTATAAGTATTTAAATAAGTTTGAGTTTTATAAATACTTACCTTAATATAGAATACTTGAGTATTATGGAAAAATAAAATATTAGCGGAGCTTCGACGTAGAATTTGTAATCTTCGAAAACCCACGGCTATTAGAAGATTATAAAAACGCATTCTTGAGAACCCGAAGAAGAAAATAAGATTATAACGACGTCTTTTTGGAGACTTGAAGATATTTGAAGATTATAACGATTTTTTTTGAAAACTCAGAACGAAGATAAGATCAAACGCTAGTATTCTTCAAGAACACATGAATGTTCTTACAAGATCTATAAGAAATGCCTTAGGTTTAGGACTTTAGATGTTAAGAAGGGGTGGTGCAAGAAAATATGAAACTTTTGCTTGGTATTTATAGGCTAGAGATTTTGGTTAACTATATATTGGGTTAAAAACTAACCATGGTTAAATTTACACATGTAAATGATCTAAAGGAAGTATGCTTAGGATTTTGACACCAACATGATGACTCCCCTAGAGGCTGTCTACTTGGTGATAAGGCTTAGATGATAAGTCTTGATCTTATCTTGGTTCGGAGTGAGTTTGGTTCATGATCGCTAATTGAAAGTTGTTAAGCCATAAAAGCGAAACCGGGTATCAAAAATATGAAACTTATAGGAATGATTTAACTCATCATTATACTCCATCAAAAATATAATGAGTGATAAGTCTTATTATGTGCAAAAAATTTGCTAAAGCTGGAAATACGGGTCAAAAGCGCAGTAATTGCTAGTTTATCGAAAAGAACGAAATTTCGAGGAAAGCGACCGTGAATTTATTTAGAGTAGACTAAAATTAGTCTAAAAGTGATATTAGATGTCAAAATGTGGTTTTCATTACACGCGGGATAACTTACGGTTATTCGTGAAGTTTAAAAGTTATGTGATTTAAGCAAAAATGTAGAGCGTTACGGTTAATTCCTTTATGGTCATAGGAGGAGGGAAATATGTTTGACTTTTCCAAAAAATGTAAAAGTGTCAAAAACATATTTGAAACACAAATAAAATCGTTAAGTCGGATGTAAGTAGAATTGTTTAAAACATAAGTTTAGTTTTAGCTATTGGGCTTATTGGTAACATTAAAAATGAAATCCTAAAAATTCTCTAATTAATTATGAGAGATCTAAAAATTTATCCTCACGAGGAAAATTGTCGGGGTTTTTTAAGTTAGCAAGTGATGACTAAATGGCGTTCGACCAAAATGAAACTTTAAGACATGAAGTTTTAATAACTTTTGCGAAAATGATCTAGCGATGGTGAACTCTCGTTATTCCTAAAATAATTTATCTTACGAGAATGTGGATTAAAAATTTTTACGGGATGAAGAAGTGTGAATAGTAACTTTTCAAAAATATGAAAAGTAACTCGAAAAATGCGGGTTGTTACATCATTTGTTGTAATAGTTTATTAGGATGGGTAAAAACCACAACCCATGACCTATGGTATTAACCCATGATCCATTTGACTAGATGCATTGCATCTATTGGGACATTGTATCTAATGAAATACCCATGGACCAACCCACAACCAAAAACCCATGGGCAATGAGGGCCCCACGGATCCCAAGGTGTTACACTAGACGGATCCCTTGGGAGAGGATCCGCGGCAACTAACAGTAATTTTTGCCTATAAATAGAGAGCCATTTCTTCATTTCTCCTCACCCCTCTCATATATTCTTACACTCTTCTGACAAAAGATCACTTGATCTAGAGAGTTGTTCTTCTTTCTATTGTGATTCTCATATAGGTCCTTCTCTAAGGCGAGATCACAAGCTTTCTACAAGTCATCCAAGCAAGGGGTCCTTGATTGATTTGTTCCTTCACAAGATTTACGTAGAAAAGATCTTGAACTTGATATTTCACATAGTTATTGTGTAATAGTCGTGTTGGTTTTGGTCCTCGTTTCGGACCTCGGTATTTAGCTTTGAAAAGGTGTAAGCAGCGTTATGGAGGCTTCTCCGCCAAGTTGAAGGAGTTTGTTGACACAGTGCTTGAACTCTAGAGTAGGTGACTCGGGGAATGGAGTAGGGTCAAGGAAGGTGTCCTTGTAGCCGAACCACTATAAATCGGTTGTGTCATTTCTATCCCTTACTTTACTCTCTTTACTTGCATTACTCTTAGATTTATACTTTATCTTCATCCATACGATTTCACATAACATCGAATCTAAAGTTTTTCGAAACTAACTTAAAATTGGCAAAACTATTCAACCCCCCCCCCCTTCTAGTTTTCCCACAATGGCATCAAGAGCTAAGTTTATAAAAGTTTTAAATTAAACCGTTTTTTAAAAACTTTTCGATCACTATGGGTTCTGAAAATTACAAGAAATGGCAATCCATGCAACGACCTCAACTGCTTGAAACTAATGGTTTTATATATTGGAAAAATAGATTCAAAACGTATGTGAAGTCTAAAGATATCGATCTTTAGTATATCATTGTTGAAGGCGATTTTGAAGCCACTGCAAAAGATGAAGATGGAATTTTAGTTAACATACCTCATGATAAACCTCACCATGAAATTAAGAAAAAGCTTTACAAAAATAGTGAAGCTAAAATGGTTTTATATAATGCTTTACCTAAAAGGAATTGAAAGAATCTCCATGCTTAAAATCTCTAAAGAAATTTGGAATTCTTTAGTTGTAACTCATCAAGGTAATCAACAAGTGAAAAACAATAAAATAGATTTATTTGTTCAACAATATGAACAATTTTCAATATCGAATGAGGAAACTATAGATCATTCTTTTGCTAACTTTAATACTATAATTACATCTTTACAAGCACTTGATGAATATTTCTCAGGCGTAACCATGTTAGGAAATATCTAGGGCACTTCCATCCAATTGGAGATCTAAGGGTGGCGGCAATCGAAGAGTCAAAAGATTTGACAATCCTCACCCTTGATGAACTCATAGGCAACATAAAGGTCTATGAGCTTGTGCTTGCTAAAGATTTCGAAGCCTCAAAAGTGAAAAAGAAGCACAAATCTCTTGACCTTAAAGCCAAGAAGGTCTCAAGCGATGAAGAGGACTCCTCTTCGGATAGTGATGACGAGAGTATGCCATGGGCGTGGGACTTCAAAAAGTTCTTTAGTAGGAAGGAAGATCGTCAAACAACCATATGGCGACAAGAGCGATTCGGAAAAGCAAAGAGACCGAGAAGCCAAGGGATGTTCGGCTTGCTTTAAATGTGGGGACCCAAACCACTTTATTAGTAAAGTGTCCCAAAAAAAAATGCCAGTGACCAGCGCATAAGTGTAGCCATCAAATCGAGGGGAGGAGGATGAAGAAATTTTAATCATGGCAAATGAGGGTATGTCACGAATACTATATTAGCTCATCTTTAGATGATGATTCATTGCATAATGAATATGATAAACTTTGAAAAATTAGTTTAAAAGTAATCAACAAAATAAGTTTTGAAAAATCAAAACCAACATTTAGAAAAGGAAGTCATAGATCCAAAATTAAAAGCCTAGAAAGGGAAAGATAGCAATTAATCGTGTGAACTTTGCGTTCAACTTCAAACACTAGTTGATCATCTAGACTCTAAAATTGCTAGAATGAGCACTAAAACCTTGGATATGATATTGGATAGTGTTAAAACAGGAAATAATCAAAAAGGTCTAGGTTCTCAGGAATTTAATCCACGACTAGTGAAACAGTAAAGCTGTTGGGTTTTAGGTTCCTTGGATTTCATGAGACAAAATAAATACAAGAATGAAACAAAGGGACTTAAAGAGACAAAGAAGAAATCTACAAAAAGATGGAAGGACTTGCTTGCAAAAGAATATTTATTATTTAGTCCTTAGTAGTATTTTGTAAACCCTAATCCTCTAGTATATAAAGAGGACATGGGGTGTGGGTTTTAGATATACAAGTCTTCCATAATGTAGTCTAAAGGTGTGTGTGTGTGTAACCTAGGGCGTGTAGTTTATTGTAGCGTCTAGGTTAGTTGTTTACCTCAAGATCTAAGGTGTCTCAGATCCCTGCTACGGTAACACGATTATTATGATCAAATAATATTTGGAGGAGATTGGGTGAAAGTAAAACCTTGTGTCAATAATATATAATGTTCTTATTATTCAGCTGCGTTGCATATGTTATTGTCAAACCCTAAGGCTCAAAATGATCTCAATGAGTCTATCAAACCCACAATTGGTATCGAGCTAGGGAGCTCATTACCTAGGGACTTAAGGTTTTATTGGTCTAAGAATGGCGAAAAGAGAGAAAACTACTAATCGAAAATTCTCGTATTTTTACTGCAAAGATGCTTAAAACATAACTTTTAGTTAACGTTGGATCATAACGAAATATTGTGGAAGTTCTCTATATATTCATCAAACTTTTTAAGAAGGATTGTCGTCGATTGAGCTTTCTATCAAAGTTATTCAATGTCAAGTTACCGCGTTGGCTGGTTTAATAATTTGAATTTTTAGGTTTTCATGCATATTCAACTTCTTGAATTTGTGTTACTTGTTCTAATTCTTGATGGAGGTTATTTATACATTGTGTGGTGTTTATGATTCATGGTTAGAAGCAGCTTTCCTAGTGTTTTTCTGAAACCACTTCTAGTGTTTTACGAACCATCGATAGGTGTATTCGAAACCAGCGATAGTGTATTCTAAACCCGATAGTGTATTCGAAACCAGCGATAGTGTATTCTTGAAACCACTTCTAGTGTGTTTTCCAAACCACTACTTTTCAAACCACTTCTAGTGTTTTTCTATTTGAAACCACTTCTAGTTTTTTCTCAAAACCACTTCTAGTGTTTTTACCGAACTTCTAGTGTTTTCTCGAAACCACTCTAGTTTTTCTCGAAACCACTTGCTAGTGTTATCTCAATTCCAATCTTGGTGTTTCTTGCTATTTGTTTCATTTATGAGGTTTTTGAATTGAGGGAAGTTGTACATGTTTTTTGGTAATCAGATTTTTCAGTGACACACACATGGGATTTTAGTTCGCACACACAAGAAGATTGGTATTTGTTCTTAATGGTTTTAAAAGCTCGCTTTTGTATGAAGAATTTATTACGAAGGAGGTTATTTATCACTTATTTGATATCAGTTGAGTAACACGATTTGTGCTCTTATCATATCTTAAATTGATTGTTACACTTTGGAGATAACTTGTTCGTGGTTAAAGGATGTTGACGAAGACTTGCAAAATCTAGTTTTCATAGGTCCAGGGGTGGATGGATGAAGACCTAGTTAACTATCACTTAAAGGAGTTACATTTTAGTGCTTAGTGTCTCATTGAAGATGAGGATTTTGTCAAGAGATTAGTGGTCTACTTATATTGTGTTAGTATAAGTTTGGAGTCATTGGATAAACAAGACACAAGATTGGGATTTCGTTATTTCCTTTATCAAGTTTGTTATATTTGGTTTTCTCTGTGATGATCATTACATAGAGCCTTGAAGAATCATTTTCAAGCATCACTCAAGAGGAAGTTTCTCTGCTTATATTCTCTATTTTTTGATAACAAAAAGGGGAAGAAATATTGGAGTAGCATGGTATGGATTAAGGGGAAGACAAGGAAGACAAGATTTGTTTCATTCAAAGAGATGTTTACATCTCAACCGCTACCGTCTAGGAAGTTAGTACATCGACTTTGTTTGTTTTGTCATCATCAAATAGGGAAGATTGTTGGGTTTTAGGTTCCTTGGATTTGATGAGACAAAATAAATACAAGAATGAAACAAAGGGACTTAAAGAGACAAAGAAGAAATCTACAAAAAGATGGAAGGACTTGCTTGCAAAAGAATATTTATTATTTAGTCCTTCAGTAGCATTTTGAAACCCTAATCTCAGTAGAGGCAAAGAGGACGGTGTAGGTTTTAGATATATAAGTCTTCCATAATGTAGTCTAAAGCAGTGTGTGTAACCTAGATGAGTAGTTTATTGTAAACGTCTAGGTTAGTTGTTTACCTCCAAGATCTAAGGTGTCTTAGATCCCCCGTTAGGTAACAATACGATGACTCAAAAATATTTGGAGGAGATTGGGTGAAAGTAAAACCTTGTGTCAATAATATATATTGTTCTTATTATTCCAATGCCGTTGCATATGTTATTTGTCAAACCCTAAGGCTCAAAACGATCTCAAGGAGTCTATCAAACTCCACAGAAACACAATTCGTAAAGGCACTAGAAAAACAAACCACTGTAGTCACGTATCCTACGTGTAACATATAGGATTTCACAAACACACTAAACCATGATCACTATGGGGCGTACAATATGTTTAGAGAGAGAAATGGAAGAGAGTTGGGAACTTTAGTGAGAGAAAGAAAAATCTTATTATGAGCTCCAACTCTCTACCTTGGGAGGTAGAGAGTATTTATAGTACTTACAATAAAACGCCACACAACGGCCGTGGATCGTGCATACGTGGGTAAAGACCCGTCCGTCCTCCACGGTATTACTTAAAACTAAATACTACTTAACATAAATAACTACGACTACGAAGATTTCTAAACGATTACATATACTTGAGGTGACCGACACTTTAACTACAGGATTTTCCAAATCCTAACAATCTCCCCTAAGGAGGTCACCTCAAACATACATTAAATTACATAGAAAACAAACAAATATTTCATTGAGATTGTTCTTGGATTCTTGTTCTCAGAGTTCGTAGTCTTTGATTCTTCATTTTTTGCATGTTTGAATAATCTGAGTGGAGGTCTTTAACCGATCCACGCGATAATCTGAAGTTTTGAGCCAGCTTTGAGATCATCGCCAACATTAAATCTCTTACTCATCCATTGTGGTGTTGGTATTATGTGATGTTGTGACTTTTGGACCGACATGCTCACATTCCGATCATGATTTATTCTTATCGAGTAGCGGAAGCTTTCGTTGATTCATGATATTGGCAGCCAGGTAGCGTAAGCATGGAGTGAAACTATCAGAGTCATTGATGCACTAATCATGATTTCTTTAGATATGAATGTGTTGTGTGAGCATGCGGCTATGGATTGACCGCTTCATTCTCGACACCGCAAACGGGGTGTACCGCATAAAACAGCTTAGCAATAAAGCGCACGAAAGTGTCTTTGATCACTTTCGATGAATTGAGGTACACGCCCACGGTTGCCCTCGATCAAGACAAGCATACGCCGCGGATCGTATAATTCAAGAATTTCCTTGACGGTTTCAAGAATGCTGCTCTAGCCGTTCTCAAACCGAACGCCTCAAAGAAGACAACACGGAGTGAGTGAACCAAATAACGAGATTCATCGATTGATGAAAAGAGATTTGAAAACAATCATGTATTGCTCAATAGAAATTGTTTTTGCAATACAACGAAGGTTTTAATGAAAATCAATTATCAATCATAAACACCTTTTATTTTGAGAAATATACAAAGCCGATGCTAAAGAAAAGAGTTTTTAAGCACAACGACCGTTTTCAAAGGTATCCGCCAATCCATAACACTGAACCGGGATTGATTCAAAAGATTGAATCTCTCCATTGTTTCGCCCGCTTGTCACATGGTTGATCTATTGGATAGATCTCACATGCCACCTACCATGAGCTTGTTTGATGTTGGCTCCAGAAGGCTTTCCATCTTCATCGTGAATATGAATGCATATCACTTAGATGTTACGCAATACCACAAGGATGTAGGACTCATAAGATATAATCTCTCTTTCCACATTGTGTGAAACAGAGAGTCTTCATTGAAAGTGTCCTAATGAGATTTATTGATGATCTCGTGGCTCTAGACTCAATTTTGCATATTTGGTTCCTATGTCGGAGACTATGGAGAGGGTCTCCTTCTTCAATATCAACAATCTCTAAGAGAAAGTCGATAGATTATGTCGGTTCCCGTGAGAATGAAACAAGCCCTTTTAAGAGGAACTTGAGTGGTTTGGAAAGTTGAAGTGCAAGGCGCCATCACGGGTCCATGACGTCTTGTCTTCAATACCGATGTTACCTTGGTAACCACCAAGAGTATATGAATTGAACCCGGTTTCGCCTCTAAAGTTGAATAAATGGAGGGCTATTTCTTTTCACCCTTTTCACATTCAATTCTTTTTCATTCTTCAACCTCTTCAGTGCTTACCGAGACTTCATTACTAGAACCTTGTTGGGTTTATTCCAGATTAGCTTAGTCTCAGTCCTCACTCTTCCCATATCTCACTTTTCTCCTTTTTTCATCATACCTAAGGACTTCTACACTATCTAGTGGATTGTCCTGGGTAGATCCCTCCTCGCTTCCGCGGATCATGGGACCAAACACCTAACCTTATCATCCTTATATCACCATACATAAAGTAAAGTTGGTCGGTCTTTTGGTATCGTTCATCTGCCATTGGAACCAATTGAAAACCATTTGAAAATCAATCAAGATACTTGTGATATAGAATCAAAGCATTTTGTATCTTAATTGTTTTGATATTTTAGAAATGCTCCCTCTCAACATATGCATAAAGATTTAGAAATTGTTTAGCACATGGAGGCAAGAGATCTTTGAAATCGTTAGATTAAGAGTGAAAGGTCCAATCTTTTGATTAACATTTTCTAAAAATCATCATCATCACTTCCCAATCAATTTGAGTAGATAAAACATTTTGAGGAAGGATGAGTTTTTCAAAAGTTTGCTCCCCCTCAATATGTGCCTCAAATTTTGAAAGAATTTTGCACATATTAGAGGGAACATGCACTTAGAGACAATTCAGTCACGTTTCAATAATTTGAGGTTTAAAATAGTTGCTCCCCTCAACATGTGCATGGAAAATTTGAAATCGCTTGTCACTTGCGGGGAGGCAAACATGCTAAACACTTATGAAACCATTTATCGAATTATCAGCTTAAATCCAATTTAAATCACAAATTCTCCCCCGATCACAATTATCAAATCATTTGAGATTTGTGATCTGTAGATTTAAATTGATTTTGAAAGCTTTTAAGGAGAATTGTGACTTGATTTATGAAAACGCTTTTTTGATAAGGATCGATTTTGAGACTTTAAACTCCATTGATTAAACATGCATGAATATCTTTTGAAAACATAATAATAACCAAGGTCGGAACCAATGTGTAACATTTGTAAACCATTTAGAGTAGACCTTACTCATTTAAGTGCAAATTGTTTGAAACGAACACTTTTTTAATTTAAAAATCATTCTCCCCCTCAATCAATGACGAAAGTCGTTGATTGATGAATTGAGATTTTGACACTTGATAAGTTCTTTTGATTTTCAAAAATAGAGTCCTAAGTGTTTTCAAAACAATTGAGTTTTCATAAGATTACAAATATTTTTCAGGGGAATCTTTAGAAGGAAAAATATTTGAAGTTAAACATTTGTCTTGTTGATGACAAACATTTGTTTTAGAATCAGAGCATTAGGATTGAAACATGAGATAAAGCATGGCTCGGTTCTTTCTTTGAAAAGCTGGTTACCAAATGACAATAAACCAACATTTTACTTTCTCCCAAAAATTATTATTATTTTTTATTTTTATTTTTTAAAACATTCAACAACATCTAAAGTCCGTGTCATTCTTTGAATGACAAACAACAAAGACCGTAGATATATATCGAATCGAGAAAAGCATGACAAAAGACAATTTTTTGAGATTTTTCGAGATTTTTCACATTTTTATGGATTTTGAAAGTTTTATATTTTTCTATTTGATTTTTGAAGGTTTTGTAATTTTGTATTTTGCTTTTTGGATAAATATATACAAAGATATAGATGAAGGAAAGACCTTTACTCCTCGTCTTCCTCCCCAAGACGCTTTGAGTGTTTCGGTTGAAGGCTTTTCTGCCAAGTCTAGGAAGAATAAACTCAAAACGTTCTCTTGGAAGAGCTTTGGTGAAGATGTCTCCTAACCGGTATTCGACTTCACAAAATAGAGTTCCACCACACCGCTTTTCCACTTGCTCCCTGATGAAATGATGTCGGATGTCGAAGTGCTTTGCTCTTGAGTGTTGAACGTTGTTGCATGAGAGAGCAATAGCACTTTTATTATCACAATACAGAGAGATTTTGTTGAATTCAAAGCCATAGTCAGATAATTGGGATCTCATCCAAAGGATTTGAGCACAACAAGATGACATGGCTATGTATTCACTTCTCCAGAGGAAATAGAAGTAATCATTTGCTTCTTTGAAGACCAACTCACAAGCTTATCACCCAAAAACTGAGCACCTCCCGATGTACTTCGACGTGTATCTTGACATCCGCATGATCGATCCGATAGGTCGTTAGTGACATACCAGTGTCCTTCGGGTACCATAGTCCCATATTGATGGTTCCTTGGAGATACCGAAAGACCCGCTTAACCGCTTCAAGGTGCTTTTAGTAGGCTTAGCGATATCTAGCACACATGCACAGCGAACAAGATGTTCTGGTCAGTCGCTAGTTGTGAGGTACATCAGGATCCAATCATGCTACGATATTTGTTTGATCTACCATGATCCCCGAGTGGTCCTCATCCAAATTTTGGTTCGCTCAATCATGGGAGTGTCAACGGTGTCACATGTTACAAATCCAAATTTCTTTAAAATCTCATTTGCATATTTAGATTGATTTATGAAAATGCCTCCTGGACTTTGTGAAATTTGTAATCCCAAGAAAATGACATTTGTCCCATCATAGACATTTGAAATTTGGAACCCATTTCATTAGAAAAACGATCACATTCATTGGGGTCACTCGAGGCAAAGATAATATCATCAACATAAATTTGAACGTGAATTAAATGTTTGCACGACTTCCCGTGAACAATGTAGGATCAATCGCCCTTTCTTTGAATCCGGGATAGAAGAAACTTTGACATAAGATCATACCATGCTCTTGGAGCTTGCTTTAAACCGTAAAGAGCCTTTTTCAAGCGATAGACATGAGTAGGATGCTCGGATTCACAAAGCCCTCTGGGTCGGCCGACGTAAACCACTCTTTCAAATCTCCATTAAGAAAGGCGCTTTCACATCCATCCGATATACGACCATGTTCTTACTAGCAAAGATTAGCCAAGAAGATTCTATTGCCTCACGAGCAACCGGAGCAAATGATTCTTCAAAGTCAATACCCTCTTCTTGACGGTATCCTTTGGCAACTAACCTAGCCTTGTTTTTCAACACATCACCATGCTCATCAAGTTTCACTTTGAAGATCCACTTTAGAGCAATGATCATAGCACAACTGGAGAAGGTACTAACTCCCATACATCAAGTCGATCAAACTCATGAATTTCTTCTTGCATGGCATTGAACCAATAGTCTTCATTCATGGGGGTTTTAATGTCTTTTGGTTCGACCTTAAAGAGTACGGAGTTGAAGAAGCACCATAAGGCATCGGTTGCAAGTTGTTTCCGTGTGGATATTACGAGGGGTTTCCAATGAAGTTGTCCAATGGGTGATCATGTGTCCATTTTCTAAGGTGTTCATGTGGTTGTTGTTGAACCCAGAAGTAGCGAGTCGATGTCTCCGATGAAGATGGTTCGATGATGATTCAGAGCAAAGATATTTTCAAATGGAGCATCTTCAGGAGTAGCAAAGGGATTAACTTCATCATTGATGCCGAAACACTTCCATGATGTACATTTGATGATTGATGATTTGTTGATGAGGCAGAGTGATCAGCAAAGCAGCGCTTCTTGACTTAATGAAATTGAGATCAAGGGTTCACTTCATTCATGGGGATAGGAGCAAATCGTTGATGGGGACATTTCATCAGATTCGGTTCATAGTGTTCATCAAACATTGGATCAAACAATTTCTTTAAATCATCTTCTCATGGAGGTACATAAGGAGTTGCTGGAGATGAGTTTGGTACAAGTGATGAACCAATGGGACTTTTGAAGTCGCGGGTCCGTGAATCGATTGTCCAGAGCCATTTGACCGGTCACCATCGAACGTAACGTGAATTGTTTCCATGATATTTCGGTTCTCTTGTTGTAGATTCAGTAACCCTTCTTGTTTGGTACATAACCAACAAAAACTCCAATATCTCGCTTTGCTCTTAATTTACCTAGGTCTTGACCGCCATTCGTTGGATAGCACAAAGCACCAAACACACGAAGGTAGGAGAGATCATGTTTTCGCTATGAACAAGTTCATATGAAGTTTTTCCATGAGAGGTGTGTATAAGGGAACAATTTTGGGTGTAGCAAGTAGTGGCAATGGCTTCAGCCCATAGAAACATTGGAACCTTCGAATAAATAAGCATTGTTCTTGCGGCTTCCACAAGAGTTCGATTTCGTCTTTCAACTACACCGCTCTGTTGAGGAGTTCGTGGAACACTTCTTTGATGACTGATTCCAATACTTTCATAAACCTCAATTAAGTCTTTGTTGACAAACTCGTCCATTGTCCGCTCATTGAACAATTCGACAGTATTGTTGAGTCGAACCCTAAAGTCTGTTTGATTAGTTTAATGATGACATCTAGAGTTTCATCCTTTGTCCTCAAAAACTTTACCCAAGTAAATCGAGAGTAATCATCAACAACTACTAGAATGTATTTCTTCCCATTTATCGTTTGCACTCTCATTGGACCGCATGCATCCATATGAAGGGTTTGAAGAACTTCCATTACAGAATTTGTGGGTTTTGGTTTGTGGGCATATTTCGTGCTTTTACCCAATTGGCAAGTGAACAAAGATGATCTTTTTCATATTTTAATCTGGGTAAGCCTCTGACAAGATCCTTTTTGGAAAGGTTATTAATGGTGCCAAAGTTCAAGTGATTGAGACGACGATGCCATAACCATGACTTTGTTTTTAGAAGCCTTTGACATCAAGCAGATTGGAGAAGACTTCATCATGTCTTCGATCGAAATGGTGTATAGGTTAGAACCTCGAGTACCTCTTAATAATTCCACACCATCAAGTTGTCTAACGAAGCAAGTATGTTTTCTAAAGGCCACCTCTAGATCGAAATCACATAATTGACCAACAGAGAACAAATTATGACCAAGACCTTCCACATAATATACCCCGGAGATTACACTTTTGCCAACTACATAATCACCATAACCCATAATTGCTCCAAAATGGTCATTCCCCAATCTAACAAATTCCCGATGAATTTGCTCACGGTTCATGAGCCGCGACCGGTCTCCAGCCATATATGCTTGGAACCGAGTCCAAGTACCACGAACGATTTGAACGATCGCGCTTGAACACGCATAAGAATGGATAACAAACAAGAATGGATAACTGGATTATTGGGATCCCCATGCAAGAATGGGTTCCACTTGGTTAGTGTTGATTGGAACACCCACATCGAAAATAGAAGCAAAGTGGAAAATCATTAGGAATAGATGCAAAGGTCGGGTTCAGATTTGACCTATTCAAAGTATGTTCACTTCTTAAGAGAATAGTTCTACCGAGGCATCCATTTTCTAGTGGGCATAGTCTTAGCAGTTTGAGGACAACTGATTATTCTTATGGCCAAAAGGTATCCAATAATAACCTATCTTTATAAATGTTCTTCCCGTCAATGGGTTTCCAATCGCTTTCTAACAATCTTTCTTCTTTGCCTTTTAGCCTTCTTTGCATGATTTTTAGCATTAACAATTTTCACGGGCATTTGACAAAGATTAGACAAAGCATTCACACCATAATTCATGATTAGCAAATGTAATTCATACATACATCATTACATGGTTTGCAAATAGTATCGAATTCTAATTAATTACAAGACTTATGGCTAATACTAGAATAAACACGATTCGTTTTATTCAACTCAAACATAAAGTTCCTAGGTTGGTCTTCTACTCTCTTCCAATGCACATTTTAGCTTGCGAGGTCCTATCTTGCTTGGTATTGCCTGGAGGCTTTGACCCGCTTGCTTTAATGTCACCGATTACTCTTGTAGAGGGAATTATGGGAGCATTAGTTGGTTGATCTACTTTTTGCATTCTGAACTAGACGCAAGGGTCTCAGATTACTAGAAGGCACATTGAAGTTCACTTTCTTAAAATTGGGCCTAGAATGCTTGGCACTAGGCATAGAACAAGGCATTACAGCTTTGCCTTTAGCACCTAAGGATTTAGGACATGTTGCTAGATTACACATTCTAGTAGCTCTTGAGATCGTTTGGCCTGGAGGCAAGCAAACCTAATTTCTCTATCAAGAGGTTTGTTAATGAAATCCTCTTCGACAATCTCACGGAGACATTCTAGACTATCTTTAAGGTAAGCACAATAGTCATGAAACGCATGTTCATTATTCCTAAGATGAGGAGGAATGTATTTAATAGTAATAAGTGTATTTGCAAATATAGGATGACTTTGAGACAACATTCTTATTAAAAACAAGTGGCGCTTTCCATTTTCCCCGACTTCTCGTGATTCTCAATTTCCTTTTGTAAAGACGTTATTTTTTCGTTGTTTTGGTCACAGTGACTTTTATTGAATCATATAACTCTTTAAAGTGTCATTTAACTTTTCATTTTCTTCTAGAAAACTCTCGTTTTCCTTTTGTAAGGCATTAACTAAGTTTTGAAGATGAAAAGTTTGAGAGTACCGAGAATCTAAAGGAGGAGGCATTTGGGATCCAATCACATTGTTCTTTTCACCCTTTAATTGAGAGATTTGGGCTTTCAACTTTTTGATCATGTTACAATGAGCTCAATCTGTTCATCACGCTTGCTAATTTCAAAAACGCATCAAATTCTGAACATCCAAGGATGTCTTGATATTTGAGGTTTTAACATTTTTTTTAGATGTTGATATTTTAGTTGTAAATCAAAATGTTCAACTTCTAGTTTAGAAAGATGCTTTACCAAATTATCGTGATCATCCCGATCAATTTTCTCATTAAGTTTCAATTAATCTTTTTCAAGCTCAATGACATGATCATGGGAGACTTTCAGAGCAACTGATAATTCATGAAATTGAGAAGCATTAATGGAGCAATTGTAGCAAAGATAAAACACATCTTGAGAAATACATTTAGAAATAAGATTCTCATTCAAGGTATGCAAGTTCTTCCTCTCAATCTCATTATATTTTAAATCTCGCTCATAGTCACTAACCTCAACTATCATTGCATCAAATTCCTTTTCCATTCCTTTAATATATGAATCTATCCCTTTTTAAGACTCTCAAATTGATCTTTTAGTTGTTTAAAGAAAGGCATGACCTCGGTTAGATAGCATTCTTTTGTTTGCTCAAAACCCCTTTCCCTTAGCTATCCCAAAGTTGGGTGTGATCCTTTACTTACAAGTTTTCTCAAAATCGACAAATAGTTGAAGAATAACATATTGGCCGATTAAGGTCTTGCTTTTAGTGGCAATAGTTCTAGGAACTAAATGCATCGGTGTATTTGGAGGTTTTGCTCTTAGTACACACGCCGCAGCATTTTCCTAAGGGAGGTTTGTTTCAACAAGATTTTTAGCTTTTGCTTATCTAAGTCCTTTTCCGTAAAACTTGTTCGGTGTTAACAACGTTTGAGGCTTAAATTTGTTTAAGGAGATCCACTTTTCCTTCTTGTAATCATGGGGTTTGACCGTGATGTTATTCTTTTTCATTCAGATCTTCTAGCTTCTTATTCATTTTCACCCTAGATGCATCATCTAATTTTCTATCTTCCTCGAGCACTCAACGAACTAGGTTTCGCCTCAGGTTTAAGAATCTCATTGCCATCATAAATTACATTTTGACCCACCTTATTTTAATCCATCAGACTCGTGGTTGGGTTTATCTATAAAGGGAACACTATGCTTATCGCTTAAAACTCTATGCTTAGTGACCATGAGTAGCCTCGAATGGTATTCCCTTGTACGCATAACTTAGTTTCAAGCTTGTTCTTCAAAGTTTTTAGATTAGAAAAATCATTCAAAAGTTTTGATTCCTTGGCATGAAATTCCCGCTTAAGCACTTTAACATTTTCTTGAAGTTCTTGTTTTTGCTTAGCAGCTTTTGAAAGCTTTTCTTGTAAGGAGTTTAACTCTTGTTTTAACACTTCTTCTAAAATTACTTTTCTAATAATTGTACGCGATTTGGTTATCCAACTCCCGCCATGAGTAGTTAGCTCAAACTTGCTTGTTCATAAATGGCAACTCGCTCTTCTTTATAGGCATTAAGTTCGAGATAAATGTAATCATCAAAGCACATGCAAAGTGTATTCATCAAAAACATAGTCATCGTTGACTGCAGAAGATGCATCACTTGGTACTACCTCACTTTCACTTTGTTTCATACATTGATCATATGAGACAACATTGATATTAGTATTACCCATATTTTCAATATCTGACTAAATAGTTTCAGTTGATTGTACTTTGTCATGCATCTTTTGCCCATCAAAGATCATCAGATAGTTTTAATACCGTAAATGAGTTTGTCTTTGGATGGACCACCTTGTGGTGATGAAGAGACTTTAGGAGAGACCATTGGAGAAATGCTAGCCATGAAAATGGTTTGTGCAAAGAGGTTCATCATCAACGCCGAGTCGTGATGCATCACAATCAGCAACTTGAAAGGCATTCTGATGATTATGGCCTATCTCCCCGACCGTCGCCATCACTGCATCATATGTCTTGGCATTTCCTCAAAGAAGAAATAACAACTCTTCATCCAAAGATACACCATTATCCCGAAGCTTGAACAAGCAACATCTTATCCCCGGTACTCATGATTCGAGGGCGCTTTTGGCGATGTGCGCCTGCAATGTGTCCCTCACCACAGCTTGTAACACTTGATCGACTTTGCTTGTCCCATTTCCATTCCTTCCCCGCTCGATTTGTCACATAGCCTCTACCAACTCCACCTCTTCCTTGTTCATACTGCCTTCTTGAACTGGTTGTTTATAACCTTCCCATCTCCCATGCTGGCTGATTGTGTGGATTAGATGTCGCTCTCGAGGTTGTTGGGTGTGGAGAGTTCATTTTGACTACAGGAGAGCCAATTGATTAATGAAGTTACCCGTTTTAAAATGTACCTTTTTGAGGGTCATTTAAGCCCTTATTTGATCACTTTTGTATCCCATATTACTTAATATCGTTCCTTTTCACTTTTTGGTCTCTTGAAGGCAAAATGCTGGAATGGCACTTATTTGGACCTAAAGGCTAATATACGTAAGAAAATGGCCAAAGTCATCTGAGACACTCAAAGTCGCCGAAACATAAAGTGACTGCCATCGCTATTCATGACGGCCAACCGAGGATTTTGTGACGACAACCCAAAAGTCTTATTTTCTGACGACGCCAAGTTATAAAGAGTAGGTCAGTCGCTACTCGCATCGCCTAGATGCAATCCGCACGGGCGGCCGAAGTTTAAGAGGACTCCAAGGCCAAGCACAAGGTGACGCCGTCGCAAGTCTAACATGCCAAGACGAAACCCTTAATGATCTTAATTCAATACTGACTTTAATTTGGCCACAAAACATAAGGTGATAACCGTCGCGATATGTAATCTTATATATAGAATCCTAATTTTTCAAGATTTGTGTGTAGCCTTTGGAGTAAAACTCAAACCTAAATCCAAGGTTGTCTTGTACTTATTTAGGGTTCCAAACCTATCTTACATCAAGATAAGTTCTTACTCATACAATTATACCTTGATTATTTGTGTGTATGCTTGCATGTTCTCCATGTCCCGGGCTAATTTATCCGTGTTTGCTTAGGAATATGAAACTTAATTATTGAATATTGATTGGTTGTCTCATATCTTAGTTGATTAATGATCTAGTAATGCGATAGGTCATTCGCTGTGTACTTAATGCTTGATTAAATCTTTGTGAACCTTAGAATATGACTCAGTTGTAAGCTAAACAATCAAAAGAGTGCCTTAGAGTAAGAGTTTATTATCCCTAGTGGGTTTTGTAGACAAAGACCCTTGGTAAGTTCAAGAGTTGGGGAACACACGATACCCTACAACTTTAGACACACACAACGCAACTAAGAATAAGGAATATACACCAACCACCAATAGAGATATTAGGAGTAGTAAAACCTAAGTAAACACATCTTTAAACTATCATAACGAAAGCACACAATAATTAGACATAGACTACATACACCTTAGACTTGATAATTAGATAAGTAGAGTAATCGGTAGCAATACCAACCCCCAAATCCAAAACCCCTAGACTGCATCTTTCAATTTCCTAAAAAACCATAAAAAGATAAAAATAATCTTCCTCAACCCCAACCTTAGCGTAGTAACTTCTTACTAGCATTCCTATTCCCCAGAGAACGATATCAATACCCGCGGGCTTACCCCATTACTACACTACAAACGATTAGGTTCACGCCTAGGTGTTATAAAACTTGCTCAAGAAAGGAAGTTTTGACCCTAACGACGCCAAGTAAAGCATATCAAGTTTTTAGCCACGCCGAATAGAATAACTAGTTATAGTCCACCGTCGTGTTCCTTTGCTTGATTCCTATCAAGTAAATTTTTCTCATTTTAGCTTTCAGAAGTCTATCCCCTCTTCGCGGGACCTTTGTTCGTAGAAAACCCCATCACTTTTCATCATGGAAGGTGATAAACCCACTCACTCAACCCTACCACCACTGACCCGCCAAGAGCCCTGCATCTTGGTGAATACTCTGATACCAAGCCACCTAGGCTATAGGAACGCCTATTGAGCTTCCCACCAAGCCCAAACTACGGCCCTCAAGGATCCACACCATCCTATTGGTGCAAAACGGATGTGTATTCCATGGACTTCGTTCAAGATCCTAATCAAAGATCTCTGAGGATTAAAATTGTCGCATTCCATCAACCTTGATGCTACTACCGGGAGACCACGCCATGCCTCTTCCAATTTTCTACTGGCAAGCTAGTAATGGCTGAAAGAACTTCCCCGCCGCCCATCTCAAGTTGGGATGATCTCACCTCTCGTTTCCTTGCTCAATTTTTCCCACCGGGAGAACCACTAAACTTAGGAATGACATCTTGATGTTCCAACAACGTCAAGGTGAATCTCTATCAAGCATGGACTCGATTCAAGGACTTACTCCACAAAGTCCCTCATCACTTACATTGATCTGCTTCAAGTCCAAATCTTTTATGATCATGTCAACTTCCCCACCGTTTATCCATTGACCAAGCGCCGTGGAAAACTTAGTGATCTCACCAAGGAAGAATCATGGGTATAATAGACCTTGCTCTATGACAACGAAAGTTGGAATGACCCTCGAAGTTGCCCAAAACCGCTAAGGCAATCTCCTTGCCTCCTATGACTCACAATCTTCCGATCAGAGGATGATCGAACTTGAAGATCGTTAATTCCTAATGAGTTCCTATTTAAAAACCCTAAGTCTTCACGCCATGTGAACAAAGCTTTTCCTCGTAGAGCCGCTTTATGATCCTCATAACACACGCATTTTGCACCCGATCCTCAAACAAGCTTCCAGTTGACTTACGATCCTCAAGCATTTCAATGGAACGGAGGAAGATTCCTACAATACCCGACCTAGGAATTTCAATGAAACCCGAAGCATGGAAGGGCAAGCCCTAATTTATTGGGACAAACCAAGGAATTCACTTCCAATGATTTTCATGGCTCCCCATCCCATGGTCCTAACCAACAAAACATAGAAGGATGTTGCAAAACCTAGTTGCAACCTTAAGAAGCCCAAATATTAAGCTCTCTAATCAAGCAACCAACAACAAGTTTGAAATGGATAGGAAGATAGACAACCTTTTGAAAGCCATGACCAATAGTGATAGAAGGTTAATGCTCAACTCCCGAAGCCTTCCTAAGTAGAGATTAAGGACCCAAGTAAGCTAGTTGTTAACGCTCAATTCGGCCAATACCATCGCCTTTAGTGAACCTAATGGAACAAATGACTAAGAGGACTATACACTTGAGAATAATGAAACAACCGAGGAATTAGGTGAAGTAGATAATGACTATTTCAATAAGTTTCCTACTGATGAAGAGTATCTCGCCACCCTCACTTAGTACGTTACCTCCGTCACATGTATGTTAGGAAAAGCCCTAGAATCAAGTTTGGGAACCCTTGGAATCTTAACATACCATGTTGCATAGGACACCTTTTCGCTAAGGCATGCATTGACCGCAAATCCCCAATCAACATAATGACTAGCACCTACTACATTGGTAATGAAAAAGCCAATTTCAACTAGGCAAGACCCTGATGATCCTAGTGTTAGTTGCAATTTTCTTGGTAGAGTTAAGGGATTGCCCGTTTATGTAGGTAGTTTCACGCTTCCTCACGGACTTCATAATGTGGATGATATTAGTAATGCCATAGACCCTAGCTTGTCCCACGCTATTCTAGGAAAACCTTTCATAATCGGATGACCTATGACCACTCGTTAGGAATAGTGCGATTCAAGGATGAGACCGATGACATAGCTTACCAAATGCCGCTTAAGATTGAGAAGTTTTCATCACTCTCTAATGATGAAAAGGAACTTAAACTATCGGTCTATTATAGGAATGAGGAGGATAAAGAAAAAGGAGTAGATTATGTTATAGCTAAGATTTTCGGATTCTATAAGGATTGCTTGAACCTAGGACCGTAATATAGAACCGAGTAGAAATGAACTCTTAGAGAGGTGCATCATAGGAACTTTACAACATGGAATCCCTAATAGAGACCGCCATGAGGAAGGAGATGACTCAGAATCTAAGTCATGGAGGATTACCTACTCATGAAGTCTAGCTACAAGACCTAAAAAAGAAAAGCCGCTGGAGGCAAACCCATGCTTAATTGTTTGCTTGTTAGTGTCATATATCTTTTATTAATTGTTTATTCTCATGTTTAAATTTGTAAAATAGCTTTATTTTGTTTTTAACTTTAATTGCATATAAAGGTATTTTTACATAAAGGATAAGTGTAGGGAGGATACACACGCTAAAAGAAACGAAACATGAGAATAACAATTAATTAAAAGATATATATGTGTGTTTGTTCTAGTCAAATGCTTGTATCGAGTCATAATGGATGTTTTGCGGAAATTTTTCCAGATTCTAAAGATGTAAATTTTCCGTAATTTTTCCTAAAACGTTGTACCGCTTTTGTTGTGATAACCGACAATGAAGGATTAAAACAACAAATATTTTTCTCGCTTTCAGCTAATGTGATAATTTTGGAATTTTCCGTGTCTTAATTTTCCGAAATTCTCAGAAACATCCATTCCACGCATTATATCCTAGTTTAAATCGAGTCTTTATATATTATTACCGATTTTACGCTGTTTCGCTTTGTTTTCTTTTAAGTGTGCAAAGTTTAATTTATCAAGAAGAAGAAACGAAAAGATTGGAAAGAGCTTTTCACGCATTACATTGAAAGGATTTAACCACTACTTCACAACGGATCCTACCGAGCTAATCAGAGTACTAGTTTCGCTTTTAATTACCTTCATTATCATAACTTTGATACTTTCAGAACATTGGGGACAATGTACTTAAGTGTGAGGAAAATAAACGGAACTTTGAAACTATGCTTATCCTGATTATTTGCTTTGTCCAATTGTATTTGTGTAATAAACCATGAGAAAATGTCGGTTAGGTAATTTTGGCACCAAATTTTTAATTTTTCATGACATATAGGAGTGGGCCATTAGTTTTAACAAAGCTTCTCACGGATGAAGTTGCATGACTAGCACAAAACCATTTACCACCTAAATTCCACCCAAAATGTGGAGACGCTCTTAGATTAGCAGGAATTAAAAGCATTCATATTCAATGCTTAGAGTAAAACCAGTAGTATATTAGATTCTAGAACTTGTTTTGTGATGCATTCCGAGATCGCTAATAAGACTACACTTCTGTAGTTAGGAATAACTAAATGATAAGAGGCATTAGGATAACCCTTGTTTGATACCCGAATATAATTACTTCTTCCACATCGGTTGAGTAATTCCCCCACACCCTTTGCGTTGTACTCATCTTTAGTACACGATACCCCTAGTTAACCCCTCAGAGCCTATCCTTTTCATGCTCGTGATGTTCGCTTTTCCGAATATCAATGAAGAGCATTGTTTACACCTCACCCCAAATATACACCTAAATCGCTCTTAGCTTCCCACCCTTTATGCACTCACTTTTAGTGCAAATTTTTGTTATCACCCTAAACCCTTAGTTCAATTATCCGGTTGCTTGCATGAGTTGCTAAGTCGAGTCATATCCTTTGTATACAGCTTTGGGACGATTGGGATTCATGGGAAAAGTTAAAGTTTATGAAATGACGGGAAGGAACGTTAAATTCAAATTCCATTTGTTTTAATAATGTACCCCAAGTGTTTTGATCTTTCAATTCGTCAAATTAGTATTAGAGTAATTAAAACTCAAGTGTAGGGATGTGCCTATAAATCCCTATCATTTTGATGTTACCGAGAGGATGGTAGAGTAAAAATGTATGAAAAATCGAAAAAATAGAAAAGTGAAAAGAGGAAAAAAATAGAGTAAAAAAAAATAAAAAATAAAAAAAATAAAAAAAAAATAAAAACGGGCTACCATCCTACATCTATCCTTTAAATTTATGTTTGTTTATTTCGCTTAGCTAGAGTTTAAAGTGTCGAGTCTTGGCTTAGCAACGCCATTCTTCAAGATACTTGCAACATAAGAGATTTTTGACTTGCCACCACTAAATAGCCTATCCCACCAAACCCTTTGTTTCCCAATCGTAAGCCTAACATTACAACCCTTTAAAGACCTCTTTGATAGTCTTTCCTAGGTGCTTACCAAAGCTGCGATGGAGGTTTGAACTAGTCTCAAGCCTATGGTAATCTATGTACTAGGACCGTTAATGAGTGTTTATCTTCCATTTCCAACTTGTTATATTTCATATACACCGAGAGATGTGAGTATCCAAACACCCCATGTGAGGTGCTAGTATGTACTGCTTGTTATGACTTTATGAGCTTATATGTGTTGTGAATTGTTCTAAACCAATGCTTCATGACCCCTAACTTATAAATTAATTGGCTAAAGCACATTTGCTTGAGGACAAGCAAATACCAAGTGTAGGGATATTTGATAAGGTTCTAAAATGTACCTTTTTGAGGGTCATTTAAGCCCTTATTTGATCACTTTTGTATCCGTTATTACTTAATATCGCTCATTTTCACTTTTTAGGTCTCTTGAAGGCAAATTGCTGGAATGGCACTTATTTGGACGAAAAGGCGTAATATACGAAGAAATTGCCAAAGTCGTAATCGACACTCAGCATCTAAGTCATCAAGCATTCAAGGACGCCGTCCGGGATTTTACCTGACGTAACCCAAAAGTCTTATTTTCGTGACGACGCCAAGTTATAAAAGAGTAGGTCCGCCGCTACCGCATGCGCCTAGATGCAATCCGCAGACGCAAGGCCGAAGTTAAGAGGATCTGCCATACAAGGTGACGCCGCTGCAAGTCTAACGTGGCCAAGACGAAACCCATGATGGCGACACGACGCAAGCCACAAAACATAAGGTGACGCCACAAGCGATATGTAATCTTATATATAGAATCCGAATTTTTCAAGATTTGTGTGTAGTCTTTGGAGTAAAACCTAAAACCGAACCAAGGCCGCCTTGTACAAGATTTTAGGTTCCAAACCCTATCTTACATCAAGATAAGTACTTACTTCATTAATACAATTATGTCTTTGATTATTTGTGTGTATGCTTGCATGTTCTCCAGCTAATTTATCTGCAGTGTTTGCTTAGGGAATATGAAACTTAATTATTGAATATTGATTGGTTGTCTCTAATCTTAGTTGATTAATGATCTAGTAATGCGATAGGTCATTCGCTGTGTACTTAATGCTTGATTAAATCTTTGTGAACCTTAGAATATGACTCCTTGAGTAGTTGTAAGCTAAACCATCCAAAGAGTGCCTTAGAGTAAGAGTTTATTATCCCTAGTGGGTTTTGTAGACAAGACCCTTTGGTAAGTTCAAAGAGTTAGGGAACATACGCATACCCTACAACACACAACTAACTAAGAATAAGGACGTGACAATTCAACCACCAATAGGAGATAATTAAGGAGTAGTAAACACATCTTTAAACTATCATACGAGCACACAATAATTAGACATAGACTACATACACCTTAGATTAGATAATTAGATAAGTAGAGTAATCGGTAGCAATACCAACCCCCAAATCCAAACCTAGATTCAGACATTTATTCCTAAAACATAAAAGATAAAAAAATAATCTTCCTCAACCCCAACCTTAGCGTAGTAACTTCTTACTAGCATTCCTATTCCCCAGAGAACGATATCAATACCCGTGGCTTACCCTAATTACTACACTACAACGATTAGGTTCACTGCCTAGGGTGTTATAAAACTTGCTCAAAGAAAAGGAAGTTTCCTTGACCTCAAACGACGCTGCAGTAGCATTATCACGCATGACAAGATCGCCTTGTTTGAACATTGATCGAATGAGTTTGTGATTACCATTACCCATGGGTATAACTTGAGAAGCTTTAGTGGTAATCCTAATGTTTGAGTAGAAGGCGCTGTATTTGATGAGCTTGTCTCTCCCTGATTCGCTTTGAATTGTTCAAGAATCCTCTTTTCAAACATGGCATGTCTCTCATTCTCAAGAAGGAAGGCATAGAGTTGCTCATAGTTTGTATTCTTCAATCCTTTGGTTAGCTTCACGTAGTTGACAAACTTGTGATTCATGTTGTTCACAAACTTTGAGTTCAATCAATGTTTGGCATAGTCATTCGATGTTCCTCATGTCATTAACAAGCTTGTGAATCACCGTAATACCTATAGACACTCATCCTGTTTCATCTTGAAGTGCTCAAATTCATATAGAGTTGTGATTCTCGTTTCCATAGTTAATTCAACCGTAAAGAAGCATCTTGACATTATCCCATACGTTCTTGGCTTCGTTGTGATTGATCGCCTTGTAGATATTTTGGAAGACCTTGAAGTATGATGTTAAGCCCTCGATACGCTGATCGAATCTTTTTCTCTTTATCATTAAGTTCATCATACATCTTTGGTCCGGTTTAATCCATAGATCATAGTTCCATCTCGCAAATAGACATTAAGTTCTTGTAGTTCAACTTATAAGCAAGGTCCTTCATCGATTGACTCTGAGAATGTTGACTCCGCTTCCTTTCCCAAACAAGCATAATCGGATTCGTTGTGCCCATGAATCATAATCAGCTTCGCTGCATAGGTGGATCAGGTATCCACCGCCGCTAACGCCTACGGAATAGAACGATGTTTGCTATGATTACAAGTTCTACGATTTTACAATTCTTTTGATTAAACCGAAATTGATTCTTTTCACGGGATTTTACTAAACCAAAAGAACAACCGTAAGAATGTATCACGAAGAAGTGACAAGTCTAAATTGACAAGTAGCTAAACACTCAACTCGCTTAGTAATCAACTCGCTAAACAACCAACTCGCCAAGGAGACAATCATAGGAATCAACTCGCTAAATAGCCAAGTCGCATTAGCATCAACTCAAGAACACTGCCAACACGCTAATGGAACAAGTCGCTAAATAGCCAACTCGCTTTAGTATCAACTTCCGCAAGACAATACTACCAAAGCTAATGAAACAACTCGCTAGGAACCGCATGAAAATCAACTCGCTAAATAGCCAAGTCGCATATACTAACTCGCATACGTAAAACAAAGCAACTTCACTTTAAGAAAAACAAGTCCGAGACTCAACTTCGCCGTCTCTATGTTCATAAATAACCACTTTATCAATCAAAAACAACCAAACCACAATGATTTAAGCCTACCAATTCAAAACATAAACACATATGATGATCCTAAACACAAAAGTACAAGCAAAATTCAAACTTTAACACTAGAATTTATCCAAATGAATCCAACTCTTCTAAACACTTAATACCCCAAAAACCTTATGAAATCCACCAAAACAAAGAGCATAAAAGATGAGTGATCAAACCATGGCTCTTGCTTGATACCATTTGTAACATATAGGATTTCACAAACACACTAAACCATAATCACTACATGCATAATATGTTTTGAGAGAGAAAGTTCAGAGAGAGAAATGGAAGAGAGTTGGGAACTTTAGTGAGAGAAAGAAAAATCTTATTATGATTCCAACTCTATACCTTGGGAGGTAGAGAGTATTTATAGTACTACAATGAAACGCCACACAACTGCCGTGATCAGCATGATACCGGGTAAAGACTAGTCCGTCTCCACTGTTACTTAACTAACTACTACTTAACATAAAATAACTACGAACTACGAAGCTTCAAACGATTACATATACTTGAGGTGACGGACACTTTAACTAATTGGATTTTCAAATCCTAACAAACTCGCTTATATGGACAAGTCGCTAGTGACAACTCGCTAGACAAAAAACATTTACCACTACTTTGTACTATTTGTCGCTTTGTCTCAAAAGACAAATCGCTAGGGCACAAGTCGCTCAATAATTGGCTACTGCATAAAGTCGCTAAATCGTAGAGACAAGTCGCTACTTAAGAAATCAAGTCCGAGACACAAGTCGCTAGTATGAAATATTCAAAAACAACACTTTTCAATCCAAAACTAACCCAACCACACTGATTCAAGCCTTCCAAATCAAAACCTAAGCACTTATATTTATTCTAAACACAAAAGTACAATCAAAATCCAAACTTTAACACAAGAAATGGTCCAAATGATGCAAATACTACTAAACTTTTTCAAACCCAAAAACCATATAAAACCACTAGGAATCCAAGAGCATGTAAGAGAGATGATCAAACCATGGCTCTTGATACCATTTGTAACATATTGAATTTCACATACACATCAAACCATGTTTATATGGGCGCACACCTTAGGGATTTTAGAGAGAGAAAGTTTAGAGGTTTAGGGAACTTAGAGAGAGAAAGAAAATCTTATTATGAGCTCCAACCCTCTACCTTGGGAGGTAGAGGGTATTTATAGTACCTTACACAAAACGCCACCTACTGGCCGTGGATCGCATACCGGGTAAAAACTCCGCCCCGTCCTCCACGGTGTTACTTAACTAAATACTAACTAACATTAAATAACTGCAACCACGAGCTTTCCAATGATTAAATATACTTGACGTGATCGACACTTTAACCACTGGATTTTCTAAATCCTAACACGGAATCCTAACAACGATTCACAGGAATCAAGACTAATATATGTAGCAATCAAGCTTTGTTGCTGATTGAATGTATGACTGTTATCATCTATAAGTTAAAGCTATTAAAAGTTAACTATAGATAGATGATACCAGTTCAAGATGGCAAACCAATCAACAAACCTCGATTGCAACTATACAAATGGTTACCATTGGTTGTATCGGTGCTTGTTATTGTTGTCGCTAATATTCTTTTACCGAGGGAATGAAGTGATGGCGAATAATGCTAAGTGGGCATATTCTCATTACCACAACTTAGCTCGATATGTAGTCTTGACATTTTGCAATAGCAATAGGTAGCTCATTATAAAATTGCTAAAGTATATACTTTGAATGTTTTATGATGGCTACCTATTGCTATTGCAAATTGTCTCATGATCGTAACCATGCATATGTTGTTTGCAATTCTTTTGCCATCGATCTTATACAGAGGTAACACATAAACTTAATTATATGTTAATGCTATAGGTGATGCCGATAATGTTGCATTAATCTACATACACCCGCAATTGATGAGGTGATTAAGTGGTGCGTAATGATGATAACGCTACAATAATCCATACACATGCATCACTGTGTAATTCAAAAATCGCGTTTTTTTAGGGTTTCATTCATTTTTAGATACTTATTTGGGTTAATGAATTGCGAAGTTGAAGCCAAATGACAAGCAAGAATACTTTCAGATTTTCTTACACGATATTGCAATAGAAAATAATATATGCAAAACAACAATGACATTTTTATTCAACCGGTAAAACAACCTAATTCGCTCTGATGCTGTTTTTAAAGATAAAAATAGATGCGATTAGTCAAGAACAAGAATAGAGCTGCGGTAACAACATTTATTTCAACAACATTTACTTTACTCAAAATATGCTTAACACATACGATGACCTAAACAACCAATCAGAATAAAAATAGGTACTCTCAAACACCTCGTGACGTAAGAGAAACGCTCTAGCAAATAGCCACAAAGCCTGTGAACCAATAGAATAGGTCACACACTAGCCTTATTCTAAAATGAGATAAACAGATCAGAATAAAACAAAATTAGTTCAAGAAATTATTACTACATGGAAAACTCTTTTTATTGAACAAAATATCTTACAAACAAGTTACATGAAAATAGGTTGCATGCTACAGGCCACTTATTTCTAAATACAAATACCATCACATCATCATACACCTAGAAACTACTAATAGGTGGCTAACCATAAGAAATCTGCAACTTCATTACATCTGACACAATTTACAATGTTAAACCCTTGCAATTACAACGACAAAATACCAAGAAGTCTCTCAAGAACAAATCCTTATCACAAGACTCCTACCAAGCTTCCTTGCCATAATATGCAACTCAACATTTTTCATTGTCTTTCTTTTGAATCTGCCCTAAGAAACTCAATTCGTTTTCGAGGCACATTTTTGTCCATACTCTCTAGCTCACCAATCAAAGCATCTCTTTCACTAACCAGCTCAAGCATCTTTCCACAAATGTCAGAAATTTGTCGACCTAATTTTAGATCCTCACTTCCGCATTTACGCATTATAAAACCATCATATCCGGCCCGCCTAGAGGAATTTGCCTCGCTTGAGCTCATCACATATAGGAAGTCTTACCATTCTCCTATGTTATTTCTAGAAGTTAAATTGCAAAATTTAAATATGAATAACATTAAGCAAGTACTGCTAATAAGCATACCAACAAACAAAAAATAATCACATGCATTAGTTTTCAATGGATGAAAATAAAGGTGCAGGAATCAACAAAGTCAATAGGAAAGAGCCTTTTCGCATTAATCGCAAAGGGTTCTAAACCTCATATTCATAACTTTGCCAACAAATAGTAAACCGATAGCCAAAAATACAACATTTACAGCTTATTAATTATACAAACATCGAGGCCCAATTACTACTAATAAACTTAGCTCATCATTTGTTTTGTTTACTTTACGTATGCATCCCCGTAAAAGTTCACAGATGCAACTCGCAAAAGCATTATCCAACGGCCACAAAGCATATATGAAAGTAAAGACTACCGCAACTCTTGACATCTAAACACGTAAAGAGAATTACATTTTGTGATCTACTTTGGCTTAATGTAAATATACAAGCGTTGCCCCGATGTAATATGCTAAATAACGTATACTGTCTACGTGTGTAAATAACTCATGTAGTGCAAACATCTTATGTAAGACTAAGTTGTCCTACGCTGCTATGATTTTAATGATGAAAGAATTGCGCTTTTTTATGCATTCACGTAATTCCAATAACAAACCCGTGAAATTATGACTACAAGAAGACAATTCAAATAACGTGAAACAAAGACATCATTAAAGAAAAAAGCTACGAGAACAGCTTGCTATTTGCGTGAATATAAAAGATTTAGTGCAATGTAACTTGAAGTGATTAACATATCATAAATGATGGTACAAATTAAAGAGCCATTAGTATGTCTCAAACCAAAAGCCAACCAAAAGAAGGAAAAACAATGAAACAGAATACCTTTGAATTCATTTTACTAACCTTTATCGTCATAAGTACTAATGACATTGTTCAACCAATTGGTCACCAGTAAGAACGCTCAAACCTCGATTCGACCACAATCACATTAAAAACAAAGCTTCACTTAGATACACATAATACTTATCAATTGCATCAATCCTATATACATTAACCTAAATCAAAAGTAGTCATCATTAGAATATAGCCATGTACGCCATATGAAGTGAAGCAACTTGGACTAATCTTGCTTTATAGCCACTACTATAATAATATAGCGGTAGAGTTATTATTACTAGTTTGTAGACAACAGTACTAATATCAAAGATTATGTCATACCTACATTGACTCTTGTACGACTATAAACATAATACTAATAAAAATCAAACGTATCATTTATATTCATAACATCGTAAACAACATACTATAAAAGATATACAACGCACATTACACATCCACTAACTACTATAAACATCCAACATACACGACGTAATTAATCACCTAACAAGCCTAGACTTACTCCAAAACAGACTTCTTATTCACACCTTCCAACCTACAAAAGATCAAACACCTGAATTATAAACGACTTAGCTTCTTCAACATCCTTGATTTTTAGAAGCACGCACCATGAGCCACATGACATCTTTCAATCAAACCCCATTCAAGGAAATCTTCTTTGCTCCTCAAACCTCAACGCATCCACCACCTCATTTAGCATGTCATTCCTACCAAACTTTAATAACTCAAGATACATGCCTATGATGAACACGAAGCTTCGCCTCCTTAATACGAGTATCATAATCTTTTTTCATCCCACGATAATGCATTCTTGCTCCAAGAAACACAATGTGACAAGACCTTATTCATTCACTGGGTGCCAATCTTATGTCCAACTCGACAAGCAACGGAACTTGACCGACATTTTTTCCAGTGACAAGAACAACATATAGAAGGAGGTATTTGAACAGCTAAAACAACCAAAAAGACTAAAACAAAAGCCCTATTTAAACCCTAAAGTTCACCATAAACCTAAACATAATCACACACTAATGATCGACTTTTAAATCACAAAAAGCCCTCAATAAGAGAGAAGAAGATGAGATAATCGGTTTTGTACATGTGTTTCGTGGAACACGATATATACACGCTGTATTTAGTATTTGATGTTTATGAAGCTATTGTTCATGAAGATCCGGTTAAATAGTTTTACGATACTAATTGGATCGGGTTATGTTAGTGTAATTGATCGAGCGGAGTGCTACAATTTAAGCATTTTTTTTTTTTTTTTTTTCGGTTTGTCTATTTTGCATATCCACGTGAACGATAAACGCTGTTAACAGATTCATCAACTACCGCACAAACTAAATGCCTAAAGTATACGCACAAATGCCGCCGCAACGGGCAAAGCGCCCACCTCGTTATAATAAAAATAGTAGTTGTTTATTTAAAATAATAATAATAATAATAATAATAATAATAATAATAATAATAATAATAATAAAGTATATATAAGTTTTCTAAAAGTTTGAAAATTGAGGACTTTGCACTTAAATCCACAATATTAGATTCAAGATTAGCTTTTTTATTTTATTTATTTTTTTATTTATTTTTTAAGTTGTGATTGTAAATTCTATTAATTAATTAAAATATAACGTTTATTCACACTTAAGTCTTTTTTTATTTTTTTTTTTTAAAGATGCTCAAAAAGCCACACGTATTTTCATTTCTGTTTACCAAATTTTAAAAGTTTAACCAAACTAATTTAGTTTTGACTTTTATCACATAAGACCGCTGATTTTAAAATTGAGCTCATTTGTGGATTAATTAATAAATTTATTTGTGCAATTTATGATCTCTCTTGTTATACAAGAGATGTATATATGTAAACTTTTTTAGATAAATGTAATCTTTATAACATGCTATATAGTATTAGTGGACCTTTTTAGAAATGACTTCTTTTTCAAAAGCTATAATATATAGTGGAATTTTTTTAAAAGACAAATACTAAAGGACAATATAAAGAATCGGATACATTCGGCCGGCTTGTAACAAAGAATGTGATTAAATCATTAAATCCATTCATTGGTTAACTTTGCAACAAGAAGATACTTTGTTTGTACTTTTTTAGCAATATGTATATAAAATTAATTAATTACACCATACACGATCATTAATCGCCCGATGACTATAATTATCTTTTAATCACCACTCTAAATACTACTATATAGTTTTAGAAAACTACGCTTTCAATATTCTTAATTAAGTTGAGTTAACCACTACTTTTATCGTTTTTCTACACATTATCAAAACTTGCTAAACGAGTCACTCTCATATCAAACTTTGCTAAGTCAAAAACAATCATTTTGATAACATAGTACCTTATATTAGCCGTTTATCTCTTTAAAAGTATCCAAATTATTTACCATGTCATCAAACACATCGTTGCAAGTTGCAACTAGCAATTCATTCTTATAGTTTCTTTTAACAAAAAATAATTGTTAAAAATAACTTATAAAATGACTAAATGAGGTTGAAGTGAGGTATCGATGATATAATGTATATTTAGATTTATAAACAATAACCGGTTAATATAAGGTACCGCGTTATTAAAATGATTGTATTCGGTTAGCAAATTTTACTAATGAAGTAAGTAAAAACAAAACATAATAATAATAAATTAAAGCCGCGAAAGAAGTATTGGTCGAGAGGTTCGACGGACGCCGGTCGAAGGTCGGTCACCCCAACGTAAGTGATCGGCGGTTTCGGTTGAGTGAGGCAAAGAAGGCAAACTAGTTCTAAGAACTCGACCGAGTTTATCACTCACAAATTGACAAACTTTACCACTTCTTTTTTTCTTTTCTTTTAAAACCATTTTTTATTATTATTTTTTAACTTTACTACTTTTACAACATTATAAATACCAACCTCAAATACAATTCTTTCAATGCAAAATTATTATGGCTTGTCAGCTTCCCCATTCCGTCGAACAAATGCAAACGTATGTTAAAAAACAATGCGCTTGGGAGAACAATACGCATTTGCAAATCTATATTTCGCTGAAAGAAAAGCCGTGATTGACAAATTTTGATGGATGAACCCGTGAAGACGCATAACATTGGGTTTACATGTTATGGGAGCTGTTAAATGCATACGTAAAAAACATCAACACCAAAATCACTTGAGCTACAAGAACACAAACGCTGGTGTAGGTGCATCAAGTTCGCCTGTTAGACCTAGATTTGTTGAGCAATACATCACCACTCAAATTGGGCTAGGTTATGCGCATCGAGGATGATGAGAAAGCCGTAAAGGCGAAAAAGAACGCTTGGCTTACATCGAGGAATTTGCTTGTTATCGGTCTCCTTCAGATAATTCTACACGCGAAAGCATTCGATTATAATATGTTTATGTATTTGTATGTTTTTTAACCGTATCGTATTGTATGATTTATGTAATATTTTTATTATTAATAAAGTTTAATTTTGTTGTTAAAAATATTTGAATTTGAAAAAAAAAATAATAAATAAATAATAATCAACTAAGTCACCGCAATAGCAACTAAATCGTCAAAGAAAGAAAGTTAATATGACACAAGTGACCTAAATCACCGTTGTGCATAGCTTAACTCAAATGAATATAAACTAGGAGAGTGTGATAATTTTCGTGTACATTAACATAACCAAATATACTTGATTAAGATGAAACAAAAAATATGATATAATTCAAAATATCAAGCACATGATCTTTTAATAGAAGATAAAACTATAGATTAAAGAAGATTTTTTCTCAAAAAGTAGGTCACCGACGCTTTTTTTTTTCTTTCTTCAAAGTGAGAAATTGACTTTCGAAAAAAAAAAAGAAAATAAAAAAGGTGATTAAAGTATGCGTTCTATTAAAATTAAAAGTTATAAAAACGAGGCTTCATTCAACCCGTGCGATGCCCGGTATAGTGGTTGAGGGTTCATGTTTTTACCAATAATGTTGTATATGATGGTATTTAGATACATGTTAGAGAATTTGCATTTTATTTATTATTTAGATTGCTAATAATGTTATCGAGGCACTTTATTTTGCTTACTTAAAAATCCATGTTTACCAAGGGATAAATCCCCACCATCCATCTAGTATAATCTAATAGTGGGGATTAACCTAAGATTTAATACTTAAACCTAAGTCCATGTTTTTTATTGCCTTTTGTCTTTTCTTTTTTTATTAACCTTTTTTTTTCTTTTTTTGTCTTTTTTATTACTCGCTTTTTTATGACTTAACGTTTTTTTTAAATTTGCGTATTCACGCTTTTTTCGCTTTTTTTCGCTTTACACGCTTTCCTCTCTTTTTCCCCGCTTTCATATGTTTCGCCCCGCTTTTCAACGCTTTCGCCCATTTTCTTACGCTGGCCCATCTTCATATGTTTTCGCCTATTTTCTTACCTTTCGCTCGCTTTCACGCTTTCATGTATTTTCGCCCGCTTATACGCTGTCCGCTTTCGCACGCTACCGCTTTATCGCCATCCGCTTTCATAGGTTTATATACGCTTTAGTCCGCTGGCCCGCTTTTAGACGCCGCTTTCTACGCTTTGGTCCGCTTTCTTAGGTTTTCGCTTGTTTTCATACGCTGGCCCGCTACATAATGCTGGCCCATTTTCATACGCTTTTGTTTTTACGCCATGTACTTTCATCCGCTTATACGCTTCGCTTACGCACGCTGGGCCCACTTCTATACATTTTCATAGGTTTATATACGCTGGCCCATTTTTACATTTTCGCCCATTTTAGACGCTACCGCTTTTCGACGCTTTTCCCGCTTTCATAATGCTTTTGTCCGCTTATACATTTTCGCTTGTTTTAAGACGCTTTTTATACGCTTTTCATTCATTTTATACCGCTGCACGCTGGCCCCGCTTTCATATACTTTCATCCGCTTCTATACGCTTTCGCTTATCGCTGCCCACTTCTATATTTTCACCGGTTTTCATAGGTTTATATATGCCAGCCCGTTTTTACATTTTCGCCCATTTTAGACGCCTTTCGCCAGACGCTTTCGGCCCGCTTATGCTTGTCCGCTTTTATACATTTTCGCCCGCTTTAAGACGCGCTTTTTCCAGCTGCATCGCTACCGTTATTATCGCCCCGCTGTAGTTTTTATACGCTGCCTATTTTCATACGCCATGCTTATTATTAAACTCTATTATATTACATGTCTAATATCAATTGTGATATTTTAAAAAAATACTTAATGTCTAATATCACTTGTAATATTTCATAAACAAACAAGCATGTTTTTTAACCTTTAATATCACCTGAGATATTTCATTGCTTTGTATGTTTTTATATATTATCACCTATGTGTTTTCTAATATTTTTATATTTTCGCCATATGATAGTTTTTGTAACTTCATCGCAATTGACAAGCCAGATTTTTTAATGCAACGGGTTATCTATCACTTGAGATATTATACTCTTAGTAGAAATAAAATGGTTAAAGTCTCTTTAGGTGAATTCTTATTTTGTTCAAAAAATGCTAATTTAATGCAACACTTGTTTGAATTTGAGAATATTTCAAATCTCTATTTTCATAGTTTGCTTCATTTTTATTCATTTTTGATATTTTTAAGTGACACTTATTATCTCTTGTGATATAACACTGTAGTTGGAAGATGAAGAGTATTACATTCTTCGTCATGTATGTTGCATCGATTTTGATACTCAACTAAGAATGTGAAATATTACATTCTTACCAAATGTGCTAAGAATTTAGTATTTTACCAAGTATATATGAAAGAAATAATAATATACATCACTTATTATATCGCGTGATGATTCGTCATTTTTTATTTGTGTTATTGAAAATATTTAGGAAGATTTTTGTGTTTTATGATAATATGAAATATTAAAAAGTGTGTTTAACGAAAAACAAGATGTTATGATACTTTGGTTAGACTTGTTGTGGCATTTTCTTTTTAATAGATACATTGTGTATGTTTCGATAGGTTTTATAGAGGGATTTAAAAATATCTATCATTGAATCAACAAACTAAAGAAGCTATGGTTGAAGAAAGCAACAAACTTAGCTCAAACACCGTGATATCACACATGATATCACCGCTTTGATATTACATGATATCACAAGTGATATCACAAGTGATACAAACCATGATATCACATATTATTACCGGTGATATCACATGATATCACGGGTGATATCACTGTGTTATCACATACGATATCACGTGTGATATCATGTGATATTACAAGTGAGGTGATATCACCTGTGATATCATGTGTCATATCACAAGTGTTTGAGCTTCCTCGCTTTGTTTATAAAGATGTGTGCTTTTTCAACCATAGCTTCTTTAGTTTGTCATTCAACCATAGATATTTTCAAATCCACATAAAAACCTATCAAACATGCACAATGTATTCAATAAATAGAAAAATCCACCACAAGTCTAACAAAAGTATCATAACATCTCTTGTTTTCAATTGAAAAACTTTTCTAATATTTTATAATATCATAAAACACAAAAATCTTCCTAGGTATTTTCAAAAACACAAATAACCCCAATCATCGTAATCATCACATTCTTAGTTGATTATCCCAACAGATAACACATACATGATAAAGAATGTAATACTCTTCATCTTTCTACAAAGTGTTATATCACAAGAGATAAATAAGTGTCACTTCTAAATATCAAAATGAAAACGCCCTAAAACGACAAAAACGTATAAAATGAATGAAAAACGATAAGAATGTATGAAAACGAACAAAACGTCATAAAACGCATAAAACGCTCTAAAATGGACAAAACTTATAAAAACGGATGAAAACGTATGAAACGGACGAAAACGTATAAAAACGACGAGAACGTCAAAACGCATGCAAAACGACTAAAAATGGAAGAAAACGTAAAAACGGAATAAAATACATGAAAACATAAAAATAGAGACAAAACGCCTAAAATGGACGAAAATACATGAAAACCTAAAAAATGCAAAACGTATGAAACGAACTAAAAACGTTAGGAAAACGCGCAAAACGCCTAAAATAAAACCGGAATAAAACATATGAAAACGGATTTAAATCGATAAAACCTATGAAAACGGATTAAAACGTATAAAAACGGGCGAAAACGTATAAAAATGACGAAAAACATGAAACATAAAAACGGACGCTAACGTATGAAAATGGACCCAACATGAAAACGTAAAAATCGGCGTAAGACGTAAGAAAATGGAGGAAAACGTTGGAAAATACGCAAAACGTATAAAAACGGATTTAAAAACACCAAAACGTAAAAACGGGACGAAAACATATGAAACGGACTAAAACGTAGGAAAATGAACAAACGGGCGTAAAACGCAGAAAATGGAGAAAAACGTTGGAAAACGGACGAAAATGGATGAAAACGATGAAACATACACGAAAACGTATGAAAGCGAAAAACACTATAAAAAGCGCTAATAACGCGAAAAAAAAAACGCAATTTAAAAAAAACGGAATTAACAAAAAAAAATAAATAAAAATGAAATAAGAAAAAAGGTGAATAAAAAAGGAAGACAAAAAGACAAGAAAAAAAACATGGACTTAGGTTTAAGTATTAAATCTTAGGTTAATCCTTAAACTAGATGGATTGTTGAGATTTGTCCATTGGTAAGCACCAAAATAAGGGTAAGCAAAAGAAAATTCCTCTAATGTTATCATTATTTTAGTTTATATTATCTTTGTGGAATATATACTTAGATGCCTAATAATGTTATAATTACTTTTGTATTTACATTACTTTATTTCCATTAAAAGTTTTTATTAACATAGTCTTTTCATATGTAGTATTTTAATTTGAGTAAGTTACATAAGTGTTTTGTTTCTTATTTATTTGTGTCTTTTGTTATTAGGAATTATATAACTATTTGTACTCTTCAATGGCAAATTTTGAGTTGTTAGAGAATTTGATGAATATTTCAGATAATCAAAATTGTGAATGTACAGATACACAAGGATGATGCATTATCAAAGTTGCTTTTGATTGTTGTCATCATTTGAGGCGTAATGGCTAAAAACAAACGATGATTTTGAACATGGAAGCGTTAGGTCATCGTATGTAGCTTTAGATTCGATTGATGCTTTGAGAAAGACGCAAGAGAGGCATCGTGTAATGCTTGAAAAATTAGTTACTTTGTTTTGGGAAGCTAAAGACGGTGTCATGAGGAAGAGTCAAATGCTAAAAAATGAATGAGTTTAATTAGTAAATTTTTATTTAGATATCTTTGATGGTATTAAAATTTTAGTGTTTTTGCTTGTTTTATTACTTAAATTTTTAATTAACGTAAGATTATAAATTATAAGCATGTATTTTAAGGTTAAGACGCTAATTGTAATGCATTGTGTATGCAAGC
>OU343224.1:39655418-39782738 GCA_910596185.1 Chrysanthemum makinoi | reverse complement strand
ATCGTGTGACGAGTAAACTCAAAGGAACTCAATAGTGATAGTTAACCGAGGTCTTCAACCATCCACCTTGACTAGCGGTAACTAGATAAGCCAAGTCTTCAACTTCAAATTCTTAAGCGACGGTTATCAACATATAAGAACACGCTTTGTGAAAGTAAACTTCAATCTCAAATAGTGGATAAATGATTAACTCTCAAGTAATCTGCTTGTGTCAAATGTCCAACAATAGTCAATATCAACGCCTCGGGTGCTTGCTAAAACAGGCAAGTCTAGTGGGGTGAATCACGACTTATAACTTTCTCCCACTAGTGCTCTCCCTAAAACTGAGCAATCTGTTTGATAAATGACCAGATTAAGAAGAAGTCTTTGATAATCAACGCAACTCGTCTTTTAGTCTTCTAGCATGTAGCATAAAATGTAGATAGGATGGTAGACTCGACCTTCTGAAGATTGTCCAGTTGGGGAATAGATAGTTAACATCTTCAACTCACAAGAACATCACCAAAAAGCATCGATTAACTACATCTTGCAAATCTCCTTAACTAAAATCCTCCCAATCAAACAAGAACAGAAAAGATGTTCATAAAGGAAATTAGCAAATGGGCCATAGCGAACACACAAGATGGTAACACCAAACTACCAATCAAACAAACAGAGATTGTTCGGAATCATCATGTTGATGTATCGTGAAGCATTAACCGAAGCACTTTGTCGATAAGCTCATCAATCCGAGTGAAGATGTCAACCAACGGCTCTTAGAAAAAAAACTCCATGTGAAGATGACCCGATAAGAAGAAGCTCGGTTCTTACATGAGTTTAGAGCCATATGACCATTTATATTCTCAAATATCAATCAACAATGCAAAAATTCACACTTTTCTCCCATCACAATTGCATACGAGATGCCATTCTTGATTAAGTAAGTGAAATCATCCAAGTCTATTCACACTTCTCTCCATAAAATAAGCACATGATGTCGCCATCTTCATTATAATGGAGCAAGTGGAATGAGAAAAACAATCGGGTAGTAGCAGGTTCACTTTATGTGACACATGGAAAAAGTATGAAGCATGTTGTTGATGAGAATGGTCATAATAGAGAGATTTCTCTTCTTGAAGATAAAGCACTGAAGCGTACACCTTTCTTTAGAGTGCGAGGCATGAACTGTAGTGTTCATACGCCATAAGAATTTCTCTTTGGAAGATAAAGCGCTGAGGCATCGCACACTTTTCTTTTCTTTGGAGTCGAGGGCTGGCGATGTGAGAGCAGGGACGTCATAAGAAGATTTCTCTTCTTTGGAAGATAGCCTCAATGACCGAGACGCATTTCTTTTCTTTGAGGAATGAGGCTTGAGCATTAAAGGTCATAAGAGATTTTCTCTTCTTAGAGAGATAATGCTGAAATGCATTTCATTTCTTTTGGAGTACGACTGGTGATCTTGACAGTGATCATAATCTCTCTCTTTTCAGCTCTCTTAGCAAAACAATTAATCAACCCCATTATCATTCTCAGAGGCTCTTTGGTGACAATGATGGAGATAACCCAATATGATGAATTTGACCTCAAGTAAACTAACCTAACTCGTGACTTAAACTTGTACAAATGTAACAAAGAGCGATTGTGAGAAATCATGCTCCATTGAATCTCTAAGTACTCTATACTCTTCAACCAACCAACCATCAGTAATAGGCGTACATGCCTCTTGAAAATCCACAATTGAATGGCTTGACAACACTACGTAACTCCTTAAAGTGATAGTTATTTTGTGGTGGTATGAGCCCAATTCCCCAGTGGTAAAAAAAGGTAAGACACCCACATAACTAGATTTCCAAGTCTTCTTTTTATGATAGTAGCTCGAACAAGGATCTCAAAGAATCTTCATCCAACCATCCCCGATACCTTCGGATACTAAGTACACTTCGCCCATGATAATTAACTTCAACCTCAAATAAATAATATTGATTCTTGGCCGTTGTCACATCTTACGGTTAACGCACAAACCTTCTTTGTCATTTAAACGAACTTTGATAATGGTTTTCATCCTGACCATGGCTAAGAGCACATTACCCCGTAAAACCATGTAATAACCAAACTGTCATGATGAATATCCAAACACACATCCAATTTATGAAGTCACGCTTTTACTTCCCCTTCTTCGATAGAACCCGTAACGACATCAAAGATCTAGAATTACACTTTCCTTTTCCGGATGGTTCTATCATTACGGAGATTTTACAATTCCATGGTTTAAACCGAAAAAATAGATTCTTTCGTGATTTTACAAAACCAAGAATAAACCATAAGATAGATCCGAAATACGTGCAATTACTGGGATCTTTCCATTGTCACGGGATTTTACAAGTCTATGATTTAAACCGAGAAATAGGTTCTTTCTTGAGATTTTTAAATCAAGACAAAACCAGTAAACAATGTCGACTGAATGTGTAAAGACAATTTTGGTTTTGGTGAATATCTTGTTTTAGGAACATGGGTTCATCAACGGTTCAAATCCAACATCAACAACCATCCAATCAACACTTTTGGTAAACACATCATTCACGCATTATGTCACATTGTAGTGACCATGGAGAATTAAACTTCGATATGCCAAACTTGATCATGAAGTAAAACTGATTTGTTACTTAAACTTGTACTAATCCTCGTGAAACCAAAGCGGTGTACCCACTGTACAAAACCTCTTGACATTCTCAACAGGTGAAACACCGAAGTGATAGTTACGTTGTGGGTTGAGCGAGAAAGAATCACAACCGTAATTAAATAGCCAAGTCTTTATCACCCTCATTGTGCCCAAACAAGTCATCTTAGCGAGGAGAAAGGCAGAAAAAAGAAAGGCAGAATCAGTCATAGGCGCCAACGTCACTGAAATCAAATAGGAAATATCAGAACAAACACCCTCGTGGTATCTAGTTCCAATATCAATTCAAGCCGTGACAAAATATCCTTGAAAATGCTCAATCGTCATATATCACATTGACTCATTTTGATAACTCTCATTAAGCGATCAAAGCTCATCGAATCATCATCCAATATTCAAGTCATCACAAATACAACTCAAACCCATATCCGGTATTAGTCATTGTCATTCCATTCATTCACGAAAATATCACTATGAATCCACATTTTTGAGATAGTCAAATTTGGATAGTACAAATTGTATTACCACCATCTCATATGAAATTTGTTTCAAATCCCCGCGGATCAACACTAAGCACAAGAACAATATTCGGTCCATTAACCCAAACATAACATTCAATCCAATATTATGTGATGACATCTCACACCAATATTATACCCCAATTACAACACGAGCAAATCCAATACTCGGTCAACCATAATTAGGGCCCATTTTGAAGAAAAGTTCACCCATAGAAACAACTTAATACCCTAAATGGCGGTATATAAAGCGATGTTAAACATCTCATAACCCTAAAAATTCTCATACTAAACAAACTGTCAGACAAATTACCTTTTCCAAACCCTAATCCTTATCTCAAATCGTCGCCCCAAAATAAAACATCTACGAATCCAAGTTCCAAACTCTACCGAATCTAAACTGCGATACTTCATCTCAATCTCGAGTTGCTAACTCAAACACCTTTTATTCACCGTTCCATCGCCATTATACGAAGCCAACGGTGACGGATCATCACTTACATCATGCATTCTTAATTTCTTTTTGATCATAGTTCAATATGACCTCGCCACAGGGTTGGCTCGAGGGTCATGAAACGATACAGAGATGGCTACAATCATCATGACAACAAGGTCAACCGGGCGTGAGGTAGGTAGATTTAACTTGTGTTGTCTAAGTTTTTAGCGAACCAAGAAGAACACAAAGGGGAATAACTGCTCTTTATTTCGAGTTCGAATAACAAATGACATAAAAGCTTCAAACAATTGATATTGATAGAATTGATTTTGTGAGATCTTGACTTGTTTAACCCTTTTACTCTTTTGAGTTGATAATGATTTTTTTGAGTCGAGAGTCAAAGATAGATCTGTGATGATGAGTTCGTGGGTTTTGAACTTGAAGTGCTGAGAAGTAACCCCAAAAAACGAGATCATTCGTTAATTATAATTTTAATTTTCGAATTCATGGTCGATGATGTAATTAAAGTAGAGGTCTTGTGGTTTTGGTGTTTTGATTGAGGTAGTGTATCATATTGTAAATGGTATTTGTTGTTGTGGTCGTGGTCATTCTTCCTTCATTCATCTTTTGTCGTGAAAACCATTTTACCAACTTCAGCTAACTCGCCATGCAGCCCAGTAAGTCGCCATAACTTCCGCCACTGACGTCGCCAGGGCAAGTCAGAGCGACTTGTAGAAAGTCGCTATATCACAAATTCAGGTGCATCACAGACGGTTTGTGTTAAACGCTAGCTAAGTCGCTAATGACTTTTGACTGAAAAGTCAAAAGTACCACAAGGGCAATTATCACGATTATACAAGTCGCTAGCATGAATATTCATAGCAACCCGGAAAAAACTTTTGCAGAAAAACATAGTCTTAAAACGACTTCATTTAGACCCAGTAAGTGCATAAGAGATTCATTGTATGCCCAGTTTGACCGTGGGAAAAATAGACATTTGACCACAAGATTTACACAGATATTGGTAACAAAAATCATGGAAGACTGTTTGGACATAAAATTTAGACACACAAAAAGTTGTGCACAAAGCGTTGGGACCGACTTTGTGACCAAGATAAAAGATATTCATAACACGTAACACTATTATCACCAAAAAACAAAACAAAAACATTTTAGCCAACCAATCAAAATGGAATAAAAACACTTTAAGCATGAGATTCGAACCATAAAAATCAATAAACACAAACAACCATGGTACCACACAAATCAAAGACAACACAATAACCTTGGCTCTTGATACCAATTGAAGGATCGTTATTTTTATTGTGTTGATGATTCGGGTGGTCTTGGATGATGGAAATACATGATTGCCATAGTTAGAGAGTTAGTAGAGAGAGGGTGTTCTTGCTGAGATTTACTCAAATGTTGAATGTTAGATTATGAGAAGCTTCCTTCTGGATGGAAGGGATTTTATACTTACAAATTCATCGGCGACCTCTATCGGCTTATGGATCAGGGATACTGAGGGGTAAAGACCCGATCCTTCCTCCACGGTGTTGCACAAACTATACCACGCTACAAACTAATAAATAAACTACTAAATAACGTGAACTAATGACAAGTCTGAACTAACTTAATGGAATAACATTTGGGGTGACCGACTCTTCACTATGGAATTTTCTAATTCCTAACAAAAATAGTTTCATAGGATCTATGGTTCTGAATTGCTGATCTAGCTTGGATTGGGTTGAAATGAGTTGATATTGTGGGTTGGTTCTGTTCTATTGGTCTCATGAGCAAATATGGTGTTTGGACATCTTGTAAGTTTAGACTTAGTTTCATAATTTAGTAGCGGTAATTGTTTTCATTTAATCTCGGTATAAGAGTAGTTCTTGTTATATAGCTTCATTTTGGTGCGGTGAATGTTTTGATGATGTTAAGCTTGTGATTGTGATTTAGTTAGAATATAGTGCATTTTTGTTGTTTTAAGAGTGTTTGGATTATAACTGTTATCTGAGATAGAGGATAGTATATCAGTTCTTTGTGATTGATTCATGCTCATAGGTTATAGATAGTCATTTAGGTCCGAGTTTGTAGCAGGTTGTTCACCGAATAAATTAATACTTAGATGGGTTCTTATCACATTATGCTTATTGGATTTGTTAATAATCAAAGCTTGATTTGGGTTCTAATATCATTAGAATTGATTAATATAACTTTGTTTGAGCTTATAACATCATAATCAGTTTAAAAATTGTAATCAAATCTCATTTAAGTCAAAGTTCCAAATCTGTTTTTCAAAAGTCAAAAATGTCAAATCTAGTTTTTCATCAAACTTTGATGATGACTCACTGATTCATTTCTGAGTGAAAGTGTTTCAAATTTTGGATAATCAATATTCAATTGGTCTAGTATTGGAAACTGCTCTTTGTCAAGTCTTATCAAGTCCTTTTAATCTTCATCATTTGTTCAATTCACATTAAATCTGTTTACACTGCCAAGCCGGTGTGATCAGCCAACTTGTATCCTTTGCATTTGATTCATTTCGAGTTAGAGCACATCGATTGGTTTAGTTATAGGTTGCTAGGTGATCTTGAGAGGCTGCTTAATTGGTTTCACACAAACTCTTCGATAAGCATGTGCTTATGCTCAAACAAGTAGGGGTTAGAGAGCTTATTGGTTGTAGTGACGGTTGCTTAAATCAATAGATAGAGCTTGTAGCTTGTTAGGATTAGGTGGAATCAGTTAGAATTAGCTTATTTTAGCATAAATTAGCCTCTCTAGCATTTGTTTGGTAGCTTAATTAATTTATTGTTTTATTTTAATTAGCTTATTTCATATCGGTTTACACACGCTTCTTATTCTTATACATAAGCCTTAGTTTTTATAATTTTCTTAGATTTAGAATAATATTCTAGATTTTTACTGAATTTTTCATTAATTTTCATCACTTTGTTTAGTATTTTCATTATTTAAATCGGTTTTAGTCACTTTTAAATAGCTTTTATTACAAATAATTAAGAAAAAGTTCCAAAAAATAATTTTTCAATTTTCCCAGTTTAAGAAAAATAAAAAAAGCATAAAAAATATTTTTCCTATTTTCCCCTTTTATTTGGTATTTTTCACAATTTAAATTAGATTAAAATAGTTTTAAATTAGTAGAAAAATAGAAAAATAATCGAGAAAAATAAAAAGCAGTTTTGAAAATTCTTTTATGGTATTTTAGATTTTATAAAAATAGTTTCATATTTTTCCCTTTGATTTTCATAATTTTTTAGTATTTTAAATTAGTTTTAATAGTTAAAAATTAGTTTTTAATTTGAATAAAATCCAGAAAAATCCTAAAAATAGTTTTAATTCTAAAATAGTTTTCAAATTACATTTCTAGAGTAAAAGTATTTTTTAGGCATTTTAGGGTATAATATTTAAACGTATTGCTTTTTAATTACGTTTCGTTAATTATGTTTTAGTAAATTTGCATTAGGATTTCCCGTAAAATTGATTCCCTTAATTACTTTCCCCATTCCCGTAGTTTAATAAAATCAAAATATCACAAATCAAAACATCGAGCATTAAATTCCAAACCAAAACGACGTTGGATTCACGCTCGTTGGGAAACGATCGGGTTGATTATCCGCATCTACTGATCACACACACGGATTTGATTTATTATTCTTTTTCCTAAAGGAATTTTGAATCTATCTTCGTGATTATTTTTTTGATATCGATATTGGTTTTATCCGGTATTAATATCTTAAGCCTTCATTATCCGAGAAATCGCTTAATCGAGCTGTTTCGCTTTAAGTTTCTTACAGTTAGTCATTCACAAGTGGCTAGCTTGTGTGAGATAACTTGACGGTTTGGCATTGTGTGAATCAAATTTTCTCCTTCAGAAGAGGTTACTCTCCAGTTCATGGTTAATATTGGCTACGATGAAGCTGCTGGAATTGTCACTAAACATTCTTCAGTAGATCTAAAGAATATTTCTCAGCCATGGAGAACTCTATACATCATGATTGCCAAATCGGTTTCTGGACGTGATAGTGGTCATGAGCATCCTAAGCTCATGGAACTACAGATATTCTGGGGAATGGTCAACATGATGCACATCGACTTCAAGAATCGATTTGGGATGACATGATGTCATATCTTCTAAACCTGCACCAAGATCCCCACATCGATACACTAAATTGTTGATACGAAGAATACTCGGAATCATCGGACATTCCTTTGAGATTGATGACTGGACTATCACTCCGCGTTGTTTTGAGCCTACACTAAATGTTGTCGATTTAAGACTCAACAACAAAGATACATGGTGCAGTTTTGCTGACGCCTTCTCACTGATGATATCAAGCAACCCTCAATCATACAAACGATATCAAGTAGCAAATACATTAGGCAAAGTTGGCTTCATTGATGAAAAATCTTCACGCATTAGAAAAGAAGACGGAGATGAGCAATGCTGGAAGTGCTTCAAGCGAAGAGTGCAACGTAGTATCTAAAGAGGACTCATACCCTCAAAAGGAAAGTTCCATCGAAGGTTGCTATCCCCATTCCTAAACCAGAACCCAAACTGATGGACGAGGAATCTGAGGACACTAAAACAGATGAAGAGGTTATCTACTTAGAATATGCAACAGATGATACATTAACAGTTGCAAAACCTCTTAGTCACAAATTTGACAAGGGAAAAACTCCAGCTGCTGAGCAAGAGGAAGAAGAGAGCTTAGATGAAGAACCACATGATGAAGACAAAGATTGAAAAGAAATTGAAGAATCTCAGAGTTCAACATGTTGCTAAAGAGTTCAACCTTCAACAAACTCGTGGCCCTGGAGGGTCAAGTGGTGGTGCTCTAACCACACCGGTTTCGATGTGGTTAATCAACCCGATAAGGGAACTGGTACCACCATACGAATTACAACAGCAAACTAGAGGATGAGATCATTTTGACTTTGAGGAACCGAAGAAACGAGAAGACGAGAAAATTCATGATGAAGATGTTGAGGTCTGCTGCTAAAGAAAAAGCGAAGAAAAGCTCTAGCTAAAGCAGGATGAAGCTAGGGTTAATCGCGGAAGAAAAGGCTAAAAGTCTAAAAGGAAGCACATTACTATATTCTAGATAGTCCGAACATAGCAAGGAACAAACTTCGAGCTAAAGGACTTCGAGCCTCTCATGACTCATCACCGCGTCGACTCATCTTCTCATTCATCACCACCACCATCCAAAGACACCACCGCGGTCATCCAAATAGGTAAAGAAACCGACTGATACTTGGATATCACGTGCTAAAACAAAGATTGTCAAAGCCGGCAAGTAAGGAAAAAGCGTGGTCAACAAGCTGAATCAATTGGCCAACAAAGTTAACATTCTTCGGGCGTGATAAACGATTTTTCGGAAAGAGAACAAATGCAACAGTTTCTAAAGAGATATCCAAGGGGAAACGGAAAAGACGATCGAGAGAATACACTCATAAGTTTCTCCGACACTGCCCACAGGTGACAAGAGAGATGTTCACCAGAAAACTCTATCCGAATATCATGCAATTGGTCAAGCAAACAATGAAATCTACTCTGAAGCAATGAAGATCAATCCAATTGAGCCTGCATTGTCTCCAGCCGAGTTGATTTCTAAGCTTGTGTTACAAATGTCTAAACGATCTGCAATGTTTACTTCTAATGAAGCTAAACTATTTGAGGCATTGCTGGAATATCAAATCAAAACTTCCTGCAAAGTGGCAGCTGAAAAGGCTAAGCGTCCAAGAGACGATGATGATGCGGAGAAAGATTCTGAGCCAAAACGAAAGTAGAAAAATGACGATTCATCTTCTATGCCTCCACCACCCCAAAGAACCTCCACCGCTAGAAGATCTCCACCACGTTCTCCTGCTAAAGACAAACCTCAGGACTCTGAGTCACCACCACAAACAGAGAAAACCGGTGATCACTTTCAATACACTGGTGGTGACGATGAAGAAATTCCTGAGCCCCAACAACAACCAACTTCCTCTACATCAACAAGGAAACCAGCGTCATCATCAAAGTCAAAGAAGAAGAGAAAGACCAATGTTGTGTCAAGGCTAGATGAAGATGACATTGAAGAGTATGACTGGTTCTCTAAACTTGTTGATGCTACACCTCAGTTACCGGAAGGACAAGAACCGGTAGATGGTCGCACAATGGAGCATGTGAAACTTATTCAAGAAAAGTTCAAAGTGAAGAAAATGTCCAAGTAGAGTGAGCGAATCAAGACGACGCCTTTCAGCTACTTAAGGACAGCTCAGACAGTGCCATTGAAGTCGAATATCATCTCGAAAACATAGCACAAGCCATGTCTAACAACATTGATTGGCTCAATCCTGAATCAAACATTGACTTCACCAGACCAGACAAAGCTCCATACTACACTGACTAGACCAAACCACTACCTACCATTGGCCGACCGGATCATCCTAAGATTCCGTACCGCTATTTCTTCAACAACGACTTGGAATTCCTTTTACACGGTAGCGATGTCATCAGAATACGCTACATCACTAACCCTCCCTTTCCCGACAGCAATCTACTCTAATAATATAGCCATCGAGGAAGAAGCCACACACATGTTTGCTGACAAAGTGGAAAAGTATGACCTCGATGCACTGTATGGGATTCATCATTGGCCTGAATGAAGAAGAATCTACTACTGAAGTTGCCAGGTTCTAAAGTCGAAAAAGGAAGTGTTCAGTGACAAACGAATCGTTGCAATTATGCATGTTACCTTGTCGTCGAAGTGGGACAACACATTCGTAAAGAAAATTGTGGTAAAACGACAAGACAAACAGGACTATGACTTTACAGAAGCAGATTTCCTGAGATTGTCGCTCAATGACATTGAGGACATGTATCTTGCCAAGGTACAAGGACCAATGCGACAATTCTCTACAAATATCCAACGCGAGTACATCAAGTCATTGCTAGTATTCATAAGAAGCATTGTGATCCAAGAACGTGTAGAAGATATTCAACTTGCCGTGGAATCATACCAGAAGCGTGTTAATATCACAAAACCACAGCTAGACCTTCCCGACATAAACCAACTTACTCAGTACACCCTTATCAGGAAACCATTTAGGGTAGTCTACAGTAGTGAACTACACCACAATTGCTTCATGGCGTATAAAGAGCTTCATAAGTTTGGGGATCACACATTAAAGAAGGTTCGGGACGGGTTAGCATACAGGTTAAAGGAGATCCATGACGGCATTGGGTCACTGAAGAGATGGAATTCGAGGGATAGGATGGATGTGAAGAAGATCATCACTCAGATTGATGAAAGGTTGTTTAGACGAGATCAGATAAGAACGTTGGAGAGTTTCGTAGGTGGTCGTCCAAGCGTATCTCTCACAGGCTACCAACGTCCAGAACGCATTCCTGGTGTTATTGACGGACTTCCTGGTACTCCTGATTCTCCTTGATCTGTTTCCTTATCATTATTTGGATGTGTGATTTATAATTGACAATGGCTTGTGCACACATAACAGTGTACAACCCGTACTTGTCATGAAAGGACCCTGTGGTACGCTTCTGTGCCACAATCCTTATAAAAGGAGCGAAAGCTTCTTACTTTTGAGTTAAACTTATCAAAACTTTCAGTTTTCAAAGTTTTGCTCAAAAGACCAAGTACTTCCCCTTATGATTTTCAAAACCTCAAAACTTAATATCACTTGTTGAGGGGGAGTATTTGCTTAAAACTTTGTTCACAAATTGTTCTTCGTGGTAATCTTCCCACAAAACTCGAAATGGACATATTCGATATTAAAATTTCGTCAAAAATAACATTTATATGCCATTTTTGAGGGGGATAAAAATTATGTGATAAGAAATATGTTGTAAATTACTATTGAATCTTCATGATTAGGACTTAACCAATGAATTGACGAGCTCTTAAATGTTAGTAACTCGAAAAGACTTGTCCGGGACGGGTAATAATTTCAAACTAGTTTGCTAGTGATGTAAACGTGTCTCGCAAAGGACTTGTCCTAGTAGAATGTACCATTCGAGAAACTTTTGGTAGACATGAACCTTGACGGTCCAGCCTCCCTCCCGGGAGTGTTTTACCAACTTCAAGCTGACCTAGTCAGTGATGTAACCGTATCTCGCGGGGAATTGTCTATCTTGAGTTGATCAATTCAAAAGTGCGCGTTCTTCTTTCATCGTGCAGATTTCTGTCAAAATACTTAAGCACGTGTGGAGGGGGAGTATTTCTGTAAAATATAAAATTCTTTCAGTGGTACAAAATGTTTTTACTCATAACCACTTTGAGAGATTTTTCATGTAAATAGTTTTATGGCAACATAGGTTAGTCATAGAGTTATAAGGTGACTAAGGTTAGGAATAACCGTCCTATGATCCACCAGAGCCAGAGGGATCTACCCAAGGACAACACCAATAGTTAGAATTTAGAAGTCCTTAGGTATGATTATAAAAAGGAGAAAATGAGAATCGAGAAAGAAGGATTTGAAGAATAAAAAGAAAAGTAAGAAAAGGTTGAAAAGAAATAGCCCTCCAGATTATTCAACTTAGGGCAGACACCGGGTTCAATTCATATGCTACTGATTGTCACTAGATGACACCGGTATTGAAGATCAAAGTTGTCATAGACCCAATGACGCATGCACTAAACCTTCTTAGCCACTCAAGTTTCTCTCAACAGAAGCTTGTTTCATTCTCACAGGCCCTACGTAAACTATCGGCTTTCTCTTAGATATTGCTGGTATTGAAGAAGGAGACCCTCTCCCCAGTCTCCGCTCAGGAAAACCAAAGTGCACTATTGAGTCTAGAGCCACGAGATTCATGAAAAGATCTCTTAGGTATACTTGACAATTCATCGCTTGTCGTTCTATAATAAGAACACAAGTGATACATTATCGAGTCATTCACAGATCTTAGCAATCTGTCGAGAACATTTATGAGGGGTTCACAACTGTGATCCTCAGTGATTGAATGGAAACTCCTGCCATGGTCAACATCAAACAGGCCTGACAGCAGGTCACTTCGGTAACTCCTTGTGGGTTACGCTTAGTGTGTCTCAAAAGGTCTACAGTCATGGGGTGATGCTTCGGTGTACCTTAGCGACTCACCTGAACTGTAGTATCTTCGGTACATCGCGTTATCTCACTTGTGGGAATCCAGATCAGGAACAGCCTTTGTGAGAATTAGAGACGTGTTTTCACACTATGCTGTTAACACACTCGAAGTTCAAACTTGTAAGCACTGGATTATTTTAACCCATGTTTTTATGTTTTCTTTTTATGGATGCTCGCGGGTGGAAAAGATCGTACAGATTCTTCACATGCTCATACCAACAACATCACTAAATAAGTTCTCTCAAATTTCAAAGGCAACACAAAGTCACAATGATTCTGCATCAAATCAAAGAATCTACAAAGTTATAAAGACTCGAGAACTACTTTACATCTGGAATTCACTGTCATATGAGCTTGTGAGCATGTTGGAGAAAGATGTAGAGACGCTGGAGCAACGAAGCTGACCTGTAGCTGACAACAACTTACAATCACTACCACCACAAAGAACAAAGATCAAAGAACAAAGAAAATGAAGACGTCAAAACTGAAAAACATCAAAGTAAACAAGATCCCTACACTAGGGAGATTGATTGGAATCAAGACAATTCTTCCAACAAGAAAGAAGAATGTCAAGAGACGTCGAAGCTACTATTACATCAGCACCTACAACGTTTAAAGATAACTTTAATTATTAATCACCAACACTTAGGGGGAGATTGTTGGAATAACTCCTAAACTAGATTACAAGTGTTAGTAATTAATATGTAATAGGTAGCTTAATTAAGGCTTTTATGTTAGTAATTAAGGCTACGCTCATGAAGAAAGCCCATGAGCCTATGCCAAAGCCCAATAAGGAAAGGAAGGGAGATTGTGTGTTGCCCTAGCTCCCTCCCTATAAATAACTCTTGTAAACCTTCATTTGAAGGTTGGTTGTTCATTTCACACATAATACTATGCATAACCTTTGTTTACATTCATTCGTGTGTGTGTTTGTTTGTTCATCCGATCCTTCTTCATCTATATTTCTTATATTGATGCTTGTGTTACAAACATGGTGACCTGACAATGGCAATGAACTCTGCCTCTGTGGAAGATATGGATGAAATCATTTGCTTCTTTGATGACAGCTCACTAGTTTATCACCCCAGAAATTGAGCACCTCCTAACGTACTTCGACGTGTATCTTGACACCCTACGTGTTCAGCATCTGCATAGGCTGTTAGTGCCATGGCGATGTACTTCGAATACTAGAGTCCCATATTAATGGTTCCTTGGAAATACCGAAAGAACCATTTAACCTCTTCAAGATGCTTTTTGGTAGGCTTAGCCTGATACCAAGCACACATGCATACAACGAACAGAATATCTAGTCTACTGGCAGTGAGATACATCAGGGATCCAATCATACTAAGAAACTTAGTTTGATCAACCGGGACCACATAGAGGTCCTCATCCAGTTTTTTTCTCTCCACTATGGGAGTGTCGACACGGTCACAAGAATCAAATCTAAATCTCTTTAAAATTTCATTAGCATATTTAGATTGATTTATAAATCTAAATCTCGTTGAAATTTTGAACTCATCTCATTTGAAAAATGGTCATATTCCATTTGATCGGTTGAGGCAAATATGATATAATCAACATAATTTGAACATGAAGTAAATGTTTGTCTATTTTTCGAGTGAATAACGTAGGGTTAACAACACCTTTGTAGAATCTGTTTGCCAGTAGGAACTTTGACAAGGGGTCATACCATGCCCTAGGTGCTTGCTTTAACCAATAAAGAGCCTTCTATAGATGATAGACATGAGTAGGATGATCGGGATCCACAAATCCTTCTGGTTGACTAACATAGAATACTTCTTTTAACGCTCCATTTAAAAAATCAGTCTTCATATTCATTTGGTAGACTATCATGCTCATGCTGGCAGCATTAGCGAGAAAGATTCTGATAGCCTCTATTCAAGAAAATGGTACAAATGACTCCTCAAAGTCTATTCCCTCCTCTTGATGATATCCCTTAGCCACAAATCGTGCCATATTTTTCAATACATCACCGTGTTCATCAAGTTTCACATTATAGATCCACTTGAGGGAAATAATCATTGCACTGTCTGGAGGTGCTACTAATTGCCATAGTTCAAGTCGGTCAAACTCGTGAATTTCTTCTTGCATTGCATTGAACCAAAAATCCTCATCAATAGCAGTCTTAAAATCTTTGGGTTCGACTTTGGATAGTAAGGAATTATAGAAGCACCATAAGGCATCGGTGGCAAGTTACTTTCGAGTGGATACCGGAAGATAAGGATTCCCAATTATGTTACCAATCGGATGATCATTATTCCATTTTCTGAGATGTTCATGTGGTTAAGGGTAGGGAACTGAGGTAGCCGTGTTTAGATCCCCTGAAGAAGATGTCTCAGAAGGGGATTCAGGAGTGAATATGTTTTCAAACGGAGAATCTTCAGGAGGAGCAAAAGGATTTACTTCTAAAGTATTTTCTACTGCAGTGCTTTGATGTAACGAAGAAGATTGAAAATTTGATGATGATGGTGACTGACTTGCAGAGGGAGCATATTGACCTTCAGATGTAGACATGGATGGACCATTGACATTGTTTGGAACAAGAGCAGCTGCAGCCGGTAATGTTGGAGTATCACCAGTTGGTGACTCAAATATTCATCAAACATCAGATCGAACAAGAGCTTCAAATATTCATCTGAAAAGGGAACATAAGGAACTGCAGGAGTGGGATACTATACGAGAACTGAACTAATTGGCCCAGGTGACAAAAAATTAGTCATGGAACTGGAACCGGTATGACCAGGAGCCGGTTGCTCAGACAGCTCATCGAATGTCACGTGAATGGTTTCCACTATTTCTCGGGTTCTTCTGCTGTAGATTTGGTATCCCTTATGATCTAGTGCATACCTAACAAAGAATCTAATGTCTGCTTTAACTTTTAGTTTTCCCAGATCTTCAGTGCCATTTATTGGGTAGCATAGAGCACCAAACACATGTAAAAAAGAGAGATCTGGTTTCTGGTTATGTATCATCTCATATGGAGTTTCTAGTGCAGAGTATGTATCAAGGATCAGTTTTGGTGTAAAAAGCAGTAGCAATAGCTTCCGCCCAAAGATACATCAGAGACTTAGAGAATATTAGAATGGTTCGTGTAGCTTCCACAAGAGTACTATTTCGTCTTTCAACAACACCATTCTGGTAAGGAGTACGTGGAACAGTTTTCTTATGATTGATGCCAATGCTTTCATAAACTTGAATGAGCTGTTTGTTTAAAAACTCAGTTCCATTATCTGTTCGGATTAATCTGACAGTTTTGTTGAGTTTGACTTGTAATTGCTTGATCATTTTTATGATAACCTCTGGAGTTTCATCCTTTGTTCTCAAAAACATCACCCATATCAACCTAGAATAGTCATCTACCACAACAAGAACATATTTCTTCTCATATATACTCTGCACTCTCATTGGTCCGCATAGATCCATGTGAAGGGTGTGAAGAACTTCCATGATGGTGTTGACAGTTTTGGGTTTGTGAGCATACTTACTGCTTTTGCCAAGTTGGCAAGCCGAACAAAGATGATCTTTTTCGAATTTTAATATGGGTAGACTGCGCACAAGGTCCTTTCGAGCAAGATCATTAATGGTACCAAAATTTAAGTGATTTAAACGACGGTGCCATAACCAAGATTTTTTCTTTGAGGCTTTGGACAACAAGAAAATAGGAGAGGACCGGATCATGTCTTCAATAGAGATGATGTATATATTAGTGCCACGAGAGCATTTAAGAACATCAACACCATCTACTTCTCTGACAAAGCATGTGTGTTTTCTAAAGGCCACTTCGAGATCTGAATCATAGAATTGACCAACAGAGAACAACTTGTAACCAAATCCTTCCACGTAATATACCCTGGAAATTACACTGTCACCAAAAACATAATCTCTGTAACCCCCCCAAAATGGTCATTCCAGAATCTAACTATCCCGATAAACTTATTACAAAATTTGAAAACAGACGAAGATGGATAATTGGAAACAATGGATCCCCACGTGCTTATGGGGTCCTTTTGGTTAGTGCAAACAATCTCTGGATTATCATAAACTCTAGGTGACGTGGTGACAACAACGGGGGCATCACTAGTAGATGCATAAGACCTAGTCAAAGGGCATTGTGTTACTAAAGGGATAATTCTGCTAGTTGTCTTCCATTCATTAACAAGATCTACTCTAGGTATGGTAGTTCTAGCTTAGGGGCATAGTTTGCCTATAGTGAACATTCGACCTGTTGGCTTCCAGTGAAAGCCCACATTTGTATAAATTTTCCCTATAGTTTTCCAGGATTGCTTAACTGTTTTGCTTTTCCATGTATCTCAACTAGGGATTGTATCGATGACAACAAAAATGACACAACACATTGATTATGATTACCATAAATTAAAAATTTATTACATGTTTTGCACACAATATTAGAATTCGAATTAATTGTAGTACTGTTAGTACAAATTGTGTGACGGGTGGTAATGGGTATGAATGCAGCCTGTCGGACTGGGCCAACAAACTTCTAATGGGTTGATCTTGTACTAATCCAATTAGTTTGAATGATATCCATGCACAAGAAAGTGTTACGATTTATAAAATCTGTTAGTTAAAGTGTCGGTCACCTCAAGTATATGTATTCGTTAGAAAGCTCGTAGTCGTAGTCAAGTTATGTTAATAAGTAGTTAGTTAAGTAACACCGTGGAGGACGGACGGGTCTTTACCCACTGTATGCCTGATCCACAGCCCATAGGAGGCGTGTCTTGTAAGAAACTATAAATACCCTCTACCTCCTAAGGTAGAGGGTTGGAGCTTCAATACCATTTTTACTTTTTTTCATCAAGTTCCCAACTCTCTTTACTTTCTCTCTCTAAAATACTCGATTCATACGCCCCATTTGATTATGTGTTGATGTGTTATGAAATCAATATGTAACAATTGGTATCAAGAGCCATGGTTTGATCACTCATCTTTCATGTTCTTGGATTCTAGTGGATTTCATAAGGTTTTTGGGTTTGAATGAGTTTAGAGTAGTTTGCATCATTTGGATCATTTCTAGTGTTAAAGTTTGGATTTTGATTGTACTTTTGTGTTTAAAATCATCATAAGTGTTTAGGTTTTGATTTGGAAGGCTTGAATCATCATGGTTGGGTTGTTTTTGGATTGAAAAGTGGTGGTTTTTGAATATTGGATTGGAAGCGAGTTGAGTTGCGTAGTGCATTTCTTGTATGCGAGTTGTCTTGATTTGGGAAGTGACTTGTCATCTTATGCGAGTTGAACCTTAAGCGAGTTGTCCAGATTGCGAGTTGCCTTGGAAGCGAGTTGTCTGTTTATGCGAGTTGTGTTTTCTGCGACTTGACTATTAAGCGAGTTGTCTGTTTATGCGAGTTTTGTTTTATGCGACTTGACTATTAGCGAGTTGTGCTGTTATGCGGTTGTGTTTCATGCGACTTGTCTATTTAGCGAGTTGTCATCAAGCGAGAGTTGACTTGGGTGCGACTTGTCAAGTATACAACTTGTCTATTGAGACTTATCATTTCGTCGTGTTACATTTTACGGTTTTTCTTTTGATTTAGTAAAATCCCGTGAAAGGTTATATTTCCCGGTTTAATAAAAGAGTTATAAAATCCCGTAGAATCTTTAATCATGTCTACCAACGTGCCTACAATCATCTCTTATTTTGCTGAGGACGTTCAAGCTACAGGATTAGATACTCGTCCACCCATGTTAGACGGAACTGATTATGACTCATGGGCTCAACCAATCAGATTGTACTGCTTGGGTAAGGAAAATGGGGTTAACATTCTCAAATCAATTGATGAAGGACCATACCATGTTGAGCTACCAGAGACATACTTGAAACTGTTGCTGATGGCTCAGTGACATTAGGATTGGATAGACCAAAGACATGATGAACTTCTGATAAGGAGAAAGAGATATGATGCTAATATTAGGGACTCAAACATTGTACTTCACAGGTCTACCAAGGACATCTACAAGTTATCAATCACAACCACTGAAGCCAAAGAGTTTGGGACAATGTCAAAATGCTTCTCTCTGTTCAGAATTAACTAAGAAGACAGAGAGTCTCAACTGTATGATGATTTTGAGAACTTTAAGATGAACCCAAGGGAAAATGTCACTGAATACTACGTGAGGTTCCACAAGCTTGTGAATGACATGAGGAATATCAAAATGACTATGACAAATATTCAGCTCAATTCAAAGTTTTTTGAACACATGAACCCGAAGCACAAATTTGTCACTTCAGTCAAGCTAACCAAGGTTTGAAGCACACAACTATGAGCAATTGTATGCGTACTTGCTTAGAATGAGAAAAATGCTATGTTTGAGCGAATGATCCTGGAAAAGTTCCAAACCAATATGGTGATGCAGCTCGTCAAATGATTCTGCATTCTACACAGTGTAGGAATAACCACCAAAGCATCTCAAGTGATACCAAATGGTAATGGTAATCCAAACTCATCCAGATCCAGGATAAGCCTCCAGATTCAAACACCTTCATGGAAAATCTAGTTAATCAACTGTCTCTTATGGTTAGGCAAAATCTGAATCTCACTCCACACACCAACAATAACCTCAGAACAACATCCAATCCCCATAATCAAGCTACTGTTAGAGATGGAAAGGTAGTGGTGCAGAATGTGCAAGGAAGACAGACTGAGCAAAGAATGGCTGGAGTAGGTGGAGGATATGTGGCTAACAGAATCGTGGAAGGAATATGACTCAAGGACAAGGGACCTCCAATCAAGTGTTATAATTGTGGTGGGTGAAGGACATATTGCAGGAACTGCACATCCCAACAAAACGCCCTCAAATGCAGAGTACTTCAGGGAAAAATGTTGCTGGTACAAGCTCAAGATAATGGAGCATTTCGGATGAAGAAGAACGCTATTTCATGTTGAGGAAATGCCAAACTTATGATGCAGATTTGATGAGCAGCCCTTGCAGGAAATAGTCACATTCATCCAAATGTGTTTCAGTTGCTGATTGTGATGCATTTGACTCGATGTCGATGATGACCTACTCATGCCCAGACCATTTTCATGGCTAGCATTTCACCAATGGTCTCTCCAAAGGTCCCATCACCACAACAAGGAAGTCCATCCAAAAATCAATCATTCAGAGGTATTAAAACTATCCGGTGATGTAGATGTGCAAAAGATATACGACGACAAAGTACAATCAATTGAAATTATTGAATCAGATATTGAAAATATGGGTAATAGCCATGTTGTCCCATATGATCAATATGTGAAACAAAATGAAAGTGAAATTGTACCAAGTAATGCATCTTTTGCAGTCAATGATGACTATGTTTTTGATGAATTCATTGCATGTGCCCCTAATGATTCCATTACTTCTGAACTAAATGTCTATAAAAAAACATGTTGATATATATGAACAACGTGCTAAGTTTAAATTGACTACCCGTGAGCCGGAGATGGATAACCAAATGCGTACAATTATCAGAAAAAGCAATTTTAGGGAAGATGTAGGATCGTTATTTTATGTGTTTGATGATTCGGGTGGTCTTGGGAGATCAAAATACATGTTAGCCATTAAAGAGAGAAAGTTAGAGAGTTGGGTGTTTTCTTGGTAGAGATTCTTCACAAAAGTTGTAAGATTAGATTGAACACCACCCCTTCCATGGATGGAAGGGTTATTATACTTACAAATAACGACCTCCTAACGGCACTGTGGATCAGGGATACAGTGGGTAAAGACCCGTCCTTCTCCACGTGTGGCTCTAAACTAAACTACGCTACAAACTCAAATAACTACTTAATAACGTAACAAACGACACATCTACGAGCTAACATATGCTAGACTTATAATTGGGGTGACCGACACTTTAACATAGAATTTTCTAATTCCTAACAATCTCCCCTAAAGGGAGGTCACCCCATGAAATACATTTTGCATCCTAGCATTCTATCTTTGTCTTTGTTCTTGAGCTCGTAGACATGAATTCTTCATTTCCACAATCTTTGTGCTTTTGTAGCGATTCTTCAAAGTCCGCATAGATTTGTACTTTTAGTGGAGGCCTTTAACTGATCCACATCTTTGATGATCTTTGAGCTTTCTTTGAGATCATCACCACGAAATCTCTCTGATCACCCTTTATTATGTTGCCATCATGTGAAGTTGTGACTTTCGGACCGACATGCTCACACTTTTGAATCATGACATCTTTCCATCAGTAGCTGCCTTACTGGTTCATGATATTTCAGCGTGCCGAACAACAAAGTATAGAAATATCTAAGCCAGGTTATGTAGATATGCACTAGTCATGATTTCTTCAAATTAAGTGTGGATGCCGTGAGCATGCGGCTTTGGATTGACTCCTCAATTCTGATCAGTTGCAACCGTCCAAATGTACCGCAAACAACAGCTTAGCAATAAAAACACATTTACGAAAGTGTCTTTGATCACTTTCGCCGAATTGAGGTACACGCCCACGGTTCCTCGCTTGATCAAGTATAAATACTGCCTGTGATCGGTAGGATTCCTAAGAATCTCCTTGACAGGTTTCGCAAATGCTTCTAGCTGTTCTCAAAAACCGGAACGTCTCAAAGAAGACAACACGGAGTGAGTGAACCAGCGAATTGAGATTCACTGATTGATGAAAAATGATTTGAAAAACAATCGCGTATTGCTTGAAGAAAGAGTTTTGCAATACGACGAAGGTTTTATGAGAAAGATCAATTTTCAATCAAAATACTTTTTGTATTAGAGAATGAGTACACATTCGACGTGCTAGCGAAAAGAAGAGATTCGACATCGAATCGGTTTTTCTAAAAGTATTTTTCAATCAGAGATACCTTTTGAATTTGAAATGAATACACATTCGACGTGCTAGAGAAAAGAAAAGATTTGCACATCGAACGGTTTTTCCAAAGCATCCGTCAATCCATTTCCTGGACCAAGGTTGATTCAAGAGTGAATCGCCCCATCGTTCAATCCAGTTGTCACATGGTTGATCTATAGAATAGATCTCACATGCCACCTACCAAGAGCTTGTTTGATGTTGGCTCCTGAAGGCTTTCCATCTTCATTGTGAATATGTTTACATATCACTCGGATGTTCTGGCAATACCACAAGGATAATGCGAAGGACTCTTAATATATACTTACTTTCCACAATGTGTGAAACAGAAAGTCTTCATTAATTTTGTGTCCTAATGAGATATTGTGGATGATCTCTTGGCTCTAGACTCAATCGTGCACATTTGGTTCCTATGCTTGAGACTAGGGAGAGGGTCTCCTTCTTCAATATCAACAATATCTAAAAGAAAGTCGATAGATTATGTTGGTTCCCCGTGAGAATGAAACAAGCCCTTTTAAGAGGAACTTGAGTAGCTTGGGAAGTTTAGTGCAGTCGTCACGGGGTCCATGACGTCTTGTCTTCAATACCAGTGTTACCTTGGTAACAACCAAGTAGTATATGTATTGAACCGGTTCTGCTAAGGTTGAATAATTGAAGGGCTATTTCTTTTCACCATTTTCACATTCAATTTTTTTTCATTCTTCAACCCCTTCAGTGCTTACCGAGACTTCATTACTAGAACCTTATTGGGTTTATTCCAAAGACTAGCTCTATCTCAGTACGCACTCTTCCCATATCTCACTTTTCTCCTTTTTTCAATATACCTAAGGACTCTACACTATCTAGTGGATTGTCCCTGGGTAGATCCCTCCGGTTCTGGCGGATCGTGGGAACTAATACCTAACCTCACCATCCTTATAACTCCAGAAATAAAATAAAATGGTCGGTCTTTTGGTACAGTTCATTCTTCCTTGAAACCAATTGAAAAATCATTTGGAAAAACAATCAAGGTACTTGTGATACGACATCAAAGCATTTTGTACCTTAAAAGTTTTGATCATTTAGAAAACCTCCCCCTCAACATGTGCATATGATTTAGAAATTGTTTGGCACATGGAGGCAAGAGTTCTTTGAAATAATTTCTTTGAAATAATTTCTTGATCACAATTTCCTACGAAAAAGCCATTTGATTTTCTTGGTAAAATTCTCCCCCTCAATATGTGCATAGGATAAGAGAAATCATTTTAACACATAGAGGCAAGAGTTCTTTTGAAGCACATCCACGAATCACAAAAGCCATTAAGAAAACCATTTGAAAACTCAATCAAGGTAATTTATAAGTCTCTTTAAAAAAACTTTTTGTACCTCGATAGTTTTGCTCCCCCTCAATATGTGCTTCGAGATTCGAAAGCGTTTAGCATATATGAGAGAGCAGCCTGCACAATTAAATCAAAACGATCACCTTTTATCAAATTTCATTATTAAATCACAAATTTCCTCCGATCAAGAATATCAAACCCTTTGAGATTTTGGATCCCAAGTGATTTAATTAGGTTTAGAAAACATGGAAGAAAATGTGGCCTTGTTTAAATACTCATCTGGTTTTGGATAAATCCTCCTCCTCAACATGTGCATTGTGTATTTGAAATCGCTTGGCACATGGAGGCAGGAGTGCCTTTGAAGGACTAAAACCAATTCCATTAAAACAGATTTGAGATTTAAATCACGATCTCTCCCTCGATCAAAAATTTCAAACCATTTGAGATTTGTAATCCCAAAAGATTTAAATTATTTAGAAAATTTTAGGGGAAAGACGTGGCAAGATTTAATTGTGAAAGATGACAGATAGGAACGATTTAGACATTAAAGATTGTTAGTGTCGTATGATTTGTTTTAATGAGATCTTTAAGTAAAATAAAACATTTTCACAATCAAACAAGAACATAAAAAATTTCATTTTGAAAGACCTTGATTCAAAAGAAAAATCATACCATGACATAACATTAAATCTTTAGATCACCACATAATTCGTACATAAACGGACTTTTTGAAGATATATTGTTTGAAAATATTTTAAATTAAATCACTCTCCCCTCAATCGATGACCGAAGTCGATAATTGAGTGACTTTAATTTTGATAAAATGAAGTCCGGTGATTTTCAAAATTTAGTTCAATTTATTTTCAAAACCAATATTTTTCCATTTTCAAAACAATTTTTTAATCAAAGTTTTAGAAAAATGGTATCATCCACTATTTTCCTGCACAAAGATACGTTAGGTGGTTGAGAAGCTTATGTTGTTGCTGTAGGGCTTGGAAGAAAAACCGTCTGCTGATGCAATGAGACTTCTTCTTTCGTTGCATTTTGAATGCCAACTGAGGTCAAATTAAGCTCCGTTTCTTCAATCAATTAGAAGAAAACCATCTGGCGATGCGCAGACCTCTTACGTTGCATATATGCCAACTCTCCACAAAAGTCCAATTAAGCTCCGTTTCTTCATTTGTCAACCCAAGATATCGTTACCCTTTCCTTGCGGCATCCAATCATGTTCATTAGTGGGATCCGGATCGGGAACATTCTTATATACCAATATACCTGCATATGTTAGTGAACACACATACAAATATATGGTGGTCGACAACACCCAAACAACAATCGACTAATAAAGTCAATGCAACATATCAATCAGATCATATAAATGTATGGGAATAATGTGTTTATCAAATTCTAATCATCTAATCCTAATAATCATATCCTAGGCACCTAGTCCTTCAACGTAGGTTAACATCATTTTCAATTAAGCATACAGGATAATTAGATAATCTCGTTAGATGATATAGATGTGAAAACATTCTCCCCCTCAATCAATGACTCATTTTTTGAAAATTTTAAAAGCGCAGAAGTCATTGATTGAGTTTTCAATTTTACTAAAAACTCAAACTGATTGATTTAAAGCAACTCATTAACCAATTTTTGTTAAAACAAATATTTTTCTGAAGAATTTTAGACGAAAAACATTTGTGTAGGAACAGCAGTCCTTCGACATACTTTCCTTGTTTTGTTTTAGGATAAGTGCACCCATATTTTGAAAATTGTTTAAGCGCAAAGCACTTTCCTTTCTTAAAGACCGGTTGCTATCTCGAAATAATAGCAAACCATAGTTTAAGCAATGGCTACATGGTACGCAAGCCATCATTTGAAGCCCGGGTTACAACAAATAATCAGTAAGCCATATTTTGAGACATGTTTTGGAAAGAAATATTTACACCTCCTGCTCGAACTTCATCTATGGTCCCGTGCCATTATTGAATGACATTTCTAAGACCGTAGATGTAATCGATACCGTAAGACATGTCTAGGAAAACATATTTTTGGAATTTTTGAAATTTTCTGATTTTTTTTTATGGGATTTTGAAGGTTTTATATTTTTCTATTTTCTTTTTGTTGGTTTTATATTTTTGTATTTTGATTTGCTGGTTTTATATTTTTGTATTTGGTTTTTCAGATAAATATATACAAAGATAGAGTAGATGATATAGTTAAAGAAGATGATGATACGAGTACCGAAATATCGAACAGCCCCGTTGTAGAAGATAGAAGTCATCATCCCTAAAACTTTCACCACCAAAGCTTCCAAGACTCTTGAATCGAAGAGATAAATTGAGCCACTTGAAAGTGAGACTTTGGCGCTTCCCCAAACCGAAAATCCTTATGTTGAGCAGATTCGAAGCTATATTTCAAGCTTTGCCTTAGCCAGTGCACAGAGATGCACACCATTATCATAAATCCCTGCTCCATTTAAGACCGATGACCGAGATTCTCCGCTCGAGGTTATATCATCCAATAGAAGAACAAAGAACGTATCATCTCACACATAAATAATCTTCTCAAATTTCATAACCACGAAGTCTCAAGCAATCCATTCCAAAAAGGTGTCAAGAGACCACTTCCCCACGTAGTTGAATTGATGCATCAGCTCTTAGACTAGAGCTCACGAACCCGAACACAAAAACCCGAAGACAAAGAAACTTATACAATCGAAGTAGCAGATTAAGTCCAATAGCTAAAGAATAACCCCGATGTATACTTTTCTCTCCTCCCAAGAAAGTGCATGAAGCTCAAGAACCCGAAGTACCCAAATGCCCAAAGAGAGAACAACCGATAACATTGAAGAAGCAGGCCGAATCACTGATTATCTCCGGATGACAATCTCTAGAATGTCCACTCCGAATAAGTGATTATATCTCTGAATCACAGATTAAGCCCTCAAGTGAGACAATTGAGCATCCCCAATGTACACAATCTCTATCATCACACACTTGTGTACCTCTTTTATCTTCAAAAACTTTCTATTACATCACTTCCCTCATGTAGTTGGAATAATAACACCAAAAGTCTCGATGAGTAAAACCTTGAGAATCTATGCGGTCATGACAAATGTCTTCCCGGGATATCTTCAATCACTTAGAAGAGTTAAGTTCATCAAGTTTACTCGCCATGAGTCAAACCTTGAGTTTCTCTGCTGTAATAACATTTGTCTTCCCGGGATGTCTTCAGTTACTTAGAAGAGTTAAGTTCATCAAGTTTACTCGCTTTGTGTTTATATGTGAGTCTCCTTACGCCTTGCTGGTTTTTGACACTTCAGAATCAGCAACTCTTTGTAAGTCCGTATACTAGAAATATTTTGAGAAGAACATTTGAACTCTTTTGAGAATCAACTTGCTGAATAATGTGAGAAAATCTAATTGGGGATTAAATTTGGCATTTCAATCTCCTCCAATTAGTGCTCTCCCTAAACCGACAACTGCTTGATAAATGCCTGATTAAGAAGAAGTCTTTAGATCGTTAAATGCAACTCGCCTTTAGTCTTCTAACATGTAGCGAAAATGTAGAACATCTGTAGACTCGACCTTCTTCAAGATTGTTGGGGAATAGATAGTTAACATCTTCATCTCACCAAATGCGTTCCAATTACTTTGTATGTAGCAAATCTCCTTAACTAAAATCCCTCCCAATCAAACAAGAACAAAAAGATGTTCATCAAAGAAATCACCCAAGAACTAGAAGCACTTTTTCATTTAATCATATCAGCCCGTGAAGATGTCAACCAACGGCTCTTAGAAGAAACTACATGTGAAGATGATCCGATAAGAAGAATCTCGGTTCTTACATGAGTTAGGAGCCGTTTGACCATATATTCTCAAATTTCAATCAACAATGCAAAAATTCACACTTCTTCTCCCCCTCAAGAATTGCATACGTAGTTGCCATTCTTGATTAAACAAGTGAACTCATCCATGTGTAGTCTATTTCCACTTCTCCCCCGCAAAATTTGCATATGATGTCGCCATCGCCATTTTAATTGAGCTATTGAAAAATAGAAAACCATCAACATGAAGTAGATCACCATTGAGAAAAAACATGAGAAGAAGATCCACTTGATGACTGAGTGCGCATGGAAAAAGCATGAAGCATGTTGGTGAGAATGGTCATAATAAGAAGATTTCTTTCTTCGAAGATAAAGCGCGACCAAACGCATACACTTTCTTTTCTTTAGAGAACGAGGTTTGAACTGATATGTTCAAACGTCATAAGAAGATTTCTCTTCTTTTGAAGATATCGCGACTTTAAGCGTATATTACACATTTTTCTTTCTTTGGAGTACGAGGCCCGAATGATGTGAACAGACGTCATAATCTCTTTTTCAAATCTCTTAGCAAAACATGTAATCAATCCCATTATCATTTTGTAGGCTCTTTGTCGTGACAGCTGATGGAGATAACCCAATATGATGAATTTGACCGTAAACTAACCCGAACTCGTAACTTATACTTGCACATATGTAACAAAGAGCGGTGCCGAGAATTCATGCTTCATTGAATCTCTTAAGTACTCTATACTCTTCAACCAACCAACCATCAAGTATAAGACGTACATTACCTCTTGAAAATCCACAATTGAATGTGACACTGAGCACTACAATGTAACTCCTTAAAGTGATAGTTATTCTGAGATGATAAGAGCCCAATTCCCCCAAGTGGTAAAAGAAAAGGTAAAAGACACCCAACAATAACTAGATTTCCAAGTCTTCGTTTTTGATAATAAGCTCGAACAAGGATCTCGAAGAATCTTCATCCAACCATCCTCGATACCTTCAGATACTAAGTACACTCGCCTGTGATATTTCACTTCAACCTCAAATGAATAATACTGAATTAACGCCGTTGTCACATCTTCTGATTAAAAGCTCAAATCTAGCCTTCTTTGACATTTAAATGAACTTTGATAATGGTTTCATCCCGACCATGGTGAAAAGCACATAACCCCGTAAAACCATGTAATAACCAAACTGTCATGACGAATATCCAAACACACATCCAATTTATGAAGTACACCCTTTTATCCCTTCTTCAAAGCAGAAACCGTAACACCAGCATCAGAAGACCTCGAAATACGCTTTCCTTTCTCCAAGATGGTTCCATCATCATGGGTTTTTGCAATTCTATAGTTTAAACCGAAAAATAGAATCTTTCGCGGGCTTTTACAAAACCAAGAATAAACCATAAGATAGATCCGGAAATGCACTTTACTAATACCAGGATGTTTCCATTGTCACGGAATTTTACAAGTCTATGATTTAAACCGAGAAATAGGTTCTTTTGCGGGATTTTACAAAATCAAGACAAAACCGTAAACAATGTCGGCTTGAATGTGTTATGACGACTTTGGTTTCAGTGTATATATGTTTTAGGGGAACATGCAGTGGTTCATCAACGGTTCATTATCCAACATCAACAACATCATCAACCATCCAATAAATACTTTGGAAAAACACATCATTCACGCATTCTGTCGGCTGTTGCAGTGACCATATGGTGAAGTAAACCCGATATATCAAACTCGAACATGACGTAAAATTCCCCAGATTTGTTACTTAAACTTGTACTAATCCTCGTGAACAAGAAACGGTGTACCCAATGTACAAAACCTCTTGACATTCTCAACTGAGTGAGACACCGAAGTGATAGCTACGTTGTGGGTTAAGTGAGAAAGAATCACAAACGCAACTAAATAGCCAAGTCTTTATCACCCTCTGTAAACGCCCAAACAAGTCATCTTCGCGGAAGGGTAGAAAGAAAGAAGACGAAATAAGTAAACGTGCCCGGAAACATTCACTTCAAATCCAAATAAGAAATACCGTACACCAACCCCGTAGTCAACATTTTCCAATATCAATTCAAGCCATGACATAATATTTTCCGTGGAAATGTATACACCAGAGTATCAAACATCATAACCAATTGTAGCACACCAAATCTCATCATCAAAACCCATTAACAAATCTCATCATCACACTTTTAACAGCGACATCTATGTGTTCAAAACAAATTAGCAACCAAAATTCACATCCACTGTTTGTGTATTTATTGGGCCCAATCCAATTATCATACTCGACCGTCCCACAGACTACAATCAATACAAGGTCCAAATCACTTTGCAAATCATCACTAAATCCGTCAAACCCAATTAAAAGGTAATTAGTCCTCCGTAGTCACATTAGATAAGCATTGCAAATACAAGCCGTGAAGCATAACCATGTGAAAAAAAAATTAGTAACCCAACTTCTACATAATATATCTCATACACTTAATAATACAATGCAACTTTGGGATTGCATAGCAGTCCACATGAATCAAAGACCAGTCACAGGCCCACCTATAATGACAATATTATTTGTAGTCCAACAAGAAACGGATCAAAGGCCCAATGAAAATTTACCTCATTCAAATACACTCAATGACCTAATAACGGTATTTAATCAACACAATACACCCCCACATGACCTAAAATCTTGTAACCCTAACAAATCCTAAAAAAACCGCCTCCATCTCACTCACAATCAAACACAGCGCCTCTTAATACATAAACCAACCCTAAATTATCTCAACAATAATCATTCCCATCACTTATCACATACCACAAAAACTCGCATACCGTATATTTCAGAACGTGTCTTGTCAATCCGTGAAATGGGTGTACCTTCATTGACAAGACCTAGCCACAGGGATGGCTCGAAGGTCTTGGTCACAGCCACAAGATCAACCTCAACTTATCAAGGTAGGTCCAACGTTGTTCCATCTTGTAGTATAGAATAAACGAACCATTTAAATTTTCAAAAACCGAATCAAAGACAAGGAAAAGTATTAATGCTTATTTCTTATCTTTCTTGGTTCGAACGTAATCAAGAACTTTTGGATCAGTGATGAATAATGTTTCGTGCTTAAGACTCTTGGTAGTCTTTGAATATCTTAAGTGCCACGAAATAATACTGAGATCTCGTAAAGATATGTCATTTTGTTTTTCATTTTAACCGAACAAGAAGGAGATGAAACCCTAATGGTTTTGATTTTTCTTCAGTATGTTTCGAATATTATCACAACCTTTGGATCGATGATGGTTGAGGTTCTAACCAACAAGATCTACCAAGATCTGGTACATGGTTGGAATGAAACTGAGATCATTAGAATGATATGGTCTTGAAGATCATGATGTTAACTCTTTCATAATCTGATTTGAGTCTAGGTCAAGAGATGTGTTTGATATGGGTTTGAAGTTAGGATAGATTGTAGCTTGATGTTGTTGGAAGTGGTATACGAAACTGTTTTTTGTTTATTGGATATCTCGTTTTTAGTTTGCATAAGCAAGGACTGATGATGGTATAATACTGTGGTCGAGGTTTTTGATATTGTTAATGTCGTGGTCATGGTCATGGTCAAAACTCTTCTTCATCCTTTTTGTTGTGTCAATTTGCATCAGTCAAAGGGTCGCTAGACCAAGTCGCCACGACTAAGTCGCTAGACCAAGTCGCCACGACTAAGTCGCTAGGCCAAGTCGCCACGACTAAGTCGCTAGGCCAAGTCGCCACGACTAAGTCGCTAGACCAAGTCGCCACGACTAAGTCGCTAGACCAAGTCGCCACGACTAAGTCGCTAGACCAAGTCGCCACGACTAAGTCGCTAGACCAAGTCGCCACGACTTGTAAAGACAAGTCGCTAGGTAAAAACATTGCATCTGGACATATTTGACAAGTCGCTAGCAAGATTTAGATATTATCCGATGAGTTTTCCGACTAAGTTCCGACCATATTCATATCAACCCAGAAAAATGTCATATTTGAAGACCATTTAACCCACTATAATGACCACAGTTTGACTATTAAAATCTGACCAGATGACCATTTATTTGACCAAAGACAACAATCAAAATACAAATACGGAAGGCACAAAGACAAGATATTGTAAACATGGGACTTTTAATATTAGACCAAAACAGAAAAAGATAGAAGAACCATATTAAAACTGTTATACCAAAGTAAGACAGAAAAGCTTATTTTCCGACCACCAAAAGTAAAAAAACAGTTTACCCATAAAATCCGACCACATAAATACACAAAAACGGGTTCAACCAATTATCAAAACCACAAGAAATCATCAAAACACAACAACCTGGCTTTGATACCAATTGTAAGATCGTTATTTTATGTGTTTGATGATTCGGGTGGTCTTGGGAGATCAAAATACATGTTAGCCATTAAAGAGAGAAAGTTAGAGAGTTGGGTGTTTTCTTGGTAGAGAGTTACTTCACAAAAGTTGTAAGATTAGATTGAAAAGCACCACCCCTTCCATGGATGGAAGGGGTATTTATACTTACAAATACACGACCTCCTAACGGCCTGTGGATCGGGATACAATGGTAAAGACCCGTCCTTCCTCCACGGTGTGGCTCTAAACTAAACTACGCTACAAACTAACAAATAAACTACTTAATAACGTAACAAACGACACGTCTACGAGCTAACATATGCTAGACTTATAATTGGGGTGACCGACACTTTAACATAGAATTTTCTAATTCCTAACAGAAGAAATGTTAAAACAAGAGTTGGATTCCTTACAAGAAAAGCTTAACAAAACTGTTAAACATAAACAAGAACTTCAAGAAAATGTGAAAATACTTAAACAAGAATTCTATGCAAATGAATCAAAACTTTTAAATTAATTTTCCAACCTAAAAACTTTGAAGAACAAACTTGAAAATAATATTTACGTACAAGGGAACACCATTCATACTGCTCACATGATCACTAAGCATAGAGTTCTAAGTGATAAGCATAGCGTTGCACTTGTAGATGAACCAAATCCTAAGGCACGTAGTAAGGCTAAAGCATCTCAAAAGGTAATCCATGATGGAAATGAGATTCTTAAGCCTAGACAGAAACCCACTTATGTTGAGTGCTCTGAGGAAGATAGAAAATTAGAAGAAGTCTCTAGAAAAAAATTGGATGATAAATTTAATAGTCCCTTGTGCATAAGAGATAAAATCATCGTTAAAACACCAAATTATTCTAAGGATAACTAGATTGCCTTTAATAAGTTTAGACCTCAGACCTAGCTGACTCCCGAACACATTTTCTGGAAAAAGGATTTGGACAAACAAAAAGCTGATGATTTTATTAAAAAGAATTCCCCTTGTAGGAAATTGCCTCCAGCCAATATGTATACCCCAAATACACCAATGCATTTAGTGCCTAGAAATCTTCCCACTAATAGCAAGACCTTAATCAGCCTTTATGTAGTTTACCAACTATTTGTTGATTTTGAGAAAACGTGTAAGAAGAGAATCACACCAACTGGGATAACTGAAGGGGAAATGGGCTTTGAACTAACTAAAGAATGCTATTTAACTGAGGTCATGCCTTTCTTTAAACAACTTAAAGAGCAATTTGAGAGTCTTCAAAATGGAATGGACATAGAGATTAAAGAAATGATAAAGATGTTTAATGATATGGAATTTGAGGTCAGTATGCATGAACGTGAGCTTAAGAGTAATGAAATTGAGATAAAGAATTTGCACATCATTAATGATAATTTGATCTCTCAATGTGTTGCTCAAGATGTGTTCTTCATCAAGTTACAAATTATTCTATAACTGCGTCTCAATTTCATGAATTAACTGTTGCATTAAAAGTTTCCCATGATCGTGTCATTGAGCTTCCACAAATTCAAAATTGCATGTTAAAATAGAACAGGATGATCATGATTGTGAAAACTAGAAGGGGGGTTGAATAGTTTTGCCAATTAAAACTTCCTTTTTATCTATTTAGATCGACTTATGTCAATCTATTTGGATGTGTGTGTTGGATGTTGATAAACAAGCATATAAAGGTAAGTAATGAAAAGATAAGAGTAAGAAGAACAAAACCACAACACGAGTATTTATAGTGGTTCGGCTACAAGGACACCTTCCTTGCCCTACTCCACTCCTCGAGTCACCTACTCGAGAGTTCGTAATCACTACACCAATCTCCTTATAGCGGAGAAGCCTTCACAACGTCGCCTACACTTTTTCCGGTACTAGGCTAACCACCGGGTTCTTTCACTCCAAGGTGAACCACACCTACACAACGTCGCCTACCCTTTATAAGGTACTAGGCTAAGTACCTAGTTCTTTCACTCCAAGGTGAACTACACCTTCACAACGTCGCCTACCCTTTATTAGGTACTAGGCTAAGCACCTAGTTCCATTGCAATGGAGGAACTACTACCACACTACACCAACGACTAATCCCAAAGGAGATCTACTCCTTTACAACATCATCAAGGATATCAATATCCTTGGATCTAATGCTAGTCTATCTTGTACATCGAAACACACCATATCGAGTGTACATCTAAGGCACCTTTCACTAATGCCTTTGACTAGATCTACAAGACACCTTTCACTAATGTATTGTGTCTTCACTTCTAAGCACCTTTTACTAATGCTTCTTTGTCTTGACATCTAAGCACCTTTCACTAATGCTTCTTTGTCTTGACTTCTAAGCACCTACCACAAGTGCTTATCCTATAGACGATAGATACCCGTCACTAATAACTTCATCTTGACACTTGAGACATCTTTCACTAATGTCTTCAACACTACACTTCTTTGAAGAAAGAAAGGAATCATCAACAAGAAGACTTCAGTAGCCTTGATGATGAGGAAGCATGGCAACTCATGGACTTGAGCTTGCTCGACTTCAAAGGTGGTGATCTTGCCTTTAAGAGGAACCTAAAAGATCACACAAAAACAAAACTACAAACATAGATCTCTTGGATCGAAGGTTAGTGAGTTTTAACTGAGAGAAAGTGTGTTAGAAAGGGTGAAAAAATAATGAAGAAATGGCTCACTATTTATAGAGGAAAAATCCCATTCCCGGATCCCACGGATCCCTACCACAAGGGATCCGACTAGCACAAAGTTAGGGATCCGTGGAACGCTCCTCTTTGCCCATGGGTATTTTGGTTATGGGTCATGGGTCATGGGTTGAACCATGGATCTTTGGCTAGATATAATGTATCTTTGAGTGCATTGTACTTAGTCACTTGGGTATGGGTTGATCCATGGGTTATGGATATTATCCATGTATGATATAAGCATGATGTCATGCAATGGGTTATGGGTCAAGATCCATGGGTTATGGGCTTTGGGTTGTACGCAACTACATTTAATGTATTTGCCCAATAGGTTGTGATACTTAAGTTTCTACCCATTTATATTACCCAATATACTACATACTAGTTATGTGTATATTTTATCCAAATATGTAAACACTAGTTGTTGTACATATGTATCATAAAATCACTTATACTTGTTTTAGTGTTTTATGTGAAAATGTGAATATGTTAGAAACTATTAGTTCAAACCATTTACGTATTTTATTTGTTTCGTTAATATGATTTTACGGTTGTTATCGACAAAACATTAGAAGATCGTAAAATATAAATAAACGTTTTTACGGCTTATTTGTATTAACAATCTCCCCCTTTTTGTTGATGACAAAACATAAAATTATTTTAACGAAAAGCTAAAATTCGTAAAAGTTTGAATTTGTAGTTTTTACTTTCTTCTCCCCCTTTTTGTCGAAATAATAAGTGTTTGAAGAAAAGCAACACATCGTTTTTAAAAAAAACATGTGAAAGAAATAAAAAATAGAAAGAAATAAAGAGCAAGTAATGGGAAAGGATCTCGTCTTTACTCCCCCTTGACGAGTCCATCCCTATGTAATGGCATCAAGTAAGTGATACTAATCTAGTTTGTTTGCAAATAAAATTGCAAAAGATTTCGTCTAAGAGACGAATGTGCTCCCCTTTGATGATTGCAATTTTGCAAGGGGATGTCACAAAATGTAAACCTAGTATCGCAAGTAATTTGCAATGTATTGCTTTGACATAAAGCTCCCCCTAGCTTTAGGATGTCAAAGCATTCAAGTGTAAATTGAACAACTACAAAACAATGGTTAGAAAGCAAGTATAATTCACAATTTCCTGAAATGTGGTCCAAGTTAGTAGAAAATAGCTTTCTGTCTCACGGATCCCACGGTTCCCTCCTAGTAGGGATCCGTCTAGGCAATTCTGAGGGATCCGTATTAACTGATTAATTTCAGCAAAGGTGATATAACAAGTAATGTTATCACAAAAGTGAGATATGAATACAAGGTAATCATATGCTCAGAAAAATAACAAGTAGCATGTAATTCCATTTAATAAAACTAGAGTTATGATATACATGACTCTAAAAACTAAGAAAATAAGAAAATACATGACTAGGAATTTCTAAACTAACTATCGCTTGATGCTAGGACACCACTAAAATCTTCTAACTCAATTTTAGTTTAGGTTTGATCTCGTCAAAAAGTTCGAGGAGATGATAGAACATGAAATGTTGGTCTTCTCGTACTTCATGTATCAAGCCTTCAACATGTTGACAATGATAGCAATCTTTGTCATGGCTAGGTAGTGGTGGTGGAAGAAATGAAATGGCTTGATGCGACGGATCAAGTGAAGCGGCTTGTGGAGCTTCAAACGTTGGAGGGATTGGTGGAGGCGCATTTGAGAATGGCTCGATTAAGAATGATGGTGGTGGTAGAGAAGTGTCAACTTCGATATTGTCGGGTGGTTGACTTTGATGATTTCTCATAATCCAAATGGGATTATATGATGGAAACGGCCAAAAGGAAGCCAGAGTAAGTGTTGACTCAGCACCTTGATTTTGTACCATTATTCTTCCTAATGAGGAAAATGTTGTCGGCGGAAGCGGATGAGACGGCCTAGGAGGCAAGTCTTCCAAATTGTAGAGGTGTGGTGACGATAGTGGGATGTAAAAGAAATAGCTCTAGGAACCAATGGTGATGGTTTAGTGGAGATGATATTGTTTGGCCTAGGAGGTATGGTGGTGTTTGGCATAGGTAGTTTTGTGGGTACAATCCTTTTAGAAATTGGTTTGATTGGATGATGAAGGATCCTATCATTTGTTGGCTTGACTGGAGATGATTCGGTTGAAGAGATTTCGTGTATAACACGAGCCTTTTTCATGGGTTGTTCTTTGGTGGATAGGTTACTACTTGGGGTTTTCCTCATGATGAGATGATTTCAAGAGGTTGCAAGAGCTGAAAGTTAGGATGAGAGTGATGACTATGGAGGTCCTAACAAAGTGGTTTATAAACCAAGAGATTTGGCAAGTGCATTTAAGCCTTAAGCCACTAGGATTCATTGGAATGTGATGATTAACATGTACAAGAGTCAACTTCAGAGTTTGCACTGATCTAGGAACTCATTTAAGATGAGATGGAGTGTTTGAGTTAGGAATATGAGTTGAAATGATTGTTTTAGCAAGATTTGACATAAACTATCACCCGGATCCCACGGTTCCCTTCTAAGAGGGATCCGTCTAGGCTAATCCTTGGGATCCCTCTTTCAGCAGTTATGAAGGAGTGGAAATGATGTTTCTAAGATCTAAGACCTATAACATCTTGAGTGTTTCAGTCCTCCTAAGTGTTTTAAATGAAGGGGTGCTTAAGTACTTAAAGGTAATGAATGATGTAGCTAATGATTGTCGTTTATGGAAGGATTTGGAACTTTCAAGAGTACCAATGGATGAGCAAGGATGACACTAAAGATTTAGAGTGTCAATTGAAGCTAAATGATCCTAGAGATCAGGTTGTGACTTAGGATAGTGTTTTGGAAAATATCCTAGAAGCTTTGAGATGTGAAAAGTAGAGTTTGATCAACTTTGATCAATTTTGAGGTAAGGATAATTTATGATCAATTTTGCCATAATAGAAAGATTTCTAAGGCTAAATGTGAGGGATCAAGTAAAAAATGAAGTGTGAGTTTGAGAACGGAAGAGTAATGGATTAAAAAAAATGAAACAGTAGATCTACAAGCATTTTAGAATGTGATCTAGGTGAGTTATGTGTGAGTAGGAAAGATCAACCTATCTTGATAAGGACTTAATTTGCCTTAAGACACTATGTTTAGCTTAGTGTGAGGTGTTCTAAGGATATGTTTGAAATATAATGCTTGCAATTGCATTTTCTGTTTATCGGATCCCACGGTTCCCTAAGTGTAGGGATCCGCCTAGCACAATCTTTGGGATCCGCCCATCTGCTCATCAGGACCTTTACTAAAGGTATGCAATGATCTTGACAATGCATTATATCTCAGGGATAGTCTAAAAAGAGTTCTAATACTAAGATATCAAGTGTAAGATGTTTTATTTCATGAAAGAAATTGGATTACATTGATAAAGCACGAGTACAAGAGAATTGATCCTATTTTGGAATACTACTAGGTTCCTTGAGTGTTTTTGCTAGGAGGATCATTATGTGATTGATGAGTGTTGGTGGAATCAAGAATGAAGAAAGTCTTCATGAGAGATATGTTTAGCGGTTCCATCATCTTGTTCACAAGTACGTACAACGGACTTTGAAATTGAGGATGGAAGTGCATAACATTATGATAGAGGCGTGTCAAGAACATTCCATAAGGGATGAGTTTATTCTTGGAGCCTTGAAGATTTGAAATTTGCCTTAAAGAAGTAGGCGAGATTGTATGGTTGTTGTGTTAGCAAACGGTACAACATGTGAGCACAACAAGCGGGAAGAATTTCATTTCCCTAAGGATCCAAACATTTTCACGTAGGATGAATGCAAGAGGCTTGTACTCTTCTCGGATATCCCTTGTAAAGATAATGTTTGGATCGGAGTAATATGGTCGAGGTTTGCATATTATGTGATTTAAATCTTCCAGAGAGGGTATGTGTGAACAATATGGACTATTTTCTTCACGAAAGTTGAAGAGAGAATCAAGAGACCAATCTTCGGTGAAGGCACATTGTCCATGATTTGGAATCCGGAGGATGTGAGCAAAATGCCCAAGGGTTAGAGTAAACTTTTGGTTTTTGATATAAAACCAAAGAGATAGAGAGCGATCCTCGTTACGAACAAGTTCGACTTGACGGAAGAATTCCATTATGAACCTTGGACATATCTTCTCGTTGATTTCAAGAAGACATTCTAGTCCTATGGCTCGGAAGGAGGTATTGATACCTTCTTCAAATTGTAGTGAGGTGTCTACAATACGTCCTTCGTGGAAGTGAAAATTTTCGAGATTATTGAACCCACGGACATGATTGCCAGGTGTGTTGGGTTCAAGAGAGATGTTCGGAGTGTAGACGCTAGTGAGTGAAAAATCAAACTCATATTCATGTGTCATAGTTGAACCTATAGAAATGATAAGTTAATAAAAAGAGATGTTTGTGGTCATCCTATGATTATCTAATGTTTTTACTAGATTTTTATTAACAATGGTGTTTGACACTTCTAACTTACTCAAGGTTTTGACTTTCTAGTGGATTATTACATTTAGAAAGATAGTGGTTTTTAATTTGCACGAAAAATTGTTTTCCAGTAGGACGGATCCCACGGTTCCTTTTCAAAAGGGATCCGGCTAGTATAACTTCCGGGATCCGTAGATGCGTAGATTACGAACCAGTGATTATATGAAAACGCATAGGTTTTTAGATCTCATAGTTTTATACCAAGATATGTGTTTAAACCTACATTTTCTTTTAACATGCATACGTGACTTCTAATGTATCACGAAAGAATATGAAACAAATAAATCAAAAGAAATGACAAACACATTATGATAATAATAACCTAGATAATTAGATTGTTAGTAATATTGCATTTCAATACTAAGGATGATACAAAGGATTGGGTATATGATCCCAATGTAGATTAACAACACAAAGTAAATGTCTCCATATGTGAACTTCATCATAGGGAATACAAGTGCAATGAGTGTTAAGGTGATGAGCACGAGTGCGATGTAAAACATGTTGATGACGGATCTTCTTAGTTTCGGTTGAGATGGAATAAGGAGGATGATGAAATTTTTGAATGAGGGGAAATTTTTGAAATTGGAGGATTTGAAAAAAAATGAGGGTTTGGTAGAGTGGTCGACGGTGGGGTTATTAATAGGGAATGAGGAATTTTCGAAATTCGTGTTTTGTTTTATTATTGGATTTAAAAGAAACAAAACATAAGTTTTATATACCACGACTTTAGACGAGAAATAAAACACGTATGTGAGAAAAAGGCTTCCTGATGAAGCTTCATGTAAAACATGTATAAGCACAAAAGATAATCATATAAATACCTAAATAGGCATACTTAATTATCAAGCAAAATAAAAAGAAAATCATACCTCTAGCGCACTTAGGAATGTCTTTACAAATGACACAACAAATGTCACTTAGACGATTCCTGCTCCTTTGCGATTACGATACCTTCTTAAGGAAGGAATTCTTTTTACCAAGTGATTCCTATAGCTTGGTGGGTATGAGCTTTGACTAATCAACATGACAAAGATGATTAGTGGAATTGAATGAAACAAGTAAAATAAAAAAATATGTTGTTATCAGATCAACATCCAAACATATAGTTTTAAAAGACATGGTGTTTGTTTTTATGAAAAACCTTCTTTGTAGTTTTCAATTACCATGGATCGTATCAAGTTTTTAAAGTACAATATACTTTAAGAAACTTGGTAACGAAGCTCTGATACCAATTGTGAAAACTAGAAGGGGGGGGGGGTTGAATAGTTTTGCCAATTAAAACTTCCTTTTTATCTATTTAGTTCGACTTATGTCAATCTATTTGGATGTGTGTGTTGGATGTTGATAAACAAGCATATAAAGGCAAGTAATGAAAAGATAAGAGTAAAAAGCACAAAACCACAACACGAGTATTTATAGTGGTTCGACTACAAGGACACCTTCCTTGCCCTACTCCACTCCCCGAGTCACCTAGTCGAGAGTTCGTAATCACTACACCAATCTCATTATGGCGGAGAAGCCTTCACAACGTCGCCTACACTTTTTCCGGTGCTAGGCTAACCACCGGGTTCTTTCACTCCAAGGTGAACCACACCTACACAACGTTTCCTACCCTTTATTAGGTACTAGGCTAAGTACCTAGTTCTTTCACTCCAAGGTGAACTACACCTTCACAACGTCGCCTACCCTTTATTAGGTACTAGGCTAAGCACCTAGTTCTATTGAAAAGGAGGAACTACTACCACACTACACCAACGACTAATCCCAAAGGAGATCTACTCCTTTACAACATCATCAAGGATATCAATATCCTTGGATCTAATGCTAGTCTATCTTGTACATCAAAACACACCATATCGAGTGTACATCTAAGGCACCTTTCACTAATGCCTTTGACTAGATCTACAAAACACCTTTCACTAATGTCTTGTGTCTTCACTTCTAAGCACCTTTCACTAATGCTTCTTTGTCTTGACTTCTAAGCACCTACGACAAGTGCTTATCCTATAGATGATAGATACCCTTCACTAATATCTTCGTCTTGACACTTGAGACATCTTTCACTAATGTCTTGAATACTACACTTCTTTGAAGAAAGAAAGGAATCATCAATAAGAAGACTTCAGTAGCCTTGATGATGAGGAAGCATGGCAACTCATGGACTTGAGCTTGCTCGACTTCAAAGGTGGTGATCTTGCCTTTAATAGGAATCTAAAAGATCACACAAAAACAAAACTACAAACATAGATCTCTTGGATCTGAGGTTAGTGAGTTTTTAACTCAGGGAGAAAGTGTGTAAGAAAGGGGTGAGAAATAATGAAGAAATGGCTCACTATTTATAGATGCAAAATCCTACTGTTCCCCGGATCCCTACCACAAGGGATCCGGCTAGCACAAAGCTAGGGATCCGTGGAACGCTCCTCTTTGCCCATGGGTATTTTGGTTATGGGTCATGGGTCATGGGTTGAACCGTGGATCTTTGGCTAGATACAATGTATCTTTGAGTGCATTGCACTTAGTCACTTGAGTATGGGTTGATCCATGGGTTATGGATATTATCCATGTATGATATAAGCATGATGTCATGCAATGGGTTACGGGTCAAGATCCGTGGGTTATGGGCTTTGGGTTGTACCCAACTACATTTAATGTATTTGCCCAATGGGTTGTGATACTTAAGTTTCTACCCATTTATATTACCCAATATACTACATACTAGTTATGTGTATATTTTATCCAAATATGTAAACACTAGTTGTTGTACATATGTATCATAAAATCACTTATACTTGTTTTAGTGTTTTATGTGAAAATGTAAATATGTTAGAATGATTTTACGTATTTTATTTGTTTCGTTAATATGATTTTACGTTTGTTATCAACAAAACATTAGAAGATCGTAAAATATAAATAAATGTTTTTACGGCTTATTTGTATTAACAATGATAATTTGGTAAAACATTTTTCTAAACTGGAAGTTGAACATTTTAATTTGCAACTAAAGTATCAACATCTCAAAGAAAATGTTAAAACCTTAAACATCAAAACATCCTCGGATGTTCCTGAATTTGATGTAGTTTTTGAATTAAACAAACGTGACGAACAAATTCGAGCTCATTGTAACACGATCAGAAAGTTGAAAACCCAAATTTCACCATTAAAGTGTGAAAAGAATAATGTGAATGGCTCCCAAATACCTCCTCCTTTAGATTCTCAGTATTCTCAAAACTTTCATCTTCAAAACATCATTAATGTATTACAACAAGAAAATGAGAGTTTTCTAGAAGAAAATGAAAAGGTTAAACGACACTTCAAAGAGTTATATGATTCAATTAAAGTCACTCGTGACAAGAACAATGAAAAAATAACTTCTTTACAAAAGAACTTGAGAATCAAGAGACATGAAAAAGGGAAAATACCACTTGTCCTAATGAGAATGTTGCATCTAAGGCATCTCATGTGGATTCTATGTATCTTGTGACTATAAAATATATTCCTCCTCATCTTAGAAATAACGAACTTGTGTTTCATGACTATTTCTGTCACCTTAAGGATACTCTAGAATGTCTCCGTGAGATTGTAGAAGAGGATCGCATAAATAAACCATTTGATAGTGAAATTAGGTATGCATGCTTATATGCCAAACGATCTCAGGAGCTGTTAGAATGTTTAAGAGCAACATGCCCTAAATCCTTATGTGAGAAATATAAAGTTGTGATGCCTTGTTCTATGCCTAGTGCTAAGCATGCAACCCATGATATGCCTGGTTCTGTGTCGAAAGTCAAGCATGTGAGCTTTGATACGCCTATAAGTACTGCAGATCCCAGCACTTCTAGATCAGGAATGCAAAAAGTAGCAAAACCAACTAATGTTCCCATAATTCCCTCTACAGGAGTAATCAGTGGTACAAAAGCAAGCGGCTCAAAGCCTCCAGGGAATACAAAGCAAGATAGGACCTCGCAAGCTAAGAGTAATCAATAGAAGAGAGTAGAAGACCACCCTAGGAACATTAAGTTTATGTTGAATAAAACGAATCGTGTTGATTCTAGTCTTAGCTATAAGCGTACTGTAATTAATTCAAATTCTGCTACTTCTTGCAAAATATGTAATGAATGTTTGATTTCTGGTATTAATCATGAATGTGTTGTGAATGATGTGAGCAATTCTGTCAAATCTTCGGTAATAAATGTTAACACTAGAAAACAGGATAAGAAGGTCAGAAGATCAAGGAGGAAGAGGGCTAGAAAACATTGGAAAACAACTGGAAGAAAATTTAGTAATGTAGGTTATCATTGGATACCTAATGGGTAAATTGAATCTTAATGAGATGTACACTAAATTATCTAGATCAATGCCCATTAGGAAATGGATGCCTACTGGTAGAACTATACCTTTAAGAAGTGAACATAATTTGAATAGATCTACTTTGTTACTACTAGCCCTAACATCTACATCTAATGATATCATTGTTTCTATTTCTGATGTGGGTTCTCCAATAACATCTACTAACCAAGTGGAACCCATTCTTGCATGGGGATCCCAATTGTCCAATCATCCATTCTTGTCTGTGTTCAACTGGGTGCGCCTTCAAATCGTTCTGTGGTACTTGGACTCAAGTTGTTCCAAGCATATGACTGGAGATCGCTCGCGGCTCATGAACTTCATGAGTAAATATATAGGGACTGTTAGATTCGGAAACGACCATTTCGGAGCAATTATAGGGTATGGAGATTATGTGGTTGGTGATAGTGTAATTTCCCGGGTATATTATGTTGAAGGCCTTGGTCATAATTTGTTTTCCGTCTGTTAATTCTGTGATTCTGATCTAGAAGTGGCCTTCAGAAAACATACTTGTTTCATTAGAGAACTTGATGGTGTGGAACTTTTAAGAGGAACTCGGGGTACCAACTTATACACCATCTCTATCGAAGATATGATGAAGTCTTCTCCAATCTGCTTGTTGTCAAAGGCTTCAAAAACAAAGACATGGTTATGGCATCGTCGTCTCAATCACTTGAACTTCGGCACCATAAATGACCTTTCCAGAAAGGACCTAGTAAGAGGCTTACCCAGATTAAAGTATCAAAAGGATCATCTTTGTTCAGCATGCCAATTGGGAAAAAGCAAGAAATATGCCCACAAACCCAAACCTACAAACTCAGTTATGGAAGTTCTTTATGCTCTTCATATGGACTTCTGCGGACCCATGAGAGTGCAAATGTTAAATGGGAAGAAATATGTATTAGTCGCTATTGATGACTACTCTCGATTTACTTGGGTTAAGTTTGTGAGGACAAAAGATGAAACTCCAGATATCATCATCAAACTTATCAAACAGCTGCAGGTTTGACTTAACAAGACTGTTAGAATTATTCGAATGGACAATGGTACTAAGTTTGTTAACAAAGAACTAAGTCAGTTTTATTAAAGCATTGGAATCAGTCATCAAAGAAGTGTTCCACGTACTCCTCAACAGAACGGTGTAGTTGAAAGACGAAATCGGACCCTTGTGGAAGCTGCAAGAACAATGATAATCTACTCAAAGGTTCCAATGTTTCTCTGGGCTGAAGCCATTGCCACAGCCTGCTATACCAAAAATCGTTCCCTCATACACACCACTCATGAAAAAACTCCATACGAACTTGTCCACAATCGTAAACCTGATCTCTCCTTCCTTCGGGTATTCGGTGCTTTGTGCTATCCAACGAATGATGGTCAAGATTTAGGTAAATTAAGAGCAAAGGCGGACATTGGAGTTTTTGTGGGTTATGCAACAAACAAGAAGGGTTACCGAATCTACAACAAAAGAACTCGAGATATCATGGAAACTACTCACGTCACGTTCGATGAGCTGTCTGGGCAAATGGCTCTAGGACAATCAAGTTCTGGACCCGCATCTCAACATTCATTAAGTAATCCCATTAGTTCTTCTCTTGTACAAAACCCCTCACCAGCAGTTCGATATGCACCTCTTTCGGAAGATGATTTGAAGAAACTGTTTGATCCAATATTTGATGAATACTATGAGCCTATTACTAATGATCAGTCTAATCCATCAATAGTGGTTGCTCCTAATCCAGTCGATGTAGATAACCCTTCAGTTTCTATGTCTTTGAGTCAAGAAGCGCCTATTGCAGATCAATCATCATCATCATCATATCCTCAATCATCGAGTGTACACGGAAATGCTTCAGGAAACTATGATGGAGATAACCCCTTTGCTACTCCTGAAGATGCTCCATTTGAGAACTTATTTTCTCCTGAACCAACTTCAGAACCATTTCATCTGGAGATCCAAACTACGCTACTTTAGTCCCTCAACAACAACCACACGAACACCTTAGAAAATGGACACATGCCCATCCATTGGACAATATCATTGGAAACCCTTCTCATCCAGTATCCACTCGTAAACAACTTGCAACTGATGCCTTGTGGTGCTTCTTCAACTCTGTACTATCTAAGGTGGAACCAAAAGACGTTAAAACAGCCATGACTAAAGACAGCTGGTTCAATGCCATGCAAGATGAAATTCATGAGTTCGATCGACTAGATGTATGGGAATTAATACCTGCTCCTGACTGTGCTATGGTCATTGCTCTAAAATGGATCTTCAAAGAAAAACTTGACGAGCTTGGTGATGTACTAAAGAACAAGGCTCGACTGGTTGCAAAGGGATACCGTCAAGAGGAGGGTATTGACTTTGAAGAATCATTTGCTCCAGTTGCACGACGAGGCTATCGATCTTCCCTAACGCTGCAAGTAAGAACATGGTAGTATATCAGATGGATGTAAAGACTGCTTTTCTTAACAGAGATCTGAAAGAAGTACTATACGTCAGTCAACCTGAAGGTTTTGTGAATCCAGAGCATCCTACTCATGTATATCGCTTGAAGAAGGCCCTTTATAGTTTAAACCAAGCTCGAAGTTTCTATTATCTAATGGATTCAGCAAAGGAGCAGTTGATCCGACATTGTTCACCAGAAAGTTAGGCAAACACTTAATTCATGTTCAAATCTACGTTAATGATATTATTTTTGCCTCGACTGACCCCAAAGAATGTGACCATTTTTCTAAGGAGATGGGCTCCAAATTTCAAATGTCAATGATGGGAAAAATGTCATTTTTCTTGGGATTACAAATTTCACAAAGTCCCGGAGGCATTTTTATTAATCAATCTAAATATGCTAATGAAATCTTAAAGAAATTTGGATTTGATTCTTCTGACCCTGTTGACACTCCCATGGTGGAGCGTACTAAACTGGATGAGGACCACTCAGGGATCATGGTTGTCCAAACTAAATATCGTAGTATGATTGGATCCCTGATGTACCTTACTGCTAGTAGACCATACATTATGTTCGCTGTATGCATGTGTTCTAGATACCATGCTAAGCCTACCAAAAAGCACCTTGAAGCGGTTAAACGGGTCTTTCAGTATCTCCAAGGAACCATCAACATGGGACTTTGGTACCCGAAGGACACCGGTATGTCACTAACAGCCTATGCAATGGACCATGCAGGGTGTCAAGATACTCGTCGAAGCAAGTCAGAGGTGCTCGGTTTTGGGTGATAAACTTGTGAGTCGGGTCTTCAAAGAAACAAATGAGTACCTCAATATCCTCTACATAGGCAGAATACATAGCCATGTCATCTTGTTCTGCTCAAATCTTATGGATGAGATCTCAATTATCTGACTATGGCTTTGAATTCAACAAAATCCCTCCGTATTGTGATGACAAGAGTGCCATTGCTCTCTCATGCAACAACGTTCAACATTCAAGAGCAAAGCATATCGACATTCGACATCACTTCATGTGGAGCAAGTGGAAAATGGTGTGGTAGAACTTTATTTTGTGAAGACTAATATCGTTAGCGTACATCTTCACCAAAGCTCTTCCTAGAGAACGTTTTGAGTTTATCCTCCTACGACTTGGTCTAAAGTGTCTACAACCGGAAACACTCAAACGTCTTCAAGAGGAAGACGAGGAGTAAAGGCTTTTCTTTTATCCATCTTTGTACATATCTTCTTACCCAAAAAAAAAAAAAAAAAAAAATCAAAATACAAAATTATTAAACAAACAAAAAGAAAAGAGAAAAATATAAAACTTTCAAAAATCCATAAAAAATTAGAAAATCTTGAAAAATCTCAAAAATGTTGTCATTTTGTCATGTTTTTCCTGGTTTGATATCATCTACAGACTTTGATTTGTCATTCAAAGAATGGCACGGGTCTTTAGATAAAGATCGAATGTACATAAAAAAAATGAGATGGAGAAAAATGGTGGTTTACTGTCATCTCAGGCAGTAACCCGTTTTAAAAGAAAGAAAAGAGTCATGCTCGATCTAAACATTTGAAACCTCTTGCTCTGATTCTAAAAGACAAATGTGTCTCAACAAATATTTTTCCTTCTAAAACATTCTTCTGAAAAATATTTGTCATCTAATGAAAACAAAATTGCTTTGAAAATAACTCAGACTCTATTATTGAAAATCATCTGGGCTTATCATTTGTCAAAATCTCTATCTCTCAATCAACAACTTATGTCATTGATTGAGGGGGAGAATGATTTCAATCAAATCAAAAAGGTTCTTTTTCAAACAATTGGCACTTAAATGAGCAAGGTCTACTTCTGGATAATCAAAAGGAAATTCGTTTTGTACAATTGGATCCATACCTTGGCTAAGGTTATGTTTTCAAAAGATATTTATTCATGTATGAACAATGGAGTTTAAAGTTTCAGAATCTGATCCTTATCAGTTAAAATGTTTTTTAAAAGCAAGTCACAATTCTCCTCAAAATCTTTCAAAAACAATTTAAATCAATAGAGATCACAAATCTCAAAGGATTTGAAAAGTGTGATCGGGGGAGAATTTGTGATTTAAATTGGATATAAACTGATAATTCAATAAGTGGTTTTATAAAGATAATAACAAGCACTCCTCCCTACATGTGCCAAACGATTTCAAATTTTCCATGCACATGTTAAGGGGAGCATCTATGTTAAACCAAATAATGATTGAATCATGATTGATTTGTCTCAAAGTGCAGGTTCCATCTAATATGCGAAATACTCTTTCGAATCTCGATGCACATATTGAGGGGGAGAAATATAATGAAAACCTCATCCTTCCCAAAATAGTTTATCCAAAGTACTTCAAATACTAGATTTGATCGGGAAGTGATGATGATTATTTTGGAAAATGTTAATCCAAGATTGGATCTTTCATTCTCAATCTAAGATTTCAAAAGGCCTCTTGCCTCCATGTGCTAAAATGATTTCATATACTTGAAGCACATGCTGAAGAGGAGCTTTTTCTTAAATATCAAAAACAACTCAAGTACAAAATGCTTTGATCATGTATCACAAGTACCTGGATTGATTTTTCAAATGGTTTTCAATTAGGTTCAATGGCAGAAGAACAATACCAAAAGACCGACCAAATTTATTTTATGCATAGAGGTATAAGGACGGTTAGGTTAGGTATTCGTTCCCACGATCCTGCCAGAGCCAGAGGGATCTACCCAGGGACAATCCACTAGATAGTGTAGAGTCCTTAGGTATGATGAAAAAAGGAGAAAAATGAGAATACGGGAAGAGTACGGACTGAGACTGAGCTAGTACTGGAATAAACCCAATAAGGTTCTAGTTATGAAGTCTCGGTAAGCACTGAAGGGGTTGAAGAATTAAAAAGAAATGAAATGAGAAAAGGTTGAAAAGAAATAGCCCTCCATTAATTCAACCTCAGGGCAGAAACCGGGTTCAATACATATGCTACTGTGGTTACTAAGGTAACACCGGTATTGAAGACAAGACGTCATGAACCCAGTGACGCACTGCACTAGAACTTCACAAGCTACTCAAGTTCCTCTTAAAAGGACTTGTTTCATTCTCACGGGGAACCTACATAATCTATCGAATTTCCTTAAAATATTGTTGATATTGAAGAAGGAGACCCTCTCCCTAGTCTCCGGCATTGGAACCAAATGTGCACTATTGAGTCTAGAGCCACGAGATCATCTACAAATCTCATTAAGGACACAGTCAATAAAGACTCACTATTTCACACAATGTGTAAAGAGAGAATATATCTTTAGAGTCCTACGCATTATCCTTGTGGTATTGCTAGAACATCTGAGTGATACGTAAAATATTCATGATGAAGATGAAAATCCTTCTAGAGCCAACATCAATAAAGCTCTTAGTAGGTGACATGTGAGATCTATTCAATAGATCAAACTTGTGACAACTGGATTGAAACGACGGGGGTATTCATTATTAAATCAACCTTGGTCCAGGAAATGGATTGACGGATACCTTTGAAAAACCAGTCGTTTTACTCAAAAAGGCTTTTCTCTTGCACATCGACTGTGTATGAATTTTTTCAAAATAAAAGGCATTTATGATTGATAATTGATTTTTCCTTAAAACCTTCGTTGTATTGCAAAACACTTTATAATTAAGCAATACACGATTGTTTTCAAAATCACTTTTCATCAATCAGTGAATCTCAATTCTCTGGTTCACTCACTCTGCGTTGTCTTCTTTGAAGTCTACATGATCACAGGCAGTACTTGTACTGATCAACTGGGAACCATGGGTCGGAATTAATCAATTCAACGAAAGTGATCAAAGACACTTTCGGCGCTTTATTGCTAACATGCTGTATGCAGTACACCCAATGTTTGCAGTGATCAAGAATTGAGAAGTCAATCCATAGCCGCATGCTCACATATCACATTCATATCTAAAGAATTCATGATAAGTGCATAACTTCATCAACGACTATGATATTTTCACTCCATGCTTCGCCTGCCAACTGCGAAATATCATGAATCAACAAAGCTTCCGAACTCTATGTGATACCATGATCCACAATGTGAGCATGTCGGTTCCAAAAGTCACAACTTCACATGTTGGCAACACTACAAAGGAAGAGTCAAGATTTATGGTAGTTGATATCTCAAATCTGCTCGAAACTCATCATCATCACATGGATCCTTAAAGATCTCCACTTGGATTAACGAAACATGCAGAACATGAAGAATCAAAGAATATGGGCTACAGAGCAAAGAACTTAATCAATAATCCAAGAACAATCTAAATATAATATCTGTTTGTATTCAATGTAAATTGAGGTGACCTCTCTTAGGGGGAGATTGTTAGGATTTAGAAAATCCGTTACTTAAAGGGTCGGTCACCTCAAGTATATGTATTCGCTCGTAAAGTCAGTTATATTAATAAGTAGTTAGTTCGTAATAAGCCGTTGGCGGAGGACGACGGGTATTTACCCATTGTATGCCTGATCCACAGCCCGTAGGAGGCGTGTCTTGAAAGACACTATAAATACCCTCTACCTCCCAAGGTAGAGGGTTGGAGCTTCAATACCATTTTTTCTTTGTTTCATCAAGTTCCCAACTCTCTTTACTTTCTCTCTCTAAAATACTCAATCCATACGCCCCATTTGATTATGTGTTGATGTGTTTATGAAATCCAATATGTAACATAAAGGTAGACCGTTAGTCTTACCGTGGGGACGGACCCTACGATTAGACTCCGGCGTGAGAGTAAGTACGCATTCTCGAGAGGGAAGTAAAAGTATGTGTGTGTAATTATGAGAAAGAAATTTGTACCTTGTATGGGGATTAGAGCCCCTTTTATAGGCGAGGTTTACCGCTAGGTTTTCCTAGATTTTCGCATATAATGGTTAGCTGCCGGAGTCGGACCCTTGGCGGACAAAGTTTCGTGTTAATCATGAATGCGGACGTAAGATATCTTTAACAACTGATGGTTCAGCCTGCCGTATACTTTACGTACGTCTTGAGGTCTGGACCTTAGCCAATTTCATCATTGGGCTTACTGTAGGCCTAGGGTTTATATTTATTTTATTGCTATTGGGCCTGAGCCCAGTATGTGTATAGTATGTATTGGGCCTATTGGGCCTGTTATACATATTATACATCATCAAGTCCTCCCAGTCTAATACGTGCACTGTGTGCGGATATTGTCGCGTGCGGTGAATGCTAATACCAGAATCAACACGATTCTTTTTGTTCAAATCAAACATATGATTCCTACGGTGGTCTTCTACTTTCTTCTGGTGAACAATTTTAGCTTGCGTAGTCCTATCATTCTTTGTATTGCCTCTCGTCTTTGACCCGCTAGCTTTAGTGTCACTTTTACCTCAGTAGAAGTAATGATGGGAACATTAGTTTGTCTCGCTGCTATTTTCTTTTCTGGTTTTGATGTTGTCACACCCCCAAATTACCTGTTTTGCAGCGGAATGGAATACCTTGGGGAGGACTGTCATAGCATCAAAGTTATCGTTATATCGAATCGACCTAAAGTGTCATTTTGAAAATATCGTTTGATTTAGTAAAATAATCAGAGTTTACAAAACATAGGTCCCAAAATATTTCCAATATACCAAAATGAGTTTGCTACAATCAAACGATAGTTGCGCATAAAATATATGTGAGACGCCAAGCCGACACCGCAGCGACTCTATGATATTTCCACATGCATGCCATGAAGTGAATGCCTTAGATACCTGAGATAAAACATGCTAAAAGTGTCAACACAATGGTTGAGTGAGTTCATAGAGTTTAGTTAACAAGTAAAGCTTTTAAAAAGCGTTCATGCAACAAACGCAAAGTTTTTGGTCATTTAGAATAGTCCACAAAGCAAAGGCATTGTAAATCCACCTCAGTTCCAAGTTCGCCCATACAAAGTTGCAACCTGTGTGTTTACAACCCACTGCCAAAATATGTCTAGTTTATGTTCAAGCACACGAGGTCAAATGAGTTCCCAAAGCAAAGGCATTGTAAATCCACTCCGTTCCAAGTTCCCATACAAAACTTGCAACTGTAGTGTTCACAACCCACCGCTAAAAATAGTAATGTCCAATTATGTATGCATGTATTATAGTAGTTAAAAGTATAAATGTTTTAAGTATGTAACTAGTATATTGATCACATACACGTGCATCAAAACTTATGCAATTAGCCATGAGTCTCCACTCCATCTCCGAAACCTCGTGGGTATGATGCTCACAAGGAAAGTAATAACATTGGTTCTACTTCATCTCAGAAACCCAATGCATGTGTTATCCAAGGAGACTTTGTGTTGCTCATAAGGAAAGTAATAGCATTAGTTTTACTTCATCTCCAAAACCCAATGCATGTGTTATCCAAAGAGACTTATCATGCAACGAGGGACTGCCCGTGTATGTTGGGAGACTTTCAAGTTTAGTATAACACAATCAAGTATAACGCAATCAATTATAATGCAATCAAGTCTAATGCAATCAATTATAAATGCTATCAAGTGTTATGCAATCAAGTATATAACGCAATCAAGTATAATGCAATCAAGTCTAATGCAATCAATTTTAAATGCTAACAAGTATAATGCAATCAAGTATAAAAAGTATAGCGTAGCATAAAAGTGTATTTGTAAAAGCAAGTAGTTGAGCATGTATCTCCCCCAAAAGTTTGTAAACAATTAATAGAAAGTGGGGCTATGAAAACTCACCTGATGCAATGATTATGGTGACAAAAGTGTGGAGTTTGTTAGGACTCCTTGAGATCGTTTTGAGCCTTAGGGTTTGACAATAACATATGCAACGCAGCGGAATAATAAGAACATTATATATTATTGCCACAAGGTTTTACTTTCACCCAATCTCCTCCAAATATTATTTGATCAGAATAATACGTGTTACCTAAGCAGTAATGGGATCTAAGACACCTTAGATCTTGGAGGTAAACAACTAACCTAGGCGTTTACAATAAACTACAGTCTAGGTTACGATACACACACCTTTAGACTACATTATGGAAGATTATTCTTATACTCTAAACCTACACCCCAAGTCCTCTTTATATACTAGAGGATTAGGGTTTACAAAATACTACGAAGGACTAAATAATAAATATTCTTTTTCAAGCAAGTCCTTCCATCTTTTTGTAGATTTCTTCTTTGTCTCTTTAAGTCCCTTTGTTTCATTCTTGTATTTATTTTGTCTCATCAAATCCAAGGAACCTAAAACCCAACAATCTTCCCCTATTTGATGATGACAAAACAAACAAAGTCGCAGTACCTAACTTCCCTAGATGAAGTAGCAGAGGTTGAGATGTAAACATCTCTTTAAATGAAACAAATCTTGTCTTCCTTGTCTTCCCCTTAATCCATGCCATGCTACTCAATATTTCTTTCCCTTTTGTTATCAACAAATAGAGAAGATAAGCAAGAGAAACTTCCTCTTGAGTGATGCATGAAATGATCTTTCAAAGCTCTATGTAATGATCACTGTGAAGAAACCAAATATAACAAACTTGATAAAGAAGTAGAATAACCCAATCTTGTATCTTATGTCTTGTTTATCCACGTGACTCCAAACTTATACTAACACCATATAAGTAGACCGCAATCTCTTGACAAAATCCTCATCTTCAATGAGACACTGCGCACTACAATGTAACTCCTTTAAGTGATAGTTAACTAGGTCTTCATCCATCCACCCCTTGACCTATGAAAACTAGATTTTGCAAGTCTTCGTCAACATCTTTTAAGCACGAACAAGTTATCTCCAAAGTGTAACACCCACTTTAAGATATGATAAGAGCACAAATTTGTGTTACTCAACTACAATATCAAATAGGTTATGATCAATCATCTTCGTAATCACCTATTCAATAAATCTCCAAAACGAGCTTTTAAATCCTTTTAAGAACAAATACCAATCTTCTTATGTGTGAGAACCAAAATCCCATGTGTGTGTCACCAAAATTTCAGTACAAAAACATGTATACTTCCCTCAATTCCAAAACCTCATCTGCAGAAACGAATAATGCAAGAAATAAGTATATGGAATTGAGATAACACTAGCAAATGGTTTAGAAAACACTAGGAGAGGTTTCGAGAAAAACACTAGAAGTGGTTTCAGAAAAACACTAGAAGTGGTTTCAAGAAAAACACTAGAAGTTGTTTCGAGAAAACACTAGAAGTGGTTTCTGAAAAAACACTAGTGGTTTCAGAAAAACACTAGAAGTGGTTTTGAGAAAACACTATCGATGGTTTCGAGAATACACTATCAATGGTTTCACAATACATCAAGTGGTTTCGAGAAAACACTAGAAGTGGTTTCGTAAAAATACTAGGAAAGCTGCTTCTAACCATGAATAATAAACACCACACAATGTATAAACAACCTCCATCAAGAATTAGAACAAGTAACCCAAATTCAAGAAGTTGAATATGCATGAAAACCCCAAAATTCTAATTTAAACTTGTTTCAAGTAGCCAACCTCGACACTCAATAACTTTTGATTGAGAGCTCGATCAACAATCCCTTCAGTGAAAAGTTAGATGAATATATGAGAACGTCAATCAAAATTTCGTTATGATCCAACGGTAATCTAAAAAAGTTATCAGCGTTTTTAAACCGTATCGCTGTAAAAATAACGAGAATTTTCGTATTCGTAATTTTTCTTCTTTTCGCCATTCTTCAGAACAATAAAACCTTGCGTAATCCCTAGGTAACGAGCTCCCAAGCTCGATACCAATCAGGAGTTTGTTAGGACTCCTTGAGATCGTTTTGAGCCTTAGGGTTTAACAATAACATATGCAACGCAATGAATAATAAGAACATTATATATTATTGACATAAGGTTTTACTTTCACCCAATCTCCTCCAAATATTATTTGATCAATAATAATGTGTTACCTAATCGTAGCAGATCTAAGACACCTTAGATCTTAGAGGTAAACAACTAACCTAGGACGCTATTAACAACTACACGCCTATAGTTACACACATACACATCTTTAGACTACATTATGGAAGACTTATATCTCCAAAACCTACACCCCATGTCCCTTTTATATACTAGAGGAGTAGGGTTTACAAAATACTACGAAGGACTAAATAATAAATATTCTTTTGCAAGCAAGTCCTTCCATCTTTTTGTAGATTTCTTCTTTGTCTCTTTAAGTCCCTTTGTTTCATTCTTGTATTTATTTTGTCTCATCAAATCCAAGGAACCTAAAACCCAACAAAAAGTAGATACACTGAAATGAGGTGCGATCTCTATCCGCAACCTAATATGAATGATATGCTCTAATATAAGTCATGAAACAATGTCGTGCATGCAAACTCATATGATATCCATACCACTTGTACATTTCTGAAATTAATAGTTTTCGTCATCAAACTTGAAAATAGCATAACTTCTTCGTTATAACTCCGTTTTAACCAATTCAAGCGGCCACGTTTTCGTTTTAAAGTGTATTATCCAAATGTCTAGCCCAAAATTTTTATAAAATGCTCGAAAATTCCAATTAACAAATATGATCGACCCTAATTAAAGTTGTCGAAATGAGTTTTTCTCACGCAAAACCTATTCTAACCAATTCAAACCAACTCCGAAGCTATTCTAATCCTACCATACACCTTCTTAGGGTGTCATGGGTTCCTAGACATCACCAAAAGTGATATGTTTTAAGGAGTAATTATAGGATAATTATAACTAATAATATGTAATAAAAACATTAAAAGTGGTATAGACACACATGATACTTGCATATTTTCTTACAAAAATGATGAAATAACATAAATATGGATATGATAGAGTTATTAAAATCATGAAATGCTTACTTGAATGATTTATCAATTTTTGAACAAAGTATGTTTAATAATCTTGAGGTTTTTATTGCAAAACCTTAACAAGATCACTAATGGAACTAAATAAACACTTGAACTTCAAAAATTAATGGTTTCTCTTGTGTTCCTTGGGTTGGTCGGTTATGGAGGAGAGGAGAGGAGAGGATTACTTTGCTTTTCACCTTGGTATTGTGTTTTGTATGTGTTGTAGAAATTATAAAATGAATATAAGTATAGTAGTAGCTAGATATTTAATATAGAAATGGTGTGAGTCATTCACTTGGTCGACATTCTTAGGACAAGAAAAGACTTGGTGTATTTTGTTGTAGTTAAATTTACACATGTAGAAGTAAAAGTGTTGTCATTTAAGAATAATTTAGTAACTTGTGTACATATTTAAGCATTTAGGGTAGCGTTAACTAAAAATAAATTTTTACGGATTAAAATAAAATATATTGAAGTCATAAAATTATAAAAATACATTTCTTACAAAAATTGAGTGAAATAATAATTATCGTAGTATTTTACTTAAACCGCTGTAATTATATAAATATAACAATTTATATACAAAATAAATTTAAAACACCTGGTAAACTCATAATATTATTTTTATAATCTTAATATGAGTATAAAAATATATCGGGATAATTTTGGAAGTATCGGATCAATTGGTCAAAATAATTAATTACTGCGATAGCGCTTTATTTAATATAAAATTATACGTTTAAGGTAAAATGCAAAACCATGCATGAACCGATATGAAATGATGTTATTGATGATATGTAGACTAAATCTAGTCTATATGAAATGTCCTCAATGATTTTCCATGAATCGCAGCCTAAACCCCTAAGGTCACACGAATTTGATACTTGTAAACCTAGTTTATGATAAACGATGAAATAGTAAATATGAGAAATGACCGAAATTGAGAATTGACATTCTTTTCCTCGGTTAGAGGAATCACGTCCTCGTGATTCGATTAATGATACTATGGTCCGAACCGCGACAAGGGTTCTAAAAATTTATGCTCGCATATGGTCTAAATGGTTATGTCAATGCTCATGCATATGCCTCGCTCAACTAAAATACATTCTCGCGGCTAATGAGTATTTCCCATCCTAAATAAATGCTCTCTTATGATTAGGCTTGATGAGGCAGTGCTTTTCCATTCTCGGCGAAACCCTCAAAAGATTTTAGGTAACCATTTTTACTTAATCTTACAACTCATCAAACAAGAACTGTCATGAGATTAGGCTAAATCGGTTTGATAAATAACTTGTTTCTAGCTTGATCTTTGCAACTCATCAAACAAGAACTGCCGCGGATCAAATCGGAAACAAGTGGTTTGAAGAAAATCTTTTGAAAATTTGGCTCATTCTAAATCGCCACACATATGAGACTACTACTCCCTTCATTGCATGATTCTTCCGGAATTAGACATAGGTGATCAGGCTATGTATAATTTAGGAGTAACTATGCAATGCTTGGACCAATCGACTCATATGATGTTTGGTGTTGAGTCATAAGTCCGCATGTATAAAGAGAATGCACTTATAATGATATGATGAGATGCTATGATGATGTAGTTATAGTCTAGGGTCAATGATGCAACCTAGTTCTCTATAACCGATGCTCGATACCAATCACACACCCCAAATTAATTGCTTGCAAATGAATGGAATACCTTGGGAGAATGTCATAGCATCAAAGTTATGTTATATCGAGCGACCTAAAGTGTCGTTTTGAAAATATCGTTTGATCTACCAAATAATCGAGTTTACAAAACATAGGTCCCAAAATATTTCCAATATACCAAAATGAGTTTGCTACAATCAAACGATAGTTAAGTGCATAAAATATATGTGAGACGCGTCAACACCGCGACTCTAAGATAAGTCCACATGCATGCCATGAAGTGAATGCCTTAGATACCTGAGATAAAACATGCTAAAAAGTGTCAACACAATGGTTGAGTGAGTTCATAGAGTTTATTTAACAAGTAAAGCTTTTAAAAAGCGTTAATGCAACAAAGGCAAAGTTTTTGGTCATTTAGAATAGTCCACAAAGCAAAGGCATTGTAAATCCACTCGCCCAAGTTCACCATACAAAACTTGCAACCCAGGTGTTCACAACCCACCTGCCAAATATGTCTAGTTTATGTTCAAGCACCCAGGTCAAATGAGTTCCCAGCAAAGCAGGCATTGAAAATCCACGGGCCCAAGTTCCACTTCCATACAAAACTTGCAACATGTGTTCACAACCCAATCGCTAAAAATAGTACGTCAATCATGTATGCATGTATCATAGTAGTTAAAAGTATAAATGTTTTAAGTATGTAACTAGTATATTGATCACATACACGTGCATCAAAACTTATGCAATTAGCCATGAGTCTCCACTCCATCTCCGTAAACCTCGTGGGTATGATGCACAAGGCTAGTAATAACATTGGTTCTACTTCATCCTCAAAACCCAATGCATGTGTTGTCCAAGGAGACTTTGTGTTGCTCACAAGGAAAGTAATAGCATTAGTTTTACTTCATCTCCGAAACCCAATGCATGTGTTATCCAAAGAGACTTATCATACGAATGAGGGGACTGCTCCGTTTATGTTGGGAGACTTTCAAGTTTGGTATAACACAATCAAGTATAACGCAATCAAGTATAATGCAATCAAGTCTAATGTAATCAATTATAAATGCTATCAAGTGTTACGCAATCAAGTATATAACGCAATCAAGTATAATGCAATCAAGTCTAATGCAATAAATTATAAATGCTAACAAGTGTTATGCAATCAAGTATAAAAAGTATAGCGTAGCATAAAAGCGTATTTGTAAAAGCAAGTAGTTGAGCATGTATCTCCCCCAAAAGTTTGTAAACAATTAATAGAAAGTGGGGCTATGAAACTCACCTGATGCAATGATTATGGTGACAAAAGTAGATACACTGAAATGAGGTGCGATCTCTATCCGAACCTAATATTAATGATATGCTCTAATATAAGTCATGAAACAATGTCGTGTATGCAAACTCATATGATATCCATACCACTTGTACATTTTGGAAAATAAAGTTTATCGTCGAAATATATGTTTATGACATATTGTCAAGTTACCAAATACTTTACAAGTACTTACGTCGAAATGATATCCTACTATAATCATTTAGTGGTTTATTATGAATCTATAACTTTTCGTCAGAGAATAGTGTCATTTGACAATTTCATGAAAGTGACTAAACGGCCTTGAAAAGCTAGTCGTGAAATGGTGCACACATCGTGTTAGGAAACAAACTCAACGGTTTTGGGAAGCTTTATCATTATCTCAAAGTTTTAGCATTTAAGTTTTCATCATAGAGGTCTCGATCATGGAGGAAAACATAGGTAAAGTATGGTACTTGTGTCCAAAATATTGTTTAAGGGTGATTTTCTAAAGTTTAAGTGACCATATTTTATTCGTTACAACTCCGTTTGACGAACGGTTGGACATTTTGGAAAATAGGTTAGGCGAACTTACTTTTACTAGAAGACATCTCGGTTAAAAAAAGTACTACATCCATGTTAAAAACGACCCTCAACATGGTCCTTCGTTGTCGTAGTATGTGTCTAATAGAAATATATTAATTTGCTTATATAATAAAGTTACGGCAACTTTGCTTGCTAACGTGTAATTTAATCGTTACAAGTCCGTTATTTACGTTTTCTACATCCTTAGATTCGTATTAAAGTATACTAATATATTTTTCATAAGTCGTACACATTTAATAACGCTAAGCCTCATTTTGACTCGTAAAAATGATAGTAACATCTTGAAATTTCGAATTAATAGTTTTCGCCAAACTTGAAAATAGCATAACTTCTTCGTTATAACTCCGTTTTAACCCATTCTGCCGCCACGCTGCTTTAAAGTGTATTTTCCAAATTTCTAGCCCAAAAATTTTATCAAGCCGAAAATTCCGAATTAACAAATATGATCGGACCTTAATTAAAGTTGTCGAAAATGAGTTTTTCTCGCGAAAACCTATGCTAACCAATTCAAACCAACGCCGAAGTTATTCTAATCCTACCATACACCTTCTTAGGGTGTCATGGGTTCCTAGACATCACCAAAAGTGATATGTTTCAAGGAGTAATTATAGGATAATTATAACTAATAATATGTAATAAAAACATTAAAAGTGGTATAGACACACATGATACTTGCATATTTTTCTTGCAAAAAATGATGAAATAACATAAATATGAATATGATAGAGTTATAAAAATCATGAAATGCTTACTTGAATGATTTATGAATTTTATGCTTAATAATCTTGAGGTTTTTATTGCAAAACCTTAACAAGATCACTAATGGAACTAAATAAACACTTGTACTTCAAAAATTAATGGTTTCTCTTGTGTTCTTTGTGGCCGGTTATGGAGGAGAGGAGAGAGAGGATTACTTGCTTTTCACCTTGGTATTGTGTTTTGTATGTGTTGTAGAAATTATAAAATGAATATAAGTATAGTAGTAGCTAGATATTTAATATAGAAATGGTGTGAGTCATTCACTTGGTCGACATTCTTAGGACAAGAAAAGACTTGGTGTATTTTTTTGTAGTTAAATTTACACATGTAGAAGTAAAAGTGTTGTCATTTAAGAATAATTTAGTAACTTGTGTACATATTTAAGCATTTAGGAGAAGCGAACTAAAAATAAATTTTTACGGGTCAAAATAAAATATATTGAAGTCATAAAAATTATAAAAATACATTTCTTACATAAATTGAGTGAAATAATAATTATCGTGTAGTATTTACTAAAACCGTCGTAATTATATAAATATAACAATTTATATACAAAATAAATTTAAAACACCGTGTAAACTCATAATATTATTTTTATAATCTTAATATGAGTATAAAAATATATCGGGATAATTTTTGGAAGTATCGGATCAATTGGTCAAAATAATTAATTATGCGATAGCGTTTATTTAATATAAAATTATACGTTTAACGTAAAATGCAAAACCATGCATGAACCGATATGAAATGATGTTATTGATGATATGTAGACTAAATCTAGTCTATATGAAATGTCCTCAATGATTTTCCATGAATACGCAGCTGAATCCCTAAGGTTACGCGAATTTGATACTTGTAAACCTAGTTTATGATAAACGATGAAATAGTAAATATGAGAAATGACCGGAAATTGAGAATTGTGACAGATGTGATGGGTTCAGATATTGTCATGGGTACAACAAAGGTAACATGCTTGATCTTAGGCATTGAAGAGGGTGCAACAAATCTATCTCGCTTGGTACCGGTTTTAGGACATGTGCCAATGACATATTATAAGAGTTCCTGAGATCGATTAGCATACATGCAAGCATAGGAAACATCACTATCTAGTGGTTTCTCTGTTCTATCATCTTCTAAGATCTCATGAAGACTATCTAGGCAATCTTTAAGGTAAGTGAGATAAGCTTGATACGCAGTCTTATTGTTCCTAAGAGGAGGGGGAATATACATCACTTCAATAGCATACTTATTCCAAGCAGAAACCTTTGGAACAACATATTTACACGTGGGGATTGACATTTTCCCTTTCATCTGAGTCTTTAGATTCTCAATATCATTAAGCAAAGAAGTTATCTTTTCATTGTGTTTGTCATGAGTAACATTAATTGAATCATATAATTCTTTATATTGTGATTTAACTTTTGAATTTTTAGCTTGAAAACATTCATTTTCTTGTTACAATTTATTGATGATGTTTTGATATTGAAAATTCTGAGAATCTAGAGACGGTGGTATATGGGATCCTACCACTTCACTCCTATTTCCCTTCAATTGAGAAATTTGAGCTTTCAATTTCGGATCGTGTTATAGTTAGCTTGAATCCGTTCATCTCAATTGCTTATTTCAAAATATGCATCAAATTCATGAGCATCCAAAGATGTCTTGGCATTTAAAGTTTTAATTTTTTCCTTTAGATGTTGACATTTTAATTGTAAATTAGCATTATCAACCTCTACTTTAGAAAAATGCCTAACCATGTTATCATGATCATCATTTTGGATTTTCTCCTGCAATTTTAAATTCACGGCTTCAAGCTATTGACATGAACCTGGGAACTTTAAATGCAAGTGACATATAATGAAACTGAGAAGCAATTAAAGGTAATCAATGGCAGTATAATACACATCTGGGCAATACATCTAGCAATCAACTTTTCATTGGTGATGTGAATATTCTTCCTCTCAATCTCATAAGTTTTAAGATATATTGCATTTTGTTTTACCATGTTTTCCATGTCTTTGAACACATCTTTTATTTCTTTAACTTCAGTTTCTAAAGCCTTTTGAATGCTCTTAAAATTTTCTTAACATTTTACATTCTGTAGGAAGATTTCTGGGAACTAAATGCATGGGGGTATTCGATGGGTACACCGCTATAGTCGGTAATCTCATTAGGGGAGGATTTTTTATTACAAGTTCTTTGGCATTTTTCTTTTCCATGTCTAACTTCCAAAATACTTGTTCCGGGGGTCACTGTGTCTGAGGCTTGTAAGTAGATAAGAAGTTCTCCATAGAATAATTGGGAGGTTTGTGATTGACCCGGCTTTTCACACTCACAGGGTCATTCATTTTCTTAGCCATTTTATCTCTAGAAAATTTTCTAACTCTCTATGCTCTTCTGATATTTGTGAACTAGCAGGGACATGGCCAGATTTAATGATTTCACTTCCATCATATAAGGCAATTTGGGCTACTTTAGCTTTAGCTTTCCTAAGGTAAGCTGGATTTGGGTCATCTATGGGTTTCTCACTATGTTCATCACCCAATCTCTTATGATTTAACATCATGTGAGTAGTTGTATAGATTGGTCTTGTGCGTACAACTTGTTTTCAATTTTATTCTTTAACATTTTAAGTTTGGAAAAATCATTCAAGATTTTTGTTTCATTTTCTTTGAAATTTTGATTAGGCATTGTTACATTTTCTTGTATTTCTTTTTTTTTTTGCTTAACAGTTTGATTAAGTTTCACTTGTAAAGAATGTAACTCCCTTTTTAATGTTTTTTCCTTTGAATTACGTTCAGTGATCAGTATACACATTTGACTATCCATTTTCTGCTCACGTTCAGTTAGTTCAAGTTTTGCACGTTGTTCATATATGGCAACTTGTTCCTTATATATGTTAAGTGTAGAGGTCAATGAGTCATAAGGTATGAATGCAGTGTACTTATGGAACATATAATCATCATCTAGAATAGAAGATGCACTACTAGGTACAACCTAACCTTCGTTGTGTTTCACATACTGCTATATGGGATAACATAGCTATTTCCCATATTTGCAGTATCTGACTCAACAACTTTTGTCTATTGTACTTCGTTGGAAATCTTTTGTTCATCAGTCATATCGTGATTTTAGTACCTCAGAGATAACTGATGCACTGGTGGGACCAACTTGTTGAGGTGAGGAGACCATTGGAGATATGTTTACTATGAATATGGTTTGAGCAGTGGGTTCATCATCAACATCTGAGTCGAAGGCATCACACTCATCAACTTGAAAGATATTGGGTTCAATTTGGATTATATCATAGACTGGTTGGTCATCAACATTAGCATCAAAAGTATTTGCCCCTTGTCTAGCTAAAAACAATAGCTCGTCTTCATCCAACGCATCACCATTCTCTTGAGCTTGCATCAAAAACATCACATCCTTGAAATAATCTAAGTTCTGTGGATGCTTTGGCTAAGTGCAGTTTCTTGCAATGTGCCCTACACCACCACAGTTGTAGCACTTGATTTTCTTTGCTTGTCCTGGCATAGCATTCCCACCTCTGATTTGTGCAACACCAACACCAGCCACACCATTTTCCCTAACAACATTTCTTTGGATCATGTTCTATCGCCCTTGAACATTCTAAACCACAACCCTTCCATCCTCCACAGTTGCTTGATTGTGTGGATTTGATGAAGTTCGAAGTTGGTTGTTGGTTTGTGATGAGTGTCTAAATACTCATCATTTTTGTACCATTTAAACTGCAAAAACATCTTAAAACACTCAGAAATGCATCAAAATGATAAAAATATCACAAATAAGTGTTTTATGTGTTTTAAATGCAAAATATCAAAATCGGTGAAAAACGATAAAATTTGCATAATTGGCGCTTTTAGTCCCCAAGTTTCAAAAGTTGTCAAAAACAAGTCCCCTGTAAATCTGAATAAAGAAAAATATCATTTCAAGTCCCTAGGAATTCCTAAGTTGTCAAAATTGGTCCTTGAGATTTAAATTCACAAAATTACAACTTAGGTCCTTTAACTTTCAAAATTGTCAAGTTTAGTCCTTTGAGAATTTGAAAATGTCAAAATGGTACTTGTACTTTCAAAACTTGTCAAAAGTAACCCTTGTGAGAACTTTGGAAAATGGCGAATTGGTCCCTCTAGTTTGGCGAATTACAATTTGGTCCTTGTATTATAAAACTAAGCTAAGCTTTAAAACCATTGACCCTCGCCACTATACCTATATTTCCACCCTGCTCACCTCCCCATTTTGGACCCCAAGTCAAACAAACACACTTGTTCCGCCACCTCCTCGCTTTTCCCCAACCCGTTGTTCAGAACACCATCACCTCAGCCCCCTTATCTCCTCACCTTTTCCACCACCCCCATCATCACTCAACCCACTACAATAAATGCCACCCCCCCTACTAGCTATATCACAGGCACAAGTCAAATGTAGCCTTCCCGCCAAAATGATTAAAACGGCCAATACACTCAAAACTCAACCATTGGCTCCAAAAAGAGGTGGGATTCTCTCTGAAGGCCACGTGGAGCTCATTTGAAGCATAAAAGAGGAGGAAGACAGAGAAGCAGAGGGCAGTTAGTTTATTTTCTAAAAATGAATGTCGTTTTTATTTCTTAAGTCTTAAAATAGATTAATAGTTGTTAATTCAAGTTTCTTTGTATCAAATTATTGTGTTTAAGTGTATTACAACTCCTTTTAAATATTAATTCAAAGTTGTGTTAAGAATTGTTGTTTCATGGTTACTGTTGAAATTTTCAAGTCCAAACTCTCATGCTCAAACCTCTAACAGCTTATTTACAAGCTCAAATAAGCTTACACAAGCTTATTATAGCTTCTTGTGAGCTTAAAATTAAGAATCAAACAAATTTGATCTTGGGTCAACAAAAGTCAAACTGGGGTAAGATTGATGCAGAAATGGAATTTGGTGATGCAGACATGGATTTGGGGTGATTTAGAAGCAGTGTGTTTGGTTTAGAATAGGTGGGGTACTCAGTTCTTGGTTCTCGCTTGTGCCTTGGATTCAAGTTGTAAGCTAATTTCTTGATTTTTGGCATTTACTATTCTTGTTCTTAATTTAGTATAATCTTTTCTGTTTCATGCTTAGTTGTTAGTAGTTAATAGTAATATAGAGTAAAATCAGTAGGTTGTTAATCAAAAAAATCATAGTTGCTAGTTGTTAATATTTTTAGTTAATATAGCTTAGTTGTGATTATCTTAGTAATAGTTGTTAAATCTGTATTATTTATGTTTATCTGATCTTAGTTCATCATAGTCAAGTGTTAGAATTCAGTTTCATGGTTTAAATCATTATTGAGTAACACTAATCAATAGAACAAGTTTTCTAGGGTGTTTGATCAAGTGATTAAGCTGTTTAAAAGTTTAGTCGCGAGTAAAACCTGTTGGTTCATGATTGTTTAGTCAATTTATGCTCATATCAGTCATAAAAGTGTGCTTGCAAACAACCAAAGTCAAAGCTCTTGACAATCTGTCTTATTTCATTAAGCGTTAAGGAGTTGAGAAATCAAATGCTTGTTTCATGTTTGAAATTCAGTAGCATAGCCTAATTTAGTTTCATTTAACCATATTACATCAATATCGTTAACAAACTAGATCAAAGCTCACCAAAGTCAAACTTGTCTCATTGCTCAAAGTCAAAATATTTGAAAAACCGTTTTGGCCAACTAGTAAGATTTTTCACAGATTCAATTCTGGGCCAATTCCAATGAAACTTTGGGTTTTATAAGTTCTCTTGGTCTAGTTTCTTATTAGTATTTTTGTTGATTTTTATTAATTTTTCTTAAGTCTCAAATAAGCTCATTAAGTAGTATGTGCTACCGCCACAACTCAGTTACAATCGAGATTTTCTCGCCTTATTGTTGTTGTCCAGAGCTCCACGAGCTTTTCCAGGTCTAATTTTTGGTTTGAGTAGTCACCAGTGTCTAGAACAAGTTCCAACATTTGATTTTATTTTCACCATGGTGTTGTTGTGCTTATGCTCAAAAGTGGTGCTCGAAACTATTTTAGTGAATAAGCTCAAATAAGTCAAATCTTTGCAATCAGCTTATTAGAGGTTAAGACTTGTTGTTTTAAGTTGCATTTGAGTAGTTTTATCATTATATAGCATCAGGTCGAGTTTGGTAGCTTGTGGTGATCATTTGGCTTATTTAAGTGCTTATTGATAAGCACTTACAATAGCAGTTTCATTTTCTTCCAAACAAGCACATGTTTTTCTATTTTTCCTAGATTCATAATATCATTTTAGAGTTTTCCTGAATTTTTCACATTTTTCCAACACTGTTTGCTATTTTTCTTAATTAAAAACAGTTTTTAGGTAATTTTAAATAGCTTTTAATACAATTAAATCAGAAAAAGTCCAAAAAAATAATTTTTCAATTTTATTAAGTTTAGATAAATATAAAAAGTGAAAAAAGTAATTTTCCAGATTTTTCATAGTTTATTTTGTAATTTTTAGTAATTTAATTAGTTTTTAATAGTTTAAAATTCATAAAAATTAAAATAATCGAAAAAATACAAAAATAGTTTTGAAAAATTTATTTTGTTATTTTAGAATTTTCTAAGTCATAATTTTATTTTTCACTCTTTATTTCATATTTTCTTGTGTTTTAGGTTATTATTAAATAGTTAAAATTAGTTTTAATTAATAATAATTAATTTAATAGTTATAAAAAATAATTTTCTTTTTCTATAAATTTTCTTTTATTATTAGGATTGTAAAAATGTCATTTTCATATTTTTAGGTCTTTTATTTCTTAGATCTCATTTTTTTTTTTTTTGCAATTACATTAAGTTTTATTTAAACGTACGTTTTAAGTTTTAAACGTTCATCAATTTTAAAATAGTGATAGCGTTTATTTAAGATAGTTTATCTTTTTAATTTCCTTTAATTTGCATTTTAGTCCCTGTAATTTATAAAATAACCAAAATCCCATCGATCACTATCCTTAGTGGTTATTCGACATCGATTGTTAAACACCAGTCCTCCTCCTGACTTAACGACCGAATCCACTGTATTCTCCCTGATCTAAATTGCAATTGGTGTGTGAGTCGTTTTAAGTTCCTTACGGTGGTCATTCACAAGTATACTGCTGCGTGACAAACTTGACGGTTTTGCACCAATCATTTTAGGCCGCGCGGGGAGGCTTCTGTAGCGTGTTCTAAGCTTCAGACCAGTACTTGCACATATACCACAGTTTGTAAAAGCCGAAGTTATAACAAAATCAAAAAGTTCATTAGCACTTTTCCTAAAGTGTTAACAACACCAAACAAAATATAAAACAACAAAACAATCGTAACGTTTTCTAGTTTGTGTTTCTTTTAAGGTGATTCTTAAAGAAATACGATTTGGTTAAAACGAGACGATACCAAAAATATTGTCCAAAAGTTTTTAAACCCATCAGACAAATCATTACCTACGTCTTTTCAGCGATACTTAATATATACATAAAAATCAACCACCGCAAATCAAGGCAAGACACCTACTAACTGGTGGTGTGACCATAATAAGTTCCCGAACATCAGATTTAAAACTTGCCTTTGTGTCCTTGTGATTTGGTGTACCTTTTTCAAAGAAGCCATTTCATTTGTGATTATTGGTTAAGTTCACTTGTCGTTTTGCCTCGCATTTGTTTTGAAAACTGATTTTTATACTTAGTGCATGCGCACTCGTTCTTCCAGTTCTACAAGTCCACTTTCGGAACTTGGAAAGATTCCTCGAGACGAGGACGTTTCGCTCCTTCCGCGGATCGAGAACGTCTCACCACCACCACCCGCCGTAATGGCGTAAGATAAGCCGATGAATGAGCTTCTCCAAGCACCCATCGAGGGTTACGGAGATGCCATCATGTCCCGTACCATCGCGTGGTGAGACCTTTGAGCTCAAAACCGGGTTACTTAATCTGGTAACCCAAAGCCAATTCTATGGTTTTGAGCGGGATGATCCTCATGCACACATTCGATGGTTTAACAAGATTGCATCTACCATCAAGTACAAGAATGTCCCGCATGACGCAATCAAGCTTCTTTTCCCGTTTTTTTCTAGAGGACAAGCCCGAATTGGCTTGAGAAACAACCCCCTCGTTCCATTGAGACATGGGAAGATCTTGTCACAAAGTTTGTTAACGAATTCTATCCTCCATCCCGAACTACAAATCTTAAGAATGAGATAATGAAATTCTCTCAGAGATTTGAGGAATCATTCGGGGAGGCATGGGATCGTTACAAAGACTTGCTTCGCAAGTGTCCGCATCATGGTTTTACCGAGTTAATGCAAATGGATACTTTCTACAATGGTCTCGCACCAAGGTGACCAAGACTTTAAATGCCTCCAGCGGAGGTAATTTCCTGAAAGCAAGACCACAAAAGAAGCCTTGCAAATAATTGAAAACAAGTCCCGAGTCCGTCCTTTCCGACAAAGACATATCGACTCAGTCTAATGTTGGACCTTCTACTTCATCTCCCGTGAGTACATCTAGCACCGATGCTAAGATTGACAAACTCACGGATATTGTTCAGGCTTTGGTTCTTGCTAACCAGAAGAAAGTCACTTTCACTCAAACACCATCACATGGTGAAGTGAAGAAAGTTGAAGTTTGTGTTACTTGTGGTGGTCCTCATGCATACTACAATCAGACTGCCACCGATGGTAGTCCGTTGAAGCCAATGCTATAAAGGTACTTCAAATCAAGGAGGTAATCAATACCGTCCTCAAAATGAACCAAACTACCGTGGCTAACACTTATCGCACCACCTTTCAAACCAATCCTAACCGAATCGAACCAACCAAGAATAAACCAAGGTTATCAAAACCAAGGTAATTTCTATTCCGGACCCAATCAAGGTTTCCAACATCAAGGAAATCTTAATCAAAACACTTACAATCGAGGGAATCAATTTCGTGGGAATATGAATCCTAATCAAGGAAATTTCGCTATAATCGTAACATACGCCCCAGTTATCCCTCCACCTCCTCCTCATCAACATCCGATGAGCTTTTAAAACAATTCATAAAGACTCCGAGGAGACAAACAGGTGTTGGTCACGATCGCTGAATTAAAGAAGTCTTTAAATGATCGAACCCTCGCTCGTGTACTTTACCTAGCAACACGATCGCTAATCCGAGGGGCGATGCAAAGGCGATCACAACCGTGGTGGTGTTTCAGATGATGGACCCGCTATTCCTACTACCTCTTCTTCTTCTCTCCCGAAGGTAGTGGAAAGTGAACCGAGGCTACAAAGGACAAGGAACTTCCTACTAATAACGGAAGTACCGATCATCCATCCTCGTGTTGTCAAACCAAAATCCAATCCGGAGTTGTTTTGAACCTCCGTAGCTCCGTTGAAAATAACAAATCTAAATCTTCTATTCCTTACCCATCACGTTTACATGAGCAAAAGCTCCGCGAAAAAGCCGGTCATCAAATGGAAAAATTCTTTCAAATTTTCCAAGAACTACATCTTGACATAAGCTTCGCGGATGCTATCATGTTGATGCCCAAGTTTGCATCAACTCTCAAACACATGTTAAGCAACAAGGAAAAGCTGTTTGAAATGGCTAAAACTCAACGAGAATCGTCATTATCCTCAAAAAAGCTTCCGAAGCTTGGAGATCCTGAAAAGTTCCTCTTACCTTGTGTATTTCCAGGAATGGTTGAATGCTTTGCCTTAGCCGATCTTGGTGCAAGCATAACCCGATGCCTCACTCAGATGGAAGAAACTTTCTCCCGGATCTTACTCCTACATGCATGACTCTCGAAGCCAGATCGTACAATATCCCGTCTTGGAATTGCAGGACGTATTTGTGAAAGTAGGAAAGTTCCATTTTCCGCTGACTTTGTAGTTGTTGATTTGATGTCGATCAACGGGTTCCTCTCATTGTTGAAGAGGATTCCGGAGAACCGTGCTCTCATTGATGTATTTGAACAAGAAATCACATTACGTTGGTGGTATGAAGTCACCTTTAACCTGATCAAACTTCGGTACTCGCAGGACTATGATTCTGAATCGTTAACCGAATAGATATCATTGATGTTGCTTCTCAAGAGTACTCTCAAGAAGTTCTTGGTTATTCTCATAATTTCGTGGAGCTGATCCCACCACATCTTCTCAACCTATCATAGCCATTTAATCCTCCTCTCACCTCACTGCTTGAGGAAATACTTCATCTTGGAAGAGCTTGAAGCATACTTGGCTAGTGATTCTGTTCCATGGGAAATTGATCACGCCCCAATTGACATTGAGGGGGACATACTTCTCATTGAGAAATTGCTTAAAGATGATCACTCATCAACCCTCACATTAGTGATGCCTCTGCAAGAGATTAATCACCATGAGATTAATCCGGAAGGAGATATTCTTGTTCTTGAGAAGTTGTTAAATCGTGACACTTCTCCACTCCTCCCACAAACTTCATAACAAGGAAGTCAAGTCGCCGAGAAAAACTCATTCCTCAAGTCGAACTTAAGGACTTATCACCTCATCTCGAGTATGCATTTCTTGAAGGTGATGATAAATTACCAGCCATTATTGCTCGAGATTTGAGTAAAGATGAAAAGACCGCTCTCATAAAGGTCTTGAAGTCACACAAGCAAGCACCATTGGAAACTCTCCGATATTAAGGGTATCAACCCCAGTTCAGACTCACAAAATCTTGATGGAGGATGACTTCGGCCAAAGAAGCCAACATCGGAGAAGGTGAATCCAAAATCCATGATGTTATCAAACCGTGAGGTTATCAAACTTCTTGATGCAGATTGATTTTACCCACCCGAGCAGTCTGGTTAGCCCAATTCATCAAGTTCCAAAAAAGGGTGGCATAATCAAGTGTCACTTTAATGAAGAAACGAAGTTAATTCCAACCGACATACGGATGGCGTGGTTCTGTGATTGACTATCGTAGTTGAATGACGCCACCCGTAAAGACCATTTTCCTCTACCCTCATGGACCGTATGCTTGAGAGATTAGCGTGGAATGAGTACTATTGTTTCTTGATGGTTTTCTTGGTTACTTTCAGATCCCCATTGATCCAATGATCAAGAAGACCTCATTCACCCGCCCATACTAACTTTGCCTACAAACGAGCGCTTTTATTTATGTAATGCTCCCGCACGCCCAACGATGTACGATGGCCATATTCCACCATACATGATCGGGAGACAATGGAGGTGTTTGCGGATGACTTCTCTACCACGGGATTCATTTTCAGACATGTCTCTCCCATTTGTATCAAAAATGCTAAAAAGCGAAGACACCACCCATGTCTAAACCGGAGAAAGAGCCACTAACAAAATGCACAATGCAACGATAAAAGAACATGAACAATGGTCCGATAATAAACACCCATCCTGCAATTCATTGGGCTGCTTGTGTACTTTTAAAGGCGTGGTTATCTAACGGCTGGAGTTGAGCACAAGGCATACTGGGCCTTGGAAGCATGCCAACTTCGGTTATTCGCATACCGGTGATCAACGGAAGTTAAAATGAATGAATTAAATGAACTCGCGTGATCACATACGAGAACTCTTAATCTACAAAGAAAAGACAAAAGAAGATTCATGACTCAAAATCAAGAACCGCTTCCAACGTTGGTGATCGAAGTCCTTCTTTTCAATTCAAGATTGGAAGATTTCTGAAAGTTTAAATCCCGCTGGTCCGTCCATTTACTATCACTAAGGTTTATCCTTATTGCACCATTGAGTTATCTCAACCCGATGGTCTCAAACTTTAAAGAATGGTCATCTAAGAAGCATTACTTTGGAGAGGACATTCCCCCTGGGTTGTCCCATCTACAAACTTTCCCCATGAACCAATAAATGCGGGATCGAGTCATTAGCTGACCGAATCAAAACGTAGCATGCTACATGTATTTTCACCCGCGGTGTACCAATCTGCGCGGGGGAGTCGCCCACATGTTTGAGTATATATATAAGAGTTAAAAAAAAAAAAAAAAAAAAACTCTTGCTAAATAATGGCCTTAGTATTTCCTTTACGTTTATGTTTCGGCATAGAATCCGGTGACTTTGAATATTGAGGGCAATATTCATTTCTAAGCGGGGAATTCACCACTTATCATGTAATTATACTTCACCCCCCGTTTTTGGCCAAAATTTTTTTTTTGAGTAAGTGTTTTACACTACTCATCTTATGGTTATCGCATCCTACTGTCTAATAAACAAAAGGATTGGCTAACCCGAGAGCAAACCTCTTGGTAAAGATATCTCAAATCCGTTGACGGCTTGCAATTTGCCCAAAATTGTATGGTGTCTGCACCATATCCTTAAAAGTGAGAGAGTTAATAGCCCGCAAGTTTAAGGCTTGTGGTAAAGGCAGTTGGAAAACCATAATTGGTAATCGACTCACCAAAGATAATATTGATAATTTATCTGAGTTGGCTAGTCTGAAGCAAACGGCCGTAAAGACAAATCAAACCGTTGAAAGTGATGATTTGCTCAAAATCATTTGGTTATCGGTGTACCAAGGTTCTTACGAACTAAAACATTTTTACTCCTGGCAGTAATGGCTTTTTTTGTAAAGATTCAAATCCATTAAGTTTTTCAAAACATTGCTAGGGACTATAATATCTTAGTAAAGGGGATTGATGAGTGTCTAAATACTCATCATTTTTGTACCATCTAAATCTAAAAAAACACCGAAAACACTCGAATGCATCAAATGATAAAAATATCACAAATAAGTGTTTTATGTGTTTTAAATGCAAAAATATCAAAATCCTAAAAAACGATAAAATTTGCATAATTGGCGTTTTAGTCCCCAGTTTCAAAAGTTGTCAAAAATGCACCGTAAATCAATAAAGAAAATATCATTTCAAGTCCCTAAGGATTCCTAAGTTGTCAAAATTGGTCCTTGAGATTTAAATTCACAAAATTACAACTTAGGTCCTTTAACTTTCAAAATTGTCAAGTTTAGTCCTTTGAGAATTTGAAAATGTCAAAAAATGGTACTTGTACTTTCAAAACTTGTCAAAAGTAACCCTTGTGAGAACTTTGGAAAAATGGCAGAATTGGTCCCTCTAGTTTGGCAGAATTACAATTTGGTCCTTCATTATATAAACTAAGCTAAGGCTTGTCAAAACCCATTTGACCCTGCCACTATACCCATTTGACCCCGTCACCTCCCCATTTTGACCCCCCTGTCAAACAAACACACTTGCCCACCCACCTCCTGCTTCTTCCCCAACCAGTTGCTCTGCAAACATTCATCACCCCCCTTATCTCCTCACCTTTTCCACCACCCTCATCATCACTCAACCCACTACAATAAATGCCACCCCTACTAGCTATATCACGGCAAGTCAAATGTAGCCTTCCCTGCCAAAATGATTAAAACGGCCAATACAATCAAAACTTCAACCATTGGCTCCAAAAAGATGTGGGATTCTCTCCAAGGCCACGCGAGCTCATTTGAAGCATAAAAGAGAGGAAGACGAGAAGCAGAGGGCGTTAGTTTATTTTCTAAAAATGAATGTCGTTTTTATTTCTTAAGTCTTAAAATAGATTAATAGTTGTTAATTCAAGTTCCTTTGTATCAAATTATTGTGTTTAAGTGTATTACAACTCCTTTTAAATATTAATTCAAAGTTGTGTTAAGAATTGTTGTTTCATGGTTACTGTTGAAATTTTCAAGTCCAAACTCTCATGCTCAAACCTCTACAACTTATTTAAGCTCAAATAAGCTTACACAAGCTTATTATAGCTTCATGAGCTTAAAATTAAGAATCAAACAAATTTGATCTTGGGTCAACAAAAGTCAAACCGTAAGATTGATGCGAAATGGAATTTGGTGATGCGCACATGGATTTGGGGTGATTTAGAAGCAGGTGTTTGGTTTAGAATAGGTGGGGTACTCAGTTCTTGGTTCTCAGTTGTGCCTTGGATTCAAGTTGTAAGCTAATTTCTTGATTTTTGGCATTTACTATTCTTGTTCTTAATTTAGTATAATCTTTTCTGTTTCATGCTTAGTTGTTAGTAGTTAATAGTAATATAGAAAATCGTAGGTTGTTAATCAAAAAATCATAGTTGCTTTTGTTAATATTTTTAGTTAATATAGCTTAGTTGTGATTATCTTATTAATAGTTGTTAAATCTGTATTATTTATGTTTATCTGATCTTAGTTCATCATAGTCAAGTGTTAGAATTCAGTTTCATGGTTTAAATCATTATTGAGTAACACTAATCAATAAATGTCCTTTCTAGGGGTGTTTGGATCAAGTGATTAAGCTGTGTTAAAAGTTTAGTCAGTGAGTAAAACCTGTTGGTTCATGATTGTTTAGTCAATTTATGCTCATATCAGTCATAAAAGTGTGCTTGCAAACAACCAAAGTCAAAGCTCTTGACAATCTGTCTTATTTCATTAACTGTTGAAGGAGTTGAGAAATCAAATGCTTGTTTCATGTTTGAAATTCAGTAGCATAGCCTAATTTAGTTTCATTTAACCATATTACATCAATATCAGTTAACAAACTAGGATCAAAGCTCACCAAAGTCAAACTTGTCTCAATTGCTCAAAGTCAAAATATTTGTAAAAAACCGTTTTGGCCAACTAGTAAGTTTTTTCACAGATTCATTCAATCCAATGAAACTTTGGGTTTTATAAGTTCTCTTGGTCTAGTTTCTTATTAGTATTTTTGTTGATTTTTATTAATTTTTCTTAAGTCTCAAATAAGCTCATTAAGCAGGGCTTATGTGCTCTGCCACAACTTCCGCCACCACTGAGATTTTCTCGCCTTATGTTGGGGTTGTCCGAGCTCCACGAGCTTTTCCGTCTAATTTTTGGTTTGAAAGTAGTCACAGGGTCTAGAACAAGTTCCAACATTTGATTTTATTTTCACTTATGGTGTTGCTTGTGCTTATGCTCAAAAGTGGTGCTCGAAACTGTTTTACAATAAGCTCAAATAAGTCAAATCTTTGCAATCAGCTTATTAGAGGTTAAGACTTGTTGTTTTAAGTTGAATTTGAGTAGTTTTATCATTATATATAGCATCTTCAGGTCGGGCTTGGTAGTGGTGATCATTTCTTATTTAAGTGCTTATTGATAAGCACTTACAATAGCGATTTCATTTTCTTCCAAACAAGCACATGTTTTTCTATTTTTCCTAGATTCATAATATCATTTTAGAGTTTTCCTGAATTTTTCACATTTTTCCAACACTTTGCTGCTATTTTTTCTTAATTAAAAACAGTTTTTAGGTAATTTTAAATAGCTTTTAATACAATTAAATCAGAAAAAGTCCAAAAAAATAATTTTTCAATTTTATTAAGTTTAGATAAATATAAAAAGTGAAAAAAGTAATTTTCCAGATTTTTCATAGTTTATTTTGTAATTTTTAGTAATTTAATTAGTTTTTAATAGTTTAAAATTCATAAAAAATTCAAAAATAATCAGAAAAATACAAAAATAGTTTTGAAAATTCTATTTTGTTATTTTAAACTTTTCTAAGTCATAATTTTATTTTTCACTCTTTATTTCATATTTTCTTGTGTTTTAGGTTATTATTAAATAGTTAAAATTAGTTTTTAATTAATAATAATTAATTTAATAGTTATAAAAATAATTTTCTTTTTCTATAAATTTTCTTTTATTATTAGGTTTGTAAAAATGTCATTTTCATATTTTTAGGTCTTTTATTTCTTAGATCTCATTTTTTATTTTGTACGTTTACGTAAGTTTTATTTAAACGTAAGTTTTAAGTTTTAAACGTTCATCAATTTTAAAAATAGTGATAGCGTTTATTTAAGATAGTTTATCTTTTTAATCTCCTTTAATTTGAATTTTAGTCCCTGTAATTTATAAAATAACTCAAAATCCTTACTGATCACTATCCTTAGTGGTTATTCGACATCTGATTGTGTTAAACACCATCCTCCTGGGACTTAACGACCGAATCCAATTTGTATTCTCCGATCTAAATTGCAATTGGCGTGTGAGCTGTTTTAAGTTCCTTACGGCTGGTCATTCACAAGTGGCTAGCTCGCGTGAGAAAACTTGACGGTTTTGCACCAATCAAATTTTTGCCGGGGATTCTCACGAATTTTATCATGTAATTATACCGCCTAATTCCCCCGTTTTTGGCCAAATTTTTTTTTGGAGTAAGTGTTTTACACTTACTCATCTTATGGTTATCAGTCCGCCTTGTCTAATAAACAAAAGGATTGGCTAATCCAGGGGCAAACGGCTCTTGGTAAAGATTTCTCAAATCCGTTGACGGCTTGCAATTTGCCTAAAATTGTATGGTGTTCAACTCACCATATCCTTAAAAGTGAAGAGTTGGCTAGCCCGCAAGTTTATGGCTTGTGGTAAAGCCATTGAAAACCATAATTGGAATCGACTCACCAAAGATAATATTGATAATTTATCTAAGAGTTATTAGTCCGTATAAACTAAGCTCGTAAAGACAAATCAAATCCGTTGAAAGTGATGATTTGCTCAAAATCATTTGGTTATCGCGGTACCAAGGTTCTTACTTGAACTAAACATTTGGCTACTTAAGTAATGGTTTTGGTAAAGAGATTCAAATCCATTAAGTTTTTCTCAAAAGATTGCTAGGACTAGCAATATCTTACAAGGGGATTGATGAAGTCTAAATACTCATCATTTTGTACCATTTAAACCGCAAAAAACATCCGAAAACACTCTGAAATGCATCAAAATGATAAAAATATCACAAATAAGTGTTTTATGTGTTTTAAATGCAAAAATATCAAATTGTGAAAAACGATAAAATTTGCATAATTGGCGTTTAGTCCCCAAGTTTCAAAAGTTGTCAAAATCAGTCCTCGTAAATTGAATAAAGAAATATCATTTCAAGTCCCTAGATTCTAAGTTGTCAAAATTGGTCCTTGAGATTTAAATTCACAAAAATTACAACTTAGGTCCTTTAACTTTCAAAATTGTCAAGTTTAGTCCTTTGAGAATTTGAAAATGTCAAAAATGGTACTTGTACTTTTAAAACTTGTCAAAAGTAACTCTTGTGAGAACTTTGGAAAAATGGCAGAATTGGTCCCTCTAGTTTTAAGGAATTACAATTTGGTCCTTGTATTATAAACCTAAGCTAAGGCTTGTCAAAACCCATTTGACCCCTGCCACTATACCCATTTGACCCCTGTCACCTCCCTATTTTGGACCCCCAAGTCAAACAAACACACTTGCCCGCCACCTCCTCGCTTCTCCCCCAACCAGTTGCCTCGAACACCATCACCTCGCCCCTTATCTCCTCACCTTTTCCACCACCCCATCATCACTCAACCCACTACACAAATGCAAAACCCCCCTACTAGCTATACACAGTGCACAGTCAAATGTAGCCTTCCCGCCAAAATGATTAAAACGCCAATACACTCAAAAACTCAACCATTGGCTCCAAAGGATTCTCTCAAGGCCACGTGGAGCTCATTTGAAGCATAAAGAGGGAGAAGACAGAGAAGAGGGCAGTTAGTTTATTTTCTAAAAATGAATGTCGTTTTTATTTCTTAAGTCTTAAAATAGATTAATAGTTGTTAATTCAAGTTTCTTTGTATCAAATTATTGTGTTTAAGTGTATTACAACTCCTTTTAAATATTAATTCAAAGTTGTGTTAAGAATTGTTGTTTCATGGTTACTGTTGAAATTTTCAAGTCCAAACTCTCATGCTCAAACCTCTAACAACTTATTTACAAGCTCAAATAAGCTTACACAAGCTTATTATAGCTTCTTGTGAGCTTAAAATTAAGAATCAAACAAATTTGATCTTGGGTCAACAAAAGTCAAACTGGGGTAAGATTGATGCAGAAATGGAATTTGGTGATGCAGACATGGATTTGGGGTGATTTAGAAGCAGTGTGTTTGGTTTAGAATAGGTGGGGTACTCAGTTCTTGGTTCTCAGTTGTGCCTTGGATTCAAGTTGTAAGCTAATTTCTTGATTTTTGGCATTTACTATTCTTGTTCTTAATTTAGTATAATCTTTTCTGTTTCATGCTTAGTTGTTAGTAGTTAATAGTAATATAGAGTAAAATCAGTAGGTTGTTAATCAAAAAAATCATAGTTGCTAGTTGTTAATATTTTTAGTTAATATAGCTTAGTTGTGATTATCTTAGTAATAGTTGTTAAATCTGTATTATTTATGTTTATCTGATCTTAGTTCATCATAGTCAAGTGTTAGAATTCAGTTTCATGGTTTAAATCATTATTGAGTAACACTAATCAATAGAACAGTCCTTTCTAGGGGTGTTTGGATCAAGTGATTAAGCTGTGTTAAAAATTTAGTCAGTGAGTAAAACCTGTTGGTTCATGATTGTTTAGTCAATTTATGCTCATATCAGTCATAAAAGTGTGCTTGCAAACAACCAAAGTCAAAGCTCTTGACAATCTGTCTTATTTCATTAACTGTTGAAGGAGTTGAGAAATCAAATGCTTGTTTCATGTTTGAAATTCAGTAGCATAGCCTAATTTAGTTTCATTTAACCATATTACATCAATGATCAGCTTAACAAACTAGGATCAAAGCTCACCAAAGTCAAACTTGTCTCAATTGCTCAAAGTCAAATATTTGCAAAAACCAGGGCCAACTAGTAAGTTTTTTCACAGATTCAATTCTGGGCCAATTCCAATGAAACTTTGGGTTTTATAAGTTCTCTTGGTCTAGTTTCTTATTAGTATTTTTGTTGATTTTTATTAATTTTTCTTAAGTCTCAAATAAGCTCATTAAGTATTATGTGTCTCGCCACTCACAACTCGTTACCACTGAGATTTTCTCGCTTATTGTTGGGGTTGTCTTATCCACGAGAGCTTTTCCAGTCTAATTTTTGGTTTGAAAGTAGTCACCGTGTCTAGAACAAGTTCCAACATTTGGATTTTATTTTCAGCTTATGGTGTTGCTTGTGCTTATGCTCAAAAGTGGTGCTCGGCTGTTTTAGCAATAAGCTCAAATAAGTCAAATCTTTGCAATCAGCTTATTAGAGGTTAAGACTTGTTGTTTTAAGTTGCATTTGAGTATTTTTATCATTATATAGCATCTGCGGTGTGTCGTTTGGTAGCTTGTGGTGATCATTTGGCTTATTTAAGTGCTTATTGATAAGCACCCTACAATAGCAGATTTCATTTTCTTCCAAACAAGCACATGTTTTTCTATTTTTCCTAGATTCATAATATCATTTTAGAGTTTTTGAATTTTCACATTTTTCCAACACTGTTTGCTATTTTTCTTAATTAAAACAGTTTTTAGGTAATTTTAAATAGCTTTTAATACAATTAAATCGAAAAAAGTCCAAAAAAATAATTTTTCAATTTTATTAAGTTTAGATAAATATAAAAAGTGAAAAAGGTAATTTTCCAGATTTTTCATAGTTTATTTTGTAATTTTTAGTAATTTAATTAGTTTTAATAGTTTAAAATTCATAAAAATTCAAAATAATCGAAAAATACAAAATAGTTTTGAAAATTCTATTTTGTTATTTTAAACTTTTCTAAGTCATAATTTTATTTTTCACTCTTTATTTCATATTTTCTTGTGTTTTAGGTTATTATTAAATAGTTAAAATTAGTTTTAATTAATAATAATTAATTTAATAGTTATAAAAAATAATTTTCTTTTTCTATAAATTTTCTTTTATCATTAGGTTTGTAAAATGTCATTTTCATATTTTTAGGTCTTTTATTTCTTAGATCTCACTTTTTATTTTGTACGTTTTACGTAAGTTTTATTTAAACGTAAGTTTTAAGTTTTAAACGTTCATCAATTTTAAAAATAGTGATAGCGTTTATTTAAGATAGTTTATCTTTTTAATCTCCTTTAATTTGAATTTTAGTCCCTGTAATTTATAAAATAACTCAAAATCCTTACTGATCACTATCCTTAGTGGTTATTCGACATCTGATTGTGTTAAACACCAGTCATCCTCCGTGGGACTTAACCCGGAATCCACTGTATTCTCCTGATCTAAATTGCAATTGGCGTGTGAGCTGTTTTAAGTTCCTTACGGCTGGTCATTCACAAGTGGCTAGCTAAGGCGCTGTGAGAAAACTTGACGTTTTGCACCAATCAAATTTTTCTTGCTCTGGATTCTCACTAATTTTATCATGTAATTATACCGCCTAATTCCGTTTTGGCCAAATTTTTTTGGAGTAAGTGTTTTACACTTACTCATCTTATGGTTATCAGTCCGCCTTGTCTAATAAACAAAAGGATTGGCTAATCCAGGAGCAAACGGCTCTTGGTAAAGATTTCTCAAATCCACTCGTTGACCGCTTGCACAATTTGCCCAAAATTGTATGGTGTTACGCTCACCATATCCTTAAAAGTGAAGAGTTGGCTAGCCCGGAAGTTTATGGCTTGTGGTAAAGGCAGTTGGAAAACCATAATTGGTAATCGACTCACCAAAGATAATATTGATAATTTATCTAAGAGTTTGCTAGTCCAGAAGCAAACGGCTTCTGGTAAAGACAAATCAAATCCGTTGAAAGCTGATGATTTGCTCAAAATCATTTGGTTATCGGTGTACCAAGGTTCTTACTTGAACTAAAACATTTGGCTACTCCAGAAGTAATGGCTTTTGGTAAAGAGATTCAAATCCATTAAGTTTTTTCAAAACATTGCTAGGGACTAGCAATATCTTAGTGTGGGGGATTGATGAGTGTCTAAATACTCATCATTTTTGTACCATCTAAACTGCAAAAACATCTGAAAACACTCAGAAATGCATCAAAATGATAAAAATATCACAAATAAGTGTTTTATGTGTTTTAAATGCAAAAATATCAAAATCTGGTTTAAAAATTGAAAAGCGTATAAAATTTGCATAATTGGCAGTTTTAGTCCCCCAAGTTTCAAAAGTTGTCAAAAAGCAGTCCCCTAAATCTGAATAAAGAAAATATCATTTCAAGTCCCTAAGGATTCCTAAGTTGTCAAAATTGGTCCTTGAGATTTAAATTCACAAAATTACAACTTAGGTCCTTTAACTTTCAAAATTGTCAAGTTTAGTCCTTTGAGAATTTGAAAATGTCAAAAATGGTACTTGTACTTTTAAAACTTGTCAAAAGTAACCCTTGTGAGAACTTTGGAAAAATGGCAGAATTGGTCCCTCTAGTTTGGCAGAATTACAATTTGGTCCTTGTATTATAAACCTAAGCTAAGGCTTGTCAAAACCCATTTGACCCCTGCCACTATACCCATTTGACCCCTGTCACCTCCCCATTTTGGACCCCCAAGTCAAACAAACACACTTGCCCGCCACCTCCTGCTTCTTCCCCAACCCAGTTGCCTGCAACACCATCACCTCACCCCCTTATCTCCTCACCTTTTCCACCACCCCCATCATCACTCAACCCACTACAATAAATGCCACCCCCCCCTACTAGCTATATCACAGGCACAAGTCAAATGTAGCCTTCCCGCCAAAATGATAAAAACAGGCAACACACTCAAAACTCAACCATTGGCTCCAAAAAGAGGTGGGATTCAATCAGAAGGCCACGTGGAGCTCATTTGAAGCATAAAAGAGGAGAAGACAGAGAAGCCAGAGGGCGTTATTTATTTTCTAAAATGAATGTCGTTTTTTTTTCTTAAGTCTTAAAATAGATTAATAGTTGTTAATTCAAGTTTCTTTGTATCAAATTATTGTGTTTAAGTGTATTACAACTCCTTTTAAATATTAATTCAAAGTTGTGTTAAGAATTGTTGTTTCATGGTTACTGTTGAAATTTTCAAGTCCAAACTCTCATGCTCAAACCTCTAACAGCTTATTTACAAGCTCAAATAAGCTTACACAAGCTTATTATAGCTTCTTGTGAGCTTAAAATTAAGAATCAGTTTGTGTCAGGGCTGCTCTGAATTGTTGAGCAAGCAAAGCGACTTGGTTGGAGAGATTTTCAATCATCTTAATTGTTGGAGTATATCCTGAATCAGGCAGAAGTGTATGATTCTATGAAGAGGATGGGTACTGATAACCTTGAGTTTGTGATGATTTGTGATTCTATGAACATTCGAAACCAGTGCAAGAGGATCATTCATTGTTGTTGGATTGAACCTTTCCATAATCAGACGATCATAGGCCGCATGCTTTTGATGTTTTTGTAGGTATGCAAACAGCTGTTCATAGTTTGGGTTTCTCAAACCTTTGTTAAGCTTCAATGCTATTACAAACCTATCCCACTCGGGTGTCATGTTATTCACAAACTTGGAGTTAAGTTGATTGTTTGGCATTGTCATCTTGATGATTCTCATGTCATTGACGAGTTTGTGAAATCTAACATACTATTCCATGATATTCTCACCCAGTTTCATCTGGAAGTGTTCAAACTCATCATACAACTGTGATTCTTGATCTTTTTTTGTCAATTCAGATCCAGCAAGAAGCAATTTAACATTACCCAAAACTGCTTTGGCTGTGGTGTTGTGGTTAATAAGTTTGTAAATATCCTTGGGAAGCCCTTGAAGCACAATGTTAGAAGCTCTTATATCTGCATCATACCACTTCTTTTCCTTCTCATCGAGATCATTGTAGGTACGTGATCTGTCCATTCTAAGAGTGACAGTTCCATAATCAACAGTAGAGATTGTGTCTCTGGTAGTGCCCAGCTGAAACGGTCCTTCATGAATAGAACGAAGAATATTGATGTCATTTTCCTTACCCAAACAATCAAATTGAATTTGTTGTGCCCATGATCGATAATACGTCCTGTCTAGCAAAGGAGGGCGGTGCACGGTTGGCTGCTTGAATATCAATGCTTGTATACATGTCCTGTGAACTTTACACAGGAGTTTACAAAACTATGATTTAAACCGAGAAATATAATCTTTCGCGTGATTTTACAGAATCAAAGATAAACCGTGAGACAGAATTTTTGTAGCACAACGTTTAGTTAATCTAGACAAATGGTCTTCAGATAGAAAAATGCAACCCTAAATCGCAGGGTCAAATCGCAGTCACAAAAGAACATAGTCTTGAGCGAAAACGCAACACTCAAAGGAAAATCTCAGAGGCAAATCGCATGAGATCAAAACTCAACGCTCAAACCGCAGGTGATCAAACCGCAGCTACCAAACCGCAACAAACTTCACCTGGTAAAATGCAACGCTCAAACCGCAACTCCCAAACTGCAACTACCAAACCGCAACAGTCTTGAGAAAAACACAATTTCAAACAGCAAGTAGACAAAACACAGTGTCTTAATCAAACTGCAAATGTCAAATCGCAGTTTAACACAAACCGCAGAAGTCAAAACTCAACAGTCAAACCGCAACAAGGCCAAAATGCAGGTTAACACAAACCGTAGACATCAAACCGCAGGACTTCAACTCGCAGGATCTGATCAAAAAGCAGAACTAAATGATAAACCTCAAGGTCACTTTCGCTCAAGTACGAATGTCACTCTCAATCCTTTTTGTCCTTATACCCCTTTTTAGCTAAAAACCAAACCTCAACTTAGACTTAGGATCAAATTTCAAAAACTTATAATACCTTTAACTTCAAACCGCAGCCAAGAAACCTCAAGTCCCAAGCAAGAACTGTCAAACCGAAACTAAGAAATATCAAACCGCAAGGAAGAACAAGTTCACCAATACCTTCTAATGCACTATAAACATACCACAAACGTATGAAATATGCTAACTAATCACTCAACAAGGCTCATACACCAATCCTAACTACAAAAGTACAAGCTTTTAACTATTCTAACCACAAACAAAGATCAAACCATGATATTTCCTATAAAACAAGTCGAACCAAACTAAACCACAAAAACCAAGCTACAAATCCGAGCACCCACAATCTAAAAGATCAAACCATGGCTCTTGATACCAATTGTAGGATACTAACTAACATAAACACATTTGGTTCTTGTGGATTAACTGTGTAGTAGAGAGAGAAAGAAATAAATGGGAGACTTCTAGTGAGAGAAAGTTCAATGTATTAGGTTGTAACCAAATGAAGTTCCAACCCTCTCCCTTGGTGGGAAGAAGGTATATATAGGCTTACAATAAACGCCTTATAGGTACGTAGAAAGGCTGACAGTGGGTGAAGACCCGACCCGACTCCACGGTGATACTTAAGCTAAACGTTTTCTAATAAGACCACGACCTAACTAATGCTAGATGATACTCGAGGTGACCGCGGGGTAACCGAATCTTTAATATGGATTTTCGTAATCCTAACAAAAAGAACTATGACTTTTACTGAAAATGATGATAATGAAAAAACCAGTAAGTTGTCACAGTCTAGTAGGAGTGTAGTTTGTGGTATATGTGGCAATGCTGGACACAACAAGAAAACATGTCTCTGCGGAGGTGTAACAGGAAGTCAAGGCAGCATAACAGTCTCAAAAAGCGGTTCATCCCGAGCCAAAAGTTACATCAAAGAAGAAGTAAAATGTTACAGTCCACAACTTTGAGCAATGAACAACCTCGTGTCAAACTGATTAACTCAAGGTTATTTTCAACCAAGTGTAGTCGGTCTCAACCGAAAGTCAAGTTGATGCTGCTTCTGGTCGGTCTCTAAAACAATTTTGGACTAGGAACAAGATTATAGCAGCAAAGCTGTCTTCACCACAAAAAATGTGGGTTAAGCATTTGAAAGCCAATGTTTTCCATCGAATATGTATTCCCCTAAACATTATTTGCTGTCTTTAAACAATGTTTGTTTCTGAACTTTGTAGACTAAAAAATTTTATGCATTTGGAAATATATACATTTGCATTATTTATGAAATCATGTCATGTTAGTTTATGGGAAAAATTGTGTTTTAAATGTATTGATTAGTCTCTTTACCCATTTCTACATATTGTTACAAGTGCATACGCATATTAACTCTTGACTTTTTACAAAGTCAATTATTGTCATTACCCATGTAAAATTGAGTATTCAATAATCAATTAACAATGTACGTTTGTATTTTAACACATTTAAACATGTAAAAAATCTGCTTGATACTCAAACTATTTGACTAGAAATTGCTAAATTAACACAAACAACTGTTTTTTTCTTATTGTATGTTGTGGATTACCAAACTATTTGACTATATACTTGGATTTGTGTTTCTTGGATCTGTGTTTTGAGTTGGATATTGTTATTCTATTTTCACAAAGAGCAATGAAGAATCAAAAATGGATGAACAACACCATATCAAGTTTATGTTGATACTCAAAATTGGTGTCTATTCATCCATCTCTGATCATTTATCCATCTTTAATACTTGTATCTAAGTTTTGAGTTTGATCATTTAACTTGGAGGTTTTTTGAATTGGATAATATTTGTGTGGCAACTGACGCGGATATATGAACTTTTAGGGCAAAGACCTATTAGTAAAGGCAGCACAGTATAAGGACCAAAGCATAAAAAGAAATATAATATTAACACTGTACAAGGACCAAACTTATTCAACCAAGAGACTATTTTTAGTCAACCAACGCTAAAACTTCTTAAACACAACATACCCATTACAGACCATCTATCACCGATCCAAAACACATAAACCAGTAACTTTCTAAACCCTCTAGATAAACCATACAAAAACCAAGATGATGACTATCCAAGAGAAAACACAAAGTTCCTCATATGGGAAACTTTCTCCTTCTCAAGAAGGAGATTAACCAGGGTTGATTGGTGAGCAGTCTCTTGCCCATTAGCCCTGTTGGCCAAGTTGACAGCTTGCATTGTCTGAGCAATGAGGTCGGCTTGGCCTGTAATGTCATTCCGGTAGATGTTTCTCTGCAAGTAAATAATCACCTCTCTTGCTCTCCTTGACATGGGTGGATCGTACCACCCATTGAATGGACAAGTAGTAGGCTAAAACCGATAATCAAAATATTAGCATCTTTTTGTAGCATAAACTGATACTAAACCCAAGTGTGTTACTGTTTAAACTATTTTCTTTAACTAAAATCACGATTATAATTAAACATAGATTACTATAATCAACACATTTAAGCTAAACCACCACAAGCCAACTTTAAAATGAAATAAAATAAAGTGTCCCAACCTGTCTTTAGACAGCAGGAACCTCTGTCGAGGTTCGTGTTGTTCCAACATGTTCAAACCACAACCCTTCGATTGCATAAACAACGCACCATTTTCATATTGGATTACAGTCTAAGTGAAAAAGATAGGATTTAAGGGGATATGAAAGGTTAAGGATGAGTGGTGATAAACTTTTGCTTTTATTAGCAAAGTTTTACTGTAGCACCCATAGTAAACTAGTGGACCTGACACGGTAATATTAAATAATGGAAAGCGGTAAAAAGACATTTGTGCCCTTGGACTAATGTTGAAAACTATAAGACCTTGATAGATATTGAGCTTCGTAGATCGTTAGTATTGCTTGTGTAATCACAAACAAACTAAAAGAAAATCTCTACAACTTGTATTCTTTAGCTGAATATAAACACAAGTATAAAACACAGATAACTAAGAACTCTTTGATCCTCTATGGATCGCTATATTAATAATTTGTAAACGTCTAATACATAATTTATTCTATGTGTTCCTTTTATAAGCAAGGAACCATAACTTCTTCTCTAAGAAACGTAAAACTAAATAAGATATACACAATCACTTCCTAATAAAGCTCATGTATATCCTAACTAATTCTAGAATATACGGAATACTATCTCCACAAGAACAAACTACGACTAATATAACTCTCAGCAGAATCATGTCTTCGTAGAATCCAGACCTCCAGCAGAATCCATCATCAAAGAATATCAGATGATTCATACTTCACATAATTCCCAACAATCCTCCCTAAACGGAATTTGACTTGGTTAAGTTCAAGTTTTGATAGATCTTTAACCTTCAAACTAGAGGATTGTACGCGAACATCATCGCAAAGAATCAAAACAAAAAACATCTCTTTGATGAATAAACTCTCAACCCAGATCTTGCAGCAACAAATGACAACATGTACATCAAAACATATTAGTTTCAAATATTCTCATCACATCGGTGTGTTAACCCTCGTAGAGGTGAATCATTGATAATAATGGATTTGATGTCTCTTTACCAATAGCCATCACTACTGGAGTAGCCAAATTTTTAAGTTCGTAAACTATGGTACACCGATAACCATCTCGATTTATTAGCAAAACCAAAGAACCATATAACGGATTTGAAATGTCTTTACCTGAGTCGCGTTTGCTCGTGACTAATATTCTTAAAATTGGTGAACTCGATTACTAAATATGGTATTCCACTGCCTTTACCACAAGCCATATACATGTGGGCTAGTCAATTCTTGGATTCCAAAAAAGGAATAAACCATGGTGAATTGATGACCATACAACACTACCTGCTGGTATTGCACTTATGATTTTGAGCAAACCATTACAAAATTATCAACGATTTGATGTGTCCTACCAAAGCGGTATCTTTGGACTAGCTAACTCTTTGACATACAAGGTATATATTCGGTGAGTTAATAACCACAATATACAACAAACTCGCAATAAAAGTTAAGCAATAAAATCTCCAAGGCGTAACTGCCACAAGTGGCGGAGGATAAAATCTCCAAGACGTAACTCGCCACAAGTGGGAGTTCTTCCAAATAAAGTATCCTTTACCATCGGGAGATATTGAATCAAACAAAACATGAAGATCACCCAATAAATATAAGCCAGAACCCTTTGGTGCATTAGAATGGTAATACTTATTGACAAGATTATACAACATAACCAAATTGTCCCCTCACCAGGATGCAAGATCTCCTTCAAAAATTTAAAGTGCATGGTGGTTTGATCCAAACGGTGAATCACATTAAGCTCATCATCTGACAATGACCACCAAAACATCATGAGACCCTGTGAAAATCGCGCAGATCCTTCTTGAATAAAAGATGACTCAACCGCCGTAAATCCACATGATTATCCCTGTGAGATGTCTCAACCTAATATGCTACGGATGATTCTAACTGAAATATCTCTGCTGCATTTCCTGTAAGAGAACTTTCGTTTAGCCATCCTCTTCTTCTCCCTTCCAGAAGATATATGTCCAAGATGGAATATCTTCAGATTCTGCCGCAGATCCTAAACATTACCAATGATTATTCATTCTGCAAGCACCTTTCTTGGGTCGTAGATTTGACAAGTAGTTGTTTCACTTCATTAACAGAGATTATTCCTTCAGTATCACTAAACTTTACAAATGAAGTTGAAACTGGCACATTAGGTGTTTCAGCAGAAACCACAGAAGGTTCAGCAGAAGCTTCAGCAGACACAATAGAAGGTACATCAGAAGAAACCCTGGAAGATGAAGGAATAGCTTCAGTAGTGGCTTCGAAGAACCACTGGAGACATCATCTTTGGTGGAATATCATCTAAATTATCCACAATCTCAACAAATTTAGGTCTCTTTGGCTGTGGAGCATCTGAATCATCGCACTTTTCCAAATAGATGCGTATAGACTAGATGAAGTAAACTTCATAATCTTATGATAATGACGAGTAACTCGAGATCGTAAAAGCCTTAACTTCAAGTTTCATAGTCATACCTGAAGTTATATAGAGAGTAACTCGATATTTAACTACTTTCCTCATATAATCTTTTGTTGGAGTCATAGTTAGTCTCACTTTTCTAGTTTTGTTCTTTTGAGGTTGAATAGCTTTCCTTTTTGCCATAGCTTCTTTCTTCTTTTGTTGTCCAAGAGCCATCATTTGAGCCACAAAATCATCACTATTAAAATCTGCTCCCAAAATACTATGAGCAAGTGAAGGATTAGAAACAACTAATGCAGTGTAAACATCCCAATGTTCAGCAGGCATCCAGTAGCAATTGCATCCAATTCTTTTCGTCTCCTCAAGTGGCAATTTAGAAATAGACTCAGCCTTCAATCATTGAGCCAATTCAGCACTTTTCTTCAAATTTGCACATTCATCTAACATCCTCTGTTGTGCTAACCTTTCCTGTTCACTCGACGGACAACTGCTTCCTCAAATGGTCAACCGTCACTCAGTCTCTTTATTAGTAGATCCAACAACATCACCAAGGAGCATCACTAAAAGGTATAGAAGTGTGTTGAGATAGCACATTAAGCTGAACGACTGCACCAAGAATGTCCATCAAAGGAGTATCAAAGAAACATGTTCTTCCAGAGTGACATATCATCACTTTGTAATGTATCCTTATGCACAGATTTCTTTCTCCTCCGTCTAGTAAACAAAATTGGCTCCTTTTTCTATACAGATGTACCAACCATTGGAATAGAAACATTAGATTCTTGAGCCACATTAGCCAACATATCAACTGACTTAAATTGAGCATCCACATCCTCCTCATCAGAAGAAACATCCAATCTCCATTTTCTTCTCGACCCAGTTTGTACTTCCCAAATCCTTAACCTTTGTTTGCAATTCTACAATCTCACCACCAAGCTTAGATTTAGTCTCTGCAAGCTCCTTCTTGAGATCGAAACCTCGCTACATACATGTTCACTATAGCATACAAAGATGTAAGTGTAATAGGGTCCTCAGCTCCACCAGCAGATTGCTCTGGGGTAATGGGAGCATCATCGGGGCCTTTCGAAGAAATATCAACATGCTCAAAGAATGGAACATGATCATCAACTGAATCTCTATCACTTGACAGGACTAGGTGTAGGCAGCCTATTAAACTCAGTCTCATCCTCAGCAAGGGAACACGAAGGTGGTGGACTAGATCTAGGTGAAGGAGTGGATAAAGGTTGTCAGGGGAGTAACAAAATGTGCTTCTAGCCGAGCATTAGAAGGGCCTTCATCTATTGTCACGATGTATTCCCATCGTCAGCAATGTAGAAGGTGGAGAACCAACAACATTCCCTCTCACGCAGATTCATTGCCTTGAGGCAACATAGTCGCTAGCAAAGGATGATGTGCCCCCTCATACTTAGTTCTCATTGAAGCAAATAGTTTAGCAGATAAAGCTCCTATGGGATAAAAGGCTTGGGTTTGGGTAGTAATGTCTAATATTATTTGCAAAAACCTAGGGTACATCAAAAACTTGTTCTTTTTCCTAGTTATATTCTCAACCATATTATCAAAAATAAACTTAGAAAAATTATAAGTTAAACCCTGAGATAGAAATATAATACCACATCCCAATTGAGTAGAAAATTGGTCCCATCCTCCTGATTTATTGCTTAAACAACGAGCAATGTATGAACTAAAACCTCCACATAGGACAAAGCTGATTCTTTAACCACATGTCAGTCCTTGTACCTTGATATCCAATTTCTCTTAGCCCATCAAGTACCACTGCAAAGGCATTGAATGATAAACCCAATTCTCATCATTCAATCGAAGTCGACTTCTTATCAGCTCCTCTGTCACCACATGCTCTGTTCCGTCAATCATTGCAACAATCTCTGTATCACTCCGTTTTGTAGCAAAAATTGAGTAACCAACGATTCATATATTGCATTAGGAGAATGTGTTAAAGCATAATGAATCTTGGACCTCTGTAAGAATTCTACCATCGGTCTATACAACTCATCACCCTTAGCTGTTTCCCGAGCGACTTTATTATGATCATGCTTGAATTGAAGCGCCATGAGAAAAATCGTAGGTTAGGGTTAAGATTCACACAAGTGGAAGTGTTTTGAACGTGAGTAAGAGGGAATCGCTAATTTGAGACGAAGATATGCGAATAGAGAATAAGTAGTAGTTTCCCAATTTTGGTCAAATTGTTGACCAGTCTTGACGATGTACTGCTACTTTTACCCAATTAAACTTTCAACTTTGGTAGAAACATAGTCATTTCTGAAGAATACCAATCAGAGAAATAGATCACGTATTTAAGAAGCTTCATAAATATCTTTTTCGTTTAACCCACGCATTAAATCTCAGTAAGTCTTGAAACTGTCTATAAAACAATCCCAATGCACACATAACTCTTCATCAAAAACCCCAAATATCATCACAAACCTAATTTCATCAATGCTTCAAAATTAACCACAATCAGTCATGAGTACTAAACCTGAGATCATAGATCTCACAACATCATCCTCATCATCATCATCATCATCATAAAGTGATGATTCAAACCCATGGCTTCATTACTTTCCTCAACCATATCCACGACCAAGTAAATCACCCTTTCTCCCTTCTTTAGAAGATGATAGTGTAGTGAATCCAAGTGAATCTGCTGATGATTCTGATGACTCCTATAAGGAGAGAACATCTTACTCCCAACCTCCAGTACCTCAGCCTCAACGAAGGCCACGAGACAAAAATCCGCCACTCCCTAAGGATAGAGAGGTGGTTCTTGGTCTTTCTGCACCAGGTTTTGGTGCTTCATCACACATCGTATAAAGGAAGGAGTTAAGGAAGGTGGAAGGATTGCTTTTTGGTGAAATCAGCAAATGAAGCACAAAGTACATATGTGGTCATCTTCATCATCATCGTTTTCATCAATCCATCCTTCCCATTTTGATCCTTAGCTTCTTCGTCATACAGGTCATGCATATCCAGCCATCAAGATAGAAGGAATGGGTGGTTATGCAAGTCCTCACGAATGCATATCCAGCAGCTAGTGTGGAAGATGTGAGCGATCATGCATATCCAACAGCTGTAGGAATAGATGATATGAGCTAGTGTGTAGCATAGGTTTAGTAGTCCTTGTATTTCCATTTGAAGTTGATTGTATTCTGTAAGCTGTAAGCTGTAATTTGAATGAATGAGCATCTTTAACTTCAGAACTTGTCTTGATAGATATGATATGTGCTCTATTCAAGTACTTATGCATTCAATAGAAACAAACTTTCAAGCTTACATATCCATCTCCAAGCATCATAAACTCCTACTATATAGGAACACTGCAAAACAGACACAGAGCAACACACAAACCAAACAAAGACAAACAAACTATCATTACATTAGCTGGTTAGTGTTAGAAAAACAGAATCAAATCAAAAAGTATACACAAAAATCAAACAGATTTACATAAAAGAATGCAAAGTGTACACAAATCCTCCCCTGAGGCATATGCCTCCCCTGAGGCCTATGCCTCCCCTTAAACTTTGCAGTTAAGGGTTAAGCATACCAATATGGACCACAAGGTGTTGAAACCTTGGTCCATCAAAAGCTTTTCTTAACAAATCTACCACATTATTATCAGTGTGAATTTTAACCACTTTTATCAAATGTTTGTCATATGCATCTCTTATAAAGTGGTGCATGATTTCAATATGTTTTGTTCGACTGTGAAAAACTGGATTTTTACAATGCATATGGTACTTTGATTATCAATAAAAATTGTTGTGTTCATGAAGTTATACCCATAATCCAACAATTGATTTTGTATCCAAAGAACATGTCCACAGCAATTTGCAGCAGCAACGTACTCTGCTTCAGTAGATGAGGTAGCCACAATAGTATGTTTCTTGCATTGCCAAGAAATCAATCTCTTCCCAAGGAATTGGCAACCTCCATGGTGGACCTCCTATCGATTTGCACCAGGCATAGTCACTATCACTATATGCTTCCGGCTTAAATGGAGATTCTTTTGGGTACCAAAGGCCTAAATGAGGTTGGCCTTTGAGGTACTTAAAGATCTTCTTAACGCATTGAGATGGGAATTAAGTGGAGTAACTTGATGTCGAGAACAAACACTCACAGCAAAAGTAATATCAGGTCGTGAAAGTCGTTAAATACATCAAAGAACCAATCATAGATCTGTGAAGATGTACATTCACTGGTGGATCTATTTCATTGTTGGTCTTTGTCTTTGGAGCTTCATAAGGTGTAGTGGCAGTCCTTACACTCTCCATACCAAACTTCTTCAAGATGTCCCTCACATATTTGTCCTGACTTATAAAGATACCATCAGGTTTCTGCTGAACTTGGAGACCCAAAAAGAAAGTCATTTCTCCCATGGCACTCATTTGAAACTCTCCCTTCATAAGCTCCTCAAACTCCCTGCACCAAGCTTCCTTTTTGGATCCAAAAATAATGTCATCCACATACACTTGCACAAGAATAATATCTGTAGAATTCTTCTTAAGGAAAAGAGTCTTATCAATTGCACCTCTTCGATAACCATGCTTCAGCAGAAATGTTGAAAGCCTAGCATACCAAGCTCTGGGTGCCTGATGTAGTCCATAGAGAGCTTTTACTACCTTGTAAACATGATTAGGATGATCTGGGTCTTCAAATCCTTTAGGTTGAGTGACATAAACCTCCTCTTCTGTTTCACCATACAGGAAGGCTCCTTTAACATCCATCTGATATACCATAAAACCCATATAGGATGCATAAGCCAAGAAAACCCGTATGGCCTCAACTCTTGCCACAGGTGCAAACACTTCATCATAATCAATCCCCTCCTCTTGTCTATAACCATGAGCAACCAATCTTGCTTTGTTTTTAATGACAACACCTCTTGCATCTCTCTTATTTTTCAGAATCCATTTAGTCCCAATTGCAAACTTGCCATCAGGTAGTGGTACCAATATCCAAACTTGCTGATTTTGAAATTGTTGCATCTCTTCCTGCATTGCCTCAAGCCAACTTGAGTCTTCAAGAGCCTGAGTAACACTGGTTGGTTCCACTTGTGAGAGAAAACAAGCAAACAGACAATGTTCATAGTTTGTATGATTGTCCCTTTGCTGATTTGAGACATAAGAGATAAAAGCCACTTGACCATATTTAGAACTTGCCACAGTGCCCCTTGTTCTAACAGGTGCATTATGATCACCAATAATATTTGATTGTGGATGAGTATTGTGAATCCTTTTTGTAGCAGTGGTGTTGACTTCAATGGAAGAATCAAGATTAGTCATAGTAGGTTCAAAATCAGTGTCATAAGAAGGTGAGGTGTAGATTCCAGCTTTAGGTTGATGATGACCAAGATCTGAAGGTTTTGGAAAACATGTATAAGGTTCTCCAAAGTCTGTTGACACTCTAGTGGAAATAGGAGTAGAAACAGCATGTCTTTCAGCAGAATTGGTGATGGTAGGAGAAACAGAATCACATTCAGCAGCATTGATGTTTCCACGATTGCTTCTTTGGCACTCTCCTCAGCATTCCTTTCAGCATCTAGATTTGTTGCATACTCTTGTTTCTTCAGCCTAGCAAGGGCCTCTGCATAGTGTGAATTATCTTCACTCTCATCAGTATAATCTCTAGAAGTGTCACCTATAAAATTGTTAAGGGAGAAAGAAGGCACTACAATGGGTTGTTCATCATCTTCAAACTCACTGTCAGAATCAGCATCCTTATTATCTGCACTGGTAGTTGGAGACTCTTTAGTACTTGCATGTTGGTTAGCCATATGTCCAGAATAACCCAAATAATCAGTTAAGTAATCAAGGTCAAAAGACCAAACATGACCCTGTCTTCAACATTAGGTTTGTCCTCTTGAAACCTCAGGTTCAATGTCTCCTCAATCTTCTTAGCAGATAAATTGTAAACCCGTACGCCTTACTATGGAGAATATCACAAAATATAACCATCATCAGCTTTCTCATCAAATTTACCCAATGGATCACTTGTATTCAGAATGGTCACTTGACAGCCAAAAGGTTTAAGGTAATGAATAGTAGGAACTTTCCCATAGAAAAGTTCATATGGTGTTTTGAAGTGTGGTGTAGTAATGGACACTCTATTCAGTACATAACAAGTTGTTCCTACAGCTTCATCCAAAACATGGTGGGTAGTTTAGAGTCTGCCAGCATTGATCTTGCAGCCTCTATTAAGGTCCTATTTTTTCTTTCGGCCACCCCATTTTGTTGTGGGGTTCTTGGAGTGCTATAGTCCCTTTTGATCCATTTTGACCTACAGAGTTCTATGAGTATAGCATTCTTGAACTCTGTCCCATTATCACACCGAATTCCTTTAACCTTTTTTTTCAACTGATTTTCAATAAGGGTAATGAAATCTTTCAACACTGGAGATGTTTCATCTTTGGTCCGTAGAAAGAATACCCAACAAAATTTGCTATAACCATCGGTGATAACCAGACAAAAATACTTTTGATCAATGCTTTTCACTTGAGTTGGACCAAACAGATCCATATGAAGCAGCTGAAGAGGTTCAGAAATAATGCTCACAGCAGTAACAACTTTGTATGAGGCTATGTGTTGCTTTCCTTTGTTGCTGAGCAACACAGTTATGATCATTAGTGAAGACTTTAGAAGGAAGACCTTCAACAAGACCCAGTTTAGAGAGCTTGTTTATGGTCTTGAAGTTGACATGGGCCATTCTCCTATGCCATTTGGTAGACTCATCCAAGGATGCTTTAGCCACCAAACAAGTTAAATCACCTTCTGGTTTAACATCGAGTTAAGTTAAATGTATAAAGATTGTGATTCCGAGGAACTTTCAGCAGAATTGAAGTTTCTTCTGGGAGTTTCAAGTCTTTAGATAGCACAAGACATTCATCCTCTGTGAAGAGTACTTTGTTCTTGGTGTCACAGATTTGTGAGACTGAGAACAAATTGAAGTGTTGGAGTTCCTTGACATAGTATACATTCTCAAAGTCCAGTTGAGGTGTTTTGATGGTCCCTTTCCCAGTAATTCTACCATCACTTCCTCCAAAGGTTACATTGCCTCCTCCTTCAATAGGTACAAAGTGATGCATCATATCCCTGTTTCTTGACATACTTCTTGAACAACCACTATCAACAATGCCAACATCTTTATGCTTAAGAGGATGATTCTACAACAACAAAAATATACAAAAGATTAGTACACTATGGAGGCTCAAGTCATTGCTTGACTTGAACTGCCTCTTGTGGATCATATGAATAATGCCATGCAGATGTATAAGATCCACTATTGTTCTTGGGTTTCCATTGAAGTTTAGGTCCCTTTTTATTCCAAGAACAACTGTGAGGAGTTGACAGATATCCCATACCCTTTCCCATCAGTCATAGAGTCAACATATCTAGGCCAATGACCATTCTTAAAATATGAACTTGTTGGTTGTACATATGGTCTTGCAACTGGTCTTCTCCAAGGAAAAGGAGAATTAGTATAAGTTGCTTGTGGAACATAAGGTGGTATAGCATTAACATTGGTCCACATTGGTCTAGATGTCCTATAATCACCACACCTAGCCATCCTTTGCTCATGATAATCACAATCCTTAATTAAATGAAATTTACTTCTACACACAAAACATGTCTTCTGTTTACAAGATTTATTCAAATCAAAAGATGTTCTATTACAAGCAGAAGTATTCAAACCAAAACCATGAAAAGAATTGTTTTTAACAGTATTATTATTCAAAGAATTAAAGGCAAGTCTTGAGAGGCAAAACTGTCTTGGAAGAGGATTCCTTTGGCAACTCGACATGCTTATTGGTAATCTTGGGTGCAGGCAGGGGTGAAGACTTGGGAAGGTCAGACTTGTCATTTGAATCACACTCTGTAGACCCTTGCTCGGAGGACTTGTCATGTTAACACAAGAGATAAAGTCATTAGAAGAAGTATCGGTCCGGCAAGTCATTTGACTTTTGCCATAGAGATGGTGTGATCCATCAAAGTCAACAGATAAGGAAAGGTCAACAGGCATATGTATTCCTCTAATAGATCCACGTCAGCATGTAGGTCACCTTCTTTGACATAATTAGCTAAACCTGCCGGTGTAGTATTACGCCCATCATGCCTAGCTTCTAATCCTACATACTTTCTAAAACCTAAACCTATCCAAGAATTAGGAGCTTGACTACCATATAGATGACTAGCTAACTTGTCACCTGAAACTAGCCATTCTTTATGCCTAGCTACTTCAGTATCCAACTTATCTTGCACTTCTTGTTTTTCTAGCTCTACTTTAGCTCTTTCTTTCTCAGAATATTTTAACTCATTTTTAGAACATTCAAGATCCCTTTCTAACACACTTATTTTCTCATCATAAGCTATTTGATTCTTCTGAAACCAAACCTTTTGTCTTTCTAGTGTTTTTAAAGCCTGATTATAAGCTTCAACTTCTACAAAGCATTCATTATATTTAGGTTTCAAAATATCATAAGCTTCTTTGAGTTCATTATAATGCTCACTACAACCAAACAAACAGTTTTGCACCTGAGAGATGCCCATCAAGGCAATCTGATCATGCCTATCCTCTGAAGTACAACTTGCAATCAAACCAACATTATCAATAACAGGACCATCATTTTCCTGCTCATGTTGCTTCCATTCCACATTGCTGTCAAGAGTGACCAAAGCTGTTGATCCCTTTGAAGTTCCGGCCTCCCTCTGATTCTGGCTGATAAGTAGTAGTATCTCGTCTCATAACCAGCTTTCCTATCTTTGCACTCTCTGGAGAAGTGACCCATCTGTTGACATGTGAAGCACTTGATCTTCCTTTTGTCAAACCTCGCTGGATCTCTTCCTTGGAAGCCAAACCTTCGCCAGCTTTGCTTCAAACCTCTTGATATCCATGGACAAGCATAGCCACCGCCACCAGCTTCATCTCTTCCATATCCGGTGGATCCACGATCCATATCCTCATAGGCAAGTTCCTGTTGAGGATCATAATCAGCAAAAAAGGATCCAAGCACATCTTCCATTATACCTCCAGATTGAGAACTTGATGGAGTGGTAGTGTAAGATGATGATGAGTAAGTTTGACTTGGACCATGACTCATCATAGGGGTAGAGGCTCCAACGAATGATGTGTGACTAGCAGTAGATGATGTTCTAAAAGGACTTCTTACATCATGTTCAAGAGCTTTAAGTTTGTTATACATCTCATCAAAAGTAAGCATATCCAGGCCACCTTTAGCTTTTAAAGCAATGCTTACTTGTAGCCAGGATTGAGGTAAAGACCTCAAGAACTTAGAATTGCAATCATCATTATCTGGCTTTGCTTGCAGCTGATTTAACTGACTTAAAATCTTGTGACACTTGTCATAGCCCTTATGAATTCCTTCCTCTTCAGAGATTTGAAAATCTTGAAACTGTTGTCTCAGCATGGACTTTCTCATTCTCCTAGACTCCTCATTCCCACCGAACTTCGCCTTAATTGCTAACCATATGTCCTTAGCATCTTGAATAAAGTGAAAATCACTCAAGTGATCCTCAGGAATAGCTTGAAGAAGAATTGTTTTAACTTTGGTTTCTCTCCGAACCGCCGTAACTCTTCAGCCAGTTTTGGGAGGAACATAAGTCATCTTACCAGCAGCATCTACGGTAGTTTTCTTCAAACTATTTCCCTTCAGTACTATCTCCCATAGATTCCAATCAATGTTGGAGATCCAGTTCTGCATCTTCATTGCCCAAAGATCATACTCCTCCCTTTTTAGGTAAGGAAACTTAGCATTGCTGTTAGAGAGACTTAGGTGTTGCAGATGGGTAGAGTTTTGGTTGTTGGTGATTTCAACATCAACGTCTGATCCAGGCATGGTGAGTTTTGTTTTGGTTGTATTGGTGTTTAGAAAACCTGTTCTTAGTATCGTAGAGACTCTCACGAGGCTCTGATACCACTTGTTGAAAACTATAAGACCTTGATAGATCTTGAGCTTCGTAGATCGTTAGTATTGCTTGTGTAATCACAAACAAACTAAAAGAAAATCTCTACAACTTGTATTCTTTAGCGGAATATAAACACAAGTATAAAACACATATAACTAAGAACTCTTTGATCCTCTATGGATCGTTATATTAATAATTTGTAAACGTCTAATACATAATTCATTCTATTGTGTTCCTTTTATAAGCAAGGAACCCTAACTTCTTCTCTAAGAAACGTAAAACTAAATAAGATATACACAATCACTTCCTAATAAAGCTCGTGTATATCCTAACTAATTCTAGAATATACGGAATACTATCTCCGCAGAAACAAACTACGACTAATATAACTTCAGCAGAATCATGTGTTCAGTAGAATCCAGCTACACGTCAGCCGAATCTATCAGCAGTAATATCAGCATGATTCATACTTCACATAATTCCCAACAACTAAAGACAAAGCAAATTCCGACTAACGGGGTTGACTAATGAAAAACTGGTCAAGGGACCAGTTTAGCCTCAAAAACTTGGAAAAATGACCTCTGATGACGAAAATGCCATGTTTTGGTTTAGTACGACGTTTTTGGCCATGTTTAGGGACCAACACTGTATTTTAGTCTTAATTTTAAGGGAAAATGATGCAAATAGACCGCGCGCCCTAAGGCTAGTTACTTTCCGGACCACTTTTATTTTTTATATCACGTTGGACCAAGGGAACCGCTATCATTGGGTAACTCGTCGACATTGCGACAAGTGTCTCGTATATGTAAGGTATTGTTTTTTGGCCAACTAAAAAGCGTTGGGCAACTGTATTTTTTGATAAGGGTTGTTTCGTCATTTCACATTACGTAGAAAGTACACTTTTGAATTGTGAAAGTACAGTACATATCTATTCAAAATCAATTACCCACTCGCACAAAAACATTCATAGTTACCATTTTTCTGTGTTTTTGCTTCTAGCATAAAAACATTCTTAGTTACTTGTTTTCACTAACGAGACCGTCTTCTTCGCCAGTCCCTCTCTTCCTTGTATCATCAGTTATGTCACCAGCTAGAAAACTACAGTGTTGAGTGAAATCCACATTGGATTGATCTAGTTTGTTTAAAAAATATGGCCAAATATGGTATGTAAATATTTTGGTCGTTGTTTATTACATATTATTTATTTCCAATTGGTTCTATGCTTTAACAAATAGTAGTTGTTATTCGATTAATACCTTTTTTATGTGTGTCTGATTCATAATTATGTAGGGTATAATACGGTAGACGTTGTTTGTTAACTATGCAACATAACCTGGTTCATTATAAATTTTAGTGGCACTCTGTAGACTAATAAGGAGTGGTTTATATGCATCGTATACGTAATTGTTTACGACGTTGGTATAGATTCCATCCATTTTCTGATTTAAATTGTTGTTTTTGTTGACCCTTTTTAGGACTATGAAGCTAAGTTAATCATTACCAAAAAATGAACTACTTTTGGTTGATAAAGCAAAGTTAGGCAAACGCCGCATCTTGTTTAGGAATACTGCTTTGGAAGATGGATTGATCTCTTATTTTTGAACATGAAGCACATCATAGATTATATACTAAGGAAACAACATAAAGTCGACGATTCTCACTATGATATGCCCTTCATTTTTTACATTGAAGGGCATGCTTTACATGTTAGTCGTCGTGAGTTTTGTCTAATGACCGGCCTGCGGTTTGGATCCATAAGCTTTGGGTTGTATGCATCTGGTTCTCTAAATTTTTGTAACAGGGTATTTCCTGACAATCAAGGGTATATTCTAACCAACTTAGATGTTATTGGTGTTATCGAAGATGAAGAGCGGTTTCGCTGGATATCGATGAAGATGTTGTACGTTTTTGTCTTTTGTTAGCCTTAGAGGTGATCTTTATGGGTCATTTGTTGACATGCAAGGTGGATGATACACTGATGAGGTTAGTTGATAATCTAGATGATCGGAATGCTTTTCCATGGGGTGAGCATATTTGGACTCATTTATACGACCAACTTCATAATGTATTTGATAAGCACGCGGATGACCACCTTTTAAGATTGAAGAAAGATCCAAACCATTGTCTGACATACACACCTTCTGGATTTGTGTTTGGGTTTCAGGTATCCATTTTCCAAGTTAACATTCTTACTGATTTTTATATTTAAAAGTTTATGTTTTTTTTCTTTTTTATTTTTTTATTCTCATAGGTGTGGTGTAGTATATTGGTTATTGTATCACATAAACACACTAATATAAGGTTCAAATCATGCAAGATGTTAGAGAGAGAAAGTAGAAGGATGGGATGCTTTCTAGAGAGAGAAAGTGAAAGAAAACATAGAAGGTTAGATTAAGAATGAGAAAGCTTCAACCCTCTACCTTGGGAGGTAGAGGGTATTTATTGTTTTACATAATACGCCCTCTGACGGGCTGTGGATCAGGCATACAGTGGGTAAAGACCCGTCCGTCCTCCCACGTGCACTAAGCTAAACTAATAACTAAATAACTAACTAATAATAAGTAAATAACGATATGTCTACGAGCTAACATATGCTAGATTATATTTGGGGTGACCGACACATCACAATGGAATTTCTAATTCCTAACAATCTCCCCCTAAGAGAGGTCACCCCAAGTTTTACATTTTGAATCCTAGCATTCTATTATATCTTCAACATTGAGCTCGTAGACTTTAATACTTAAAATTCTGCATCTTTGTGCTTTAGCAGTGACTCTTCATAGTCCGAGTGCTTTGTACTTTCAGTGTAGGTCTTTAACTGATCCACATCTTGATGATCTTCGATCTTTCTTCAAGATCATCAGCCACAAAAAATCTCTGGATCATCCTTTTGTTGTGTTGCCTTCATGTGATGTTGTGACTTTTGGCCCGACATGCTCACACTTTCTGGATCATGACATCTTTTCATCAGAGTAGCGGAAGCTTTTACTACTTCAAGATATTTGCGTAGCAGAAGAATAGTATAAAAATATCTGAACTAGATTATGTAGATAAGCACTTGTCATGATGTTCTTCAATTAAGTGTGGATGCTGTGAGCATGCGGCTTTGGATTGACTTCTCAATTCTGATCAGCTGCAACCGTCCAAATGTACCTGCAAACAACAGTTAGCAATAAAACACACGAAAGTGTCTTTGATCACTTTCGTTGAATTGAGGTACACGTCCCACGGTTCCCCGTTGATCAGTACAAGTATTGCCTGTGATCAGGTAGAGTTCCGAAGAACCTCCTTGACAGGGTTTCGCCGCTGCTCTAGCCATTCTCAAACCGGAGCGTCTCAAAGAAGACAACACGGAGAGAGTGAACCAGCGAATTGAGATTCACTGTTTTATGAGAAATTGATTCGAAATCAATCTCATATTACTTAGAAGAAAGAGTTTTGCAATACGACAAAGGTTTTATGAGAAAGATCAATTTTCAATCAAAAATACCTTTAGTATTTGAAAGAGAATACGCATTCGATGTACTAGAGAAAAGAAGAGATTTGCACATCGAATGGTTTTTCCAAAAGTATTTTTTTCAATCAGATATACTTTTTGTGTTTGAAAACATTAGTATACATTCGATGTGCTGGAGAAAATAATATTTTCACATCGAACGGTTTTTCCAAATGTATTCGTCAATTCATTTCCTGGACCAAGGTTGATTCAAGAGTGAATCGCCCCATCGTTTCTGTCCAGTTGTCACAAGCTTGATCTTTAGAAAAGATCTCACATGTCACCCACCAAGAGCTTGTTTGATGTTGGGTCCAGAAGGATTTCCATCTTCAACGTGAATACTTAATATATCACTCGGATGTTCTGGCAATACCACAAGGATAATGCGTAGGACTCTTAATATATACTTACTTTCCACATTGTGTGAAATAGTAAGTCTTCATTAATTTTATGTCCTAATGAGATTTTGTGGATGATCTCTTGGCTCTAGACTTAATTGTGCACATTTGGTTTCTTATGTCGGAGACTAGGGAGAGGGTCTCCTTCTTCAATATCAACAATCTCTAAGAGAAATTCGATAGATTATGTAGGTTCCCTGTGAGAATGAAACAAGCCCGTTTAAGAGGAACTTGAGTAGCTTGGGAAGTTAGGTGCAGTGCGTCACTGGGTCCATGATGTCTTGTCTTCAATACTAGTGTTACCTTGGTAACACCCAGTAGCATATGAATTGAACCCGGTTTCTGCCCTAAGGTTGAATTATTAGAGGGCTATTTCTTTTCACCCTTTTATCATTTCATTTCTTTTTCATTCTTCAACCCCTTCAGTGCTTACCGAGACTTCATTACTAGAACCTTGATGGGTTTGTTCCAGTACTAGCTCTGTCTCAGTCGACACTCTTCCCATACTCTCATTTTTCTCCTTTTTTCATCATACCTAAGGACTCTACACTATCTAGTGGATAGTCCCTGGGTAGATCCCTCCGGCTCTGGCGGGATCGTGGGAACGATTACCTAACCTAACCATCCTTATAACACCATGCATAAAGTAAATTGGTCGGTCTTTTGGTATTGTTCTTTCGTTCTTGAAGCCAATTGAAAAATCATTTGGAAAACCAATCAAGGTACTTGTGATATAATATCAAAGAATTTTGTACCTTAATTGTTTTGATCATTTAGAAATGCTCCCCCTCAACATGTGCATATGATATTGAAATTGTTTAGCACATGGAGGCAAGAGTTCTTTGAAATATATTCTTGATCACAATTTCCGTAGAAAAAGCCATTTGAATTTCATTGGTACCCCTCAATATGTGCGTAGGATATTATGAAATCATTTTATCCCATAGAGGCAAGAGGTTTTTGAAGTACTTTTCATGATTGCCAATAGAAACCATTCGCTCCCCCTCAATATGTGCATCGAGATTCGAAGGCGTTTAGCACATATGGGAGAGTAGTATGCACAATTGAATCAAAACGATCACCTTTTATCAAATTTCATTATTAAATCACAAATTCTCCCCCGATCAAAAATATCAAACCCTTTGAGATTTTGGATCCCAAGTGATTTAATAAGGTTTGGAAAACATGGGAGAATATGTGGCCTTGTTTAAATACTCTTTTGGCTTTTGGTTAAATGCTCCTCCACAATCATGTGCATTATGTATTTCAAAATCGTTTGGCACATGAAGGAAGGAGTGCTTTTGAAACAATCACCCTTTAAAACCGATTTGAGATTTAAATCACGATCTCTCCCCCGATCAAAAATTTTAAACCAATTGAGATTTTGGATCCCGATTGATTTAAATCATCTGGAAAATTTTGGGGAAAGACGTGGCAAGATTTAATTTTTGAAATTGACTGATGAGGACCAATTATAGACATTAAAGATTGTTAGTGTCATGTATGATAGTTTTAAGAGATCTATAAGTAAAATCAAACAATTTCACAATCAAACAAGAACAGAAAAAATTTCATTTCGAAAGATCTTTGAGTTTTAAAGAAAATCATACCATGACATAAAATTAAATCTTAAGATCACCACTTTATTACGTTCAAACCGGACTTTTATGAAGAAATGTCGTTTGAAAATACTTAAGTTTGAAATCACTCTCCCCCTCAATCAATGACCGTAGTCGTTGATTGAGTGACTTATGTTTAAAAATGAAGTCCGGTTGATTTCCAAAGTTTGAGTTCAATTTATTTTCAAAACAATATTTTTCCATTTTTCAAAACAATATTATTTAAAAATTGTTTAAAAAATGGTATCATCACTATTTTACTGCACAAAGATACGTTAGGTGGTTCAGAAGCTTCTGTTGTTGCTGTAGGGCTGGAAGAAAACCGTCTGATGATGCAGTGAGACCTCTGACGTTGCATTTTATCATGCTAACTTTCCATACATGTCAAATTAAGCTCCGTTTCTTCATTTGATGATGAAGAAAATCATCTGCTGATGTAGTGAGACCTCTTATGTTGCATTTTCATGCCAACTTTCCATAGAAGTCAAATTAAGCTTCGTTTCTTCAATTGTCAACCAAAGATATAGTTACCCTTTCCTTTCAGCATCCAATCATCATCAATTGTGGGATCCGGATCGGGAACATTCTTATATACCAATATACCTGCATACGTTAGTGAACACACATACAGATATATGGTGGTCGACAACACCAAAACAGCAATCGACTAATAAAATTCAATTCAACATATCAATCAGATCATAAAAGGCATGGGAATTGTGTGTTTAACAAACTCAAATCATCTAATCCTAACAGTCATATCCTAGGCACCTAGTCCTTCAACGTAGGTTAACATCATTTTCAGTTAAGCATATAGGATAATTAGATAAACTCGTTAGATGATATAAATTTGAAAACATTCTCCCCCTCAATCAATGACTCATTTTCTGAAAAGTTTAAAAGCGCTGAAGTCATTGATTGAGTTTCAAAGTTTATGAAAAACACTGATTCTGATTGATTTTTAAGCAACTCATTTTTCCACCATTTTTTAAACAAATATTTTTCTGAAGAATTTTTAGAAAGAAAAATATTTGAGTAGGAACAGCAGTCTTTTTGATGACATGCTTTCCTCAATTTTGTCTTAGGATAAGTGCACGAATTCATGAAAATCGTTTAAGCTCATCACTTTCCTTTCTTTTGAAGAGCGGGTTGCTATCTGAAATAATAGCAAACCATGGTTTAAGCACGGGTTACAGTCTGACGTAACTGTAAGCCATATTTTGAGATATGTTTTGAAAAGAATATTTACACCTTCTGCTCGAAGTTCATCTATGGTCCCGTGCCATTACTGAATGACATTTCTAAGACCGTAGATGTTATCGATACCAAAAGACATGTCTTAGAAAAACAATATTTTTGGTGTTTTTCAATTTTTCTTATTTTTATGGCTTTTTGTTGATTTTATAATTTTCTATTTTGTTTTCTTTGGTTTTATATTTTTGTATTTTCTTTTTGATAAATATATACAAAGATAGAGAAGATGATATAGTTTAAGAAGAACCGAGATAAGGATATCGAGCAGCCCCGTTGAAGAAGTAGAAGTCATCATCTCTTAAACATTCACCACCAAAGCTTTCGAGGCTCTTGAATTGAAGAAAGAAATTGAACCATCTGAAAGTGAGACTTTGGCAGCTTCCCCCCAAACCAAAAATCCTTTAGATGAGCAGATTCGAAGCTCTATTTCAAGCTTGCCTTAGCCAGGTGCACAGAGGAGCACACCATTATCATAAATCTTGCTGCTCTTTTTAAGAATAATCACTGTGATTCTTTGTTCGAGGTTATATCATCCAATAGAACAGCAAAGAGTCATCCCACACTTGAATAATCTTCTCAAATTCCTTTTCCACTGAAGTCTGAAGCGATCCATACCAAAAGGTTGTCAAGAGACCACTTCCCCCAAGTAGATGAATTGATGTAGTCAGTCTCTTAGACTAGAGCTCACGAACCCGAATACACATATACCCGAAGACAGAGAAACTTATACCATCGAAGTAGTAGATTAAGTTTGATAGCCAAAGAATAACCCCAATGTATACTTTTCTCTTCCCTGAAGAAAGTGTATGAAGGTCAAGAACCCGAAGTACTCGAATGCCCAAAGAGAGAAAAACCGATAACATTGAAGAAGCAGGCCGAATCACTGATTATCTCTGTGGATTTCAACTCCGGAATAAGTGATTATATCTCAGAATCACTGATTAAGTACTCAAGTGAAACAGCTGAATGTCCCCAATGTACACAATCTCTCTCCCCTGATGATTGCGATAGCATCGAAATCATCACACACTTGTGTACCTCTTTTATCACCAAAAACTAACTCTTCCATCTCTTCCCCACATAGTTGGAATAAGAACACTAAACGCCATGAGTCAAACCTTGAGTTTCTCTGCGGTAATGACATTTGTCTTCTGGGGATATCTTCAATCACTTAGAAGTATTAAGTTCATCAAGTTTACGCGCGTTTAGATACGTGACTCCTTCCCCCTTGCTGGTTTTGATACTTCAGAATCAGCAACACATTGTAAGCCCATATACTCGAAATCAATTAAGAAGAACAATAGAAGTCTTTGTGAGAATCAACTTGCTGAAGTACATTATGAGCAAATCTAATTAGGGATTAAATCTGACATATCACACTCCCCCAATTAGTGCTCTCCCCTAAACTGACAATCTTTATGATGAATAACCAGAATAAGAAGAAGTCTTTAGATCAGCAAATGCAATTCGTCTTTAGTCTTCTAACATGCCGCATAAAATGTAGGACCGACTGTAGACTCGACCTTCTTCAAGATTGTCCAATTGGGGAATAGAGAGTTTACATCTTCAACTAACCAAATGCATTCCCGTTAACTTACAAATAGCAAATCTCCTTAACTAAGATCCCTCCCAATAAAACAAGAACAGAAAGATGTTCATCAAAGAAATCAGCCAAGCAACTAGAAGCACTTTTGTCAGTAATCAAATCAGCCCGTGTGAAGATGTCAACTAACGGCTCTTAGAAGAAACTCCATGTAAAGATGATCCGATAAGAAGAATCTCGGTTCTTACATGAGTTAGGAGCCGTATGACCATATATTCTCATATATGACTCAACATGTAGAATTATCATACTTCTTCTCCCCCTCAAGAATTGCATACGAAGATGTCATTCTTGATTAAACAAGTGATTGTCTTCATAATGTAGTTTCTTCACACTTCTCCCCCTCGAAGGTTGCAAATGATGTCGCCATCGCCATTTTAATTGAGCAAGTGGAATGAGACTAGTACTGGTAGTTCGGTTCACTTGATAATTGTACTCGCATGGAAAAAGTATGAAGCATGTTGATGAGAATGGTCATAATAAGAAGATTTCTCTTCTTCAGAAGATAATGCGCACTGAAGCGTACACGTTTCTTTTTTTTAGAGTACGAGGCTTGAATTGTTGTGTTCAAACATCATAGCCGATTGAATATCAATGTTGAGTAACTTGAACCCGTGAGTTATGAGATATCAATCCTTTTGTTATCCATACTTTAAGCCAGTCCATGTATTGAAGGATCGAAGTATCTGCAACTGAGTAAGGACAACCTGCACTAATATTACAAACTTGATTGCATATATTTTGGTTAGTGACATCAGTATCCAAACCCTTTGGGGTTTCACGGTCAACTTTGAGATTTCCATCAGTAAACATCTTTCCGGTAGGTATCCACCTAAGTCCAACGTCCTTAAACATTCTACCAGACGGTATCCACTTATGACAAGGTCTAGGATTGTTAAGCTTCTTATGCACAGTGGAAGACTTATCATTATTCCTGGTTTCCAAAGATTTAGCAGTTGGAATCCATTTAGGCGAAGTTTTTTGTTTGTTTTGCTTCATAGACTTAGTGTAGATCCTAGAATTAACAGGTTGAACCTTTGCATGAGCATTTACTTTCTTTTAGGATTTTGAAAAACAATTATCATGATTTGCCTTAAAGATGCATTTCAGACAATTCGAGCAAACAGCTTGTTTGGATTCAGAAGATGATCTAGGGTTCTTAGAGTGATCTACTATGGGAATAGATTTATTTGAAATGCAACTACTCTTAGATCCAAGCCAATCCCTAGTCTTTAGTTGAGTGATCCTAGGTAACGGTTTAAAGCTACTAGCAGTGCCTTGAAATCTCGTATAATTCATCACCCTAGGTCTAGCACCTAAAATTCCATCTTTTCGAATATGTGCCTTTTTCCTAGCTTTTCCTAGATCATAGTTCTTGAAAAATTCATTCATGTCGTGTGAATTGTTAGGAAAATAAGGTGAAGTGACTAGTTTTGACAAAATTTATTTAGCATCAACTTGACAGGCAAACCGGGTTTTCGAAAATTTTGATCTTTCAGATATAAAAGCAGTAGGCTGCCTAACAACAGACCGGTCTTTAGTGGGATGAGAAACTGGCTTCCCCAAGGATGATGGTTTTGTGAACTTAGTGTTCACACTTTTCCCTAAGGTTTTTCTAATCTCATTCTTTAAGGCAACAATAGGGAAACTCTTTTCCAGAAGTTGAGCTTTGAGATCATCAATTTTTGCTATCAAAGAGTTTGTTTGTTCCATTGACATAGTTCTAGCTCCTTTTACAGAGTCACTTAGATCAATATGATGCTTTCTCAAAGTCTCATTTTCTTTTAGTAATTTAGTCACATAGATTGACAGTTCATTATTTCTTGTTAAAATAGTATCAATGTGTTGTGCAGTTTTGACTGAATTACTTTTCACATGCATACCAGAAATATGTTTCTTCAAATTGTTGATAGTCGAGTTTTTGGCTTGAAGTTGAGCTTTTAAATCGTTCATTTCAAAAAATTCACGAAATTCAGGAAATTCCTGATTTTTACATGGTTTCTTAGTTTGAAAACTTTCCTCCTTTCTTTGTATTGCAATTACAAGAGAAATGCAATGTTTTTCAAGTTTTGAGAATTTGTTTGAAAGTTCATCAAAACCCTTTTTATCAACCATATCATTTGTTTTGAATTTATTAGACTTAGTTTCAACCAAAGAACAATTATCAGAATCATGTTCATCATTAAGATCAGTTTGTTTAGGAACATTAGCAGATGCACTATGTTGATCAGTTAAGGGTACCTCATCACATGACACATGTTCAATTGTCGGTCTGATATTTGCATCCACATCATGTGTAACAAGAGTCACTGATCTACTGGTTGTTTCAAGCTTATCTATCTCTAAGCCTCTGTATTCAGCAACACCCGATCTTTCAACTGATACATTACCCGACTCATCACAACTATCTCTCAATTGCACCTGACACTCATTCACCCGACCTTCATTTACCTTGTCATCATTCTGTGTACTTTCCTCAATATACTTCTTAACATTATCCAAGAGTTGGATTAATGTTTCTCTGAACACATTTGCTTCCATCCCAGTGTGATCCTTGAAGCGCTTTTCAGTCATATGATCACCATAATCCGAAGTATATTCACCATTGAAAAATGACTGAAATTGTTTGTAGATCACCTGAAGTGCAGCTTTAGAACCGGCTTCTTGAACTTTGTCTCTGTCAAGTTGTTGTTCCAATTGTTCTAAGTTCAGGAACAATGTGCTCGTGAACGTTGATAATTCTTGACGGAAAATTGCAGTAAATGCTCGTTGGATTCCCCTTGTGTATCTTTCTTCAGTTCGAAGTAACATTAGGTGTGAATGAAGTTGTCGATAAGGTTCAATGCCACTTTCCTTGGCAACAGTTTGCAATAGCAGAATCTGGTGCAACTCTGTCTCATGTGAATTTGAACACAAAGATTCCTTCATGAGTGATTGTTGTTGTGAGACCATATCGCTATTTCCCAAATTAGCCGTTTCTGACTCGACAACATTTGTCTGTTGTACTTTGTTGGGAATCTTATGTTCATCGATCATGTCGTACAATTTGAGTATCTCGGTGATGACAGAAGTGGAGTTGTTTGACATGATGTGATTGTGCATGGGATTTTACAGGTTTGTGAGTTAAACCGAGAAATAAAATCTTTCGCGGGATTTTACAAAATCAAGACGAAACCGTGATACCGTGAGAAGAATGAGGTCTTGTGGATGATAAAGGAATGAATCTTTGCCAGACGTTTATGCTTTGACAATGATTACCAAAAAAGTTAAATTCACACTAGCCCAAATGATCTCACCCTAAGATAATTTCCACTTAATTATAAAGAAGCACGAGAAAAACCGTAGACAATAATTAGATGATACTGTCCAAGAAAAACGTCTAAGAAAAACCTTACGTCCAAGAAGTTTAGAATAATGCGACAAGAATTAACACAGATTGGTATGAAATTGCGTTTAGATGTATCTCAATTATCAACCTTTGTCAAAAATATAAATGATAATACTTGACAAAAATTTATCCGGAATAAATGATAACACTCTTCCAACCAATCAGAACAAATACTCGGCCCAAACACATTAGCATGTGCACCAGCCCAATTCCTTTAATGATCCTAACTGCCCACTTCCTAATATTTTAGCTTAGAGCTAAATTTTAGATATAAAACACTAGTTAATCACACTTGACCTAATCCCTTTTGTAACTCTAATCCTGCACCACTCTTAAAACATAGCCACAAAAAAAAATTGACAATAAAAACTCGACCCTTGTTCTTTGTTATCAGTTTGCTAGATCAAAGGAAGGTTTGTTTCTGTTAAGTTTTCTTTTTTTTTTTCTTTTTTTTTGATTGTAGACGAACAAAGGAATTAATAGAACGATTATTTTTTGTTAATTTCTTAAACAAAAAGTTCGAAAATTAAAAGGAGGTTAAGCTTCTACAACGGATCTATGATGAATATCTCATTAGGGTTTTGTTAAAAAACAAAGCCTTGTTAATCAAAAGAGATTAAACTGACATATAGTTTTTTTTTTTTTTTTTTTTTTTTTTTCGAACTTGATATTGCTTAAATCGAATGAGAAGAAGGAAGAAACAAAAGACTTAGTTTTGATTATGTTATATTGCACGAATCTAAAACAAAAGACTAAGTTATTTCGTTATGTTATACTGCAGAAAAGACTTAGTTTTGATTATGTTGATTTGATTTGTTGTAGTTGGATCTTGTTTTGATTTGTTTTAGTTGGATCTTGTGTTGATTTGAGAATATGGAATTTGTTGAGGTTGAATCTGATTTTGACAAAGCTATTCTTGGTCAGTATGAATCTTAGTATGAATCTTGGTCAAATCGCTAGTAACCAAAACGCAACCTAATCACGCCAAATCGCAGCAAGAAGACAAGCCGTACTTTTGGATTTTAGACAAACCGCAATGGAATTTTTTTTTATCAAATCGCATAAAGTTGAGTCAAAACACAACTTTGATTATCAAACCTCAACTGAAGACAAGTAGCAACTTTAAATATTAAATAACCAAATCGCATTTGTGGAAGGTTACCAACTCGCAATGATGAAGAAGAACTACAACCAAGAACATAGACACAAAAAAAAAACAGTTCGAAAATCACCAAAACAGCCCCAAAACTTATAAGATAACCAACCAAAGGATCAAACTAAGCTAATCTAACACTCCTAAACCGAAAGTGCAAACCATTAACACATTTCACCAAGAAAAATTCAAACTTGATGAACTTATAAGGCAAAAATTCGAACTTTAAAAGACAACAATAACCAAACTAAAATCCGAGCACACACGATATCCAAGATTAAACCATGGATCTTGATAACAATTGTAGTATATTGGTTATTGTATCACATAAACACACTAATATAAGGTTCAAATCGTGCAAGATCTTAGAGAGAGAAAGTAGAAGGATGGGATGCTTTCTAGAGAGAGAAAGTAAAAGAAAACATAGAAGGTTAGATTAAGAATGAGAAAGCTCCAACCCTCTACCTTGGGATGTAGAGGGTATTTATAGTTTTACATAATACGCCCTCTGTACGTGGATGAGCATACTGATGAGTAAAGACTCGTCCGTCCTCCACGATGTTGCACTAAGCTAAACTAATAACTAAATAACTAACTAATAACAAGTAAATAACGATATGTCTACGAGCTAACATACGCTAGATTATATTTGGGGTGACCGACACTTCACAATGGAATTTCTAATTCCTAACATGTGGATCCTTGAGTCGTTTGAAAATTCTCATGCTTGGTGGATTAAACATCCAAATGTGATACCAAGAGCACTTGCCTGGTCTAGGAAGTCCATCTTTAAAAGAACTGATCGTTCGAACCTTTTTTCAAACGTAATCCAGTTAAACTTTGTTGTTATTTATTTATGGTTCATAGCAAAAAAAAGTAAATCTACACACAAAATTAGATGTTCCATTTCCACCTATCTAAGCCCACAATATCTTATCAGACTCAGATTCTTCAATACTATCAGCGGATGCACAACACTGGAACTGATTGCTTGCACCACTTCCTTATCCTTTTCTTCAACTTCAGCCTTTTTAAGAATCATCCAGTACTGCGTGTTTACCTTCCATGCCTCGCCTGAATTTGTACTCTCACTCCTCCCCTGTTTGGATGCATCCTCTAAACTTTGAATGCCAACGCAGCTTGCTTTCTTTCCTAGTTTCTTCACTTTCTTGAATGCATTGAACTTTGGCCTTCTTAGTCTCTCCAAAACACTTACCCGGTGCTTCAACATCCTGATTGTTTCAGTGCGAGTAGTTGTTGAATTTTGAAGACCAGTGATCTTTGACTCCATAGTTGTGAATATATCCGTCAATTCAAGATTGAGTTTCATATTATCCTCACCACCTTGACTTGTGTAACTTTGGACCGAGTCTATCATTGGAATTGTCATCATGTAGAAAGCCATTAGCCGTCAAATCATGTTGGTGTTCCAAACTACCCTCATCTATTCGAGATGTGTCTAACATTGCATCAAACCTAGCTGAATCCATGTCCCCCATATTATCCAGGTTGTCTAGGTTCCTCTGTGTTGAATTGCAAAGAACTCTCCACATTCGAAGTTGCCATTGGTTGGGTCGTTCTTATGTTTCCACTGCCCTACCTCAACAGTGATTTGGGGAATAAATATGTTATCACCAAAAAGTTACAAAATAGCCCCTATAGTTTCCACATCATCAGAAACTAAGTAGCAGTGATTGCCCAGAACTAGCAGTGTTTTCAAGCAAGCTGGCAGTAGAAATATTATTTGCACTCCAATCTTTCAGTTTATGACTTTAATTACAATCCCTTTTAAAATGGTGTCGTATGTATCTCAAAGTAATTAACTAAACCATATTTTTTTAACCATTCTTGGATTTAACTACAATTACTAATCTGAGACCTTCTATACATGAGTTCCAATATGCATGGTGGATAGATAGCCAACATTTTTTCAATGACTACGTTCCCAGACCGCCAGTCACGACCCAGCACAGCCTTCTTAATACCTACTTTTCGAGACTTGAAAAGTCATGGAAACGTCGAAACCGGTTTGGTAAATTCAAAACAATGCAAGAGTGGAAGTAGTTCCAGAGCAAAAAGCCTTAAGGATCATGTAATTGCACGAATGCAAGTTTTAAACTTGAGTGTATTATTCAGTTCTCTTTACATTCATTAGAATATAAACATTAGATTCACTTTTTATAACATCACTGCGGATTTTCTAACACTTAAACCTTCACAGGTTCTTGCACATGACGCTGGCGGTCTTCGAGTATACCTTTCAACTAATATATAGTTATTTCTCGTTGCCATTGTTTAATTTTAGAAATTTCATCCATATTTTTCTGACACAAACTTGATTTTGAGTCACATTTTCCAAACACAAGGACTTGCCTTTCCGATTCATACTTAACATTTATCTCAAACTGATCGACTTGCCGGAATCTGACGTGGACGTTGCACAGGTTAATATTTCTTCTTTGCATTTAGTTGTATGGCCGTTAATACTCTGTCAAACTAATAAATTGAAGTTGTTTTGTAGGATCTAAGTAGATGGTTTCATTCTGTTGAAACACTTTGGCTGTCTGATGAGATTGAAAAATTCCTCTGTGATCCTGATAGACTACGGTGTAAATTTCCATGGTCGAGATGATTATCTGTGAGCCGAAATTTCGCTTCGCTTAGTTTGCTTAGACCCCGATAGAAAAGTTGGCTAACTAAGGAGGTTAGTTTATATCGCATTCTTATTCAGTTTTTCTTTTTACCACTGTTTGATTTTCACCATTTCTTAAATTTGTATTTTATTTGCGGCAAATGCGCAACATATAGACCTTTGGGTTGACTACATGTGGCACGTCACGACCTCGAGAATGCTAAGCTGGCGATGGTTAGTAGTTACTTTGTTCGATTCTTCTTCAAAATGGCATGCCCGTGTTTTATGTAGACGGGACGAGGTATCCCATGCCCTGGAATGATGTTGAATAGGTAATACATTTACTTTTCATTTCCTCCTATTTTTACGAATCCACTTTTTTGATCTATCAGTTCTTCCATTGCTACCGGCCGTGGTTTCGGTAAAAGATGCTATTTGATGCATACTTTGAATAATTCGTCCAAGAACAAAAACCAAACAATCCTCCCCTACATTTGATATTTACAATGCAAATCATCAAGTTTCTTCTTAGGCACAAAATACCTTTTTTGGACGGCGCTTCCAAAGTGCTAGAATCATATGCTCCATCTCAAAATCTGAACCATAATCGACATTATTTTACCTATCTGCCATTCTCTTCTTGTTCCTTTCAAGCTTATCCTTGATCGCTAAAGGAGTTTCAAAATCAGCAATATCTTTTACATCTGTTAACCTTTGGCCTCCCGTAAGCCCGAACCTCTTACCGTCTTTTGCAACTTTCTGATTGTGCCATCCTGAGAAGAGGTTATTTGTTGTATGCCAGTGATCTTAGACTCCATTATAGTACATTTCTCCATCAATTCGTGTATAAGTTTCATGGTATCCTCATGATAACCTAACTAGCATTGTTTTCGTAACACTAGCAGTTTCTCCATTAAAGCTAGCAGTTGGAACAGCTTTGCACTCCAATCTTCCAACCAAGTTATTATTATTTTTTTTACACAATCTTATTTTTATTTTATTTTTTGTTTTTTTTTTATTTTTTTTTTTCAATTCATTTTTTTTTGTGTTTTTTTTTTTTTTTTTTTTCACACTAAAAGGTCCAGCAGCTAAGCCCAAAAAATCCTAGTGCTCATAAACATAGTAGTTATAACTTATAAGTGTAACCCAACCAGAAAAACATGATATCCACTAGCGAGGACTTAACAAAAGAACAAGCAGTGGAATCATACACACTAGCCGTACTAAGATTTCCAATAGCAGTACTACCTTTCTTACAAAGTTTTGAAGAAAACATCTTGAGACTTTAGACTAAGTATGCATGAAATTTACAATCCAAAAGTAGTTGATTTAAAGCCTTGAATGACTAGTCCAGCCTTCAACGTAGTTCTAAAATGTGCAGCAGCTTCATACTCACCTTCAGTGGTGGAATTAGCCAGAATTGTTTGCGTCTTAGACGCCATGAGATAAGTCGCTTTCCAAAAACTGAGCCCCTCTAGGTTTAATTGTTCGATCAAGATATATTGATTACACTAGCAGCGGTATGGAAACTCAGCAGTAGTTAACAGTTGGAGCAACATATCAGGAACTACATAAGCGGATGAGTTTCCCAAAGCGTAGTTTTCTATACAACCCAACACCGTGCATAGCGTTCTCCATTATCTAAAACGTCCATTAAGTAAGTAACATATTGCTTACCACTGTAAGCCATGTCAACGACACATACAAACCGCCAATTGTATTGTATTTACGTTTGACCACATAAATAAAAAGTCCCTTTTATTAATTTTATAAGTTGACTAACTATATCCTAATAGACAACCAATTTTCTTTTAGGTTTTATTCCTCTCAAGAGCTGTTAAACACTGGTGTCTTGCCCAATTTAAAATACCTACAGGAGTGGTAACATTCTATGATAGCGGACCGCGTGACTCTGACTCACGTGTATGTTATGTCCGTGTTAGAGTGTGCTTACAGGTATCTTCTTATTATAACCCACTCATATTATTACTTGATTGTTCTACTTTGTCACCGGACACCATGCTTCTTATAACCAACATATATAATACAATTACGGACAACACATACATAAATAAACGTACAATTTGTTATACTTTGTGACCAGACACCAATACACCATGCTTGTGAGTAGTTGCCCATTATTTGTGTCTAGTTGCCCAAGAACGAAATTATTGTTGGCCAAAGTTTCTTGGGTGTTGTGTTGTAGCAGTTTGACTTTGATTTTTGTGCACACTAGTTCCTTTCAAGTACATGCAACTATGTACCACCATCATTTCCTTAAATCTATTCACCATTAATAAACCGTCCTTCTTATTTTAAATCCTAATTTTTATTTACCACAACCAACAACATAATTTCTCATAAACATTTGTTATACTTATTTTTCTATAGTAGTAACATCAAAGGAATCCCACAACCAACAACAGACTATCTAAAACATGTGTAGATTAACTAGAACCAACCAAAAATAAAGTACATAAATCTGCTTGCTTTTATTATTTTAACAATTTATTTTCCTTATTTTAATTTACATTGTGTCCCGCACATATAATACGATATAGGAAATATATACTTAGCTACCAAGCTTGATTACTTTTAAATTTACAACTGGACATAAGGTTCATGTTTTCATTGGGCCACATATGATTTAGTTGCCCATCGTATGTATGTGCTTGCCAAAAAATATTAACTTGTTGGACACAAGTTTGTGCAATAGTTAAAGTTGAAAAATTAATGGACTAGTTCCCTTCAGGTACATGCCACTAGCTACCACCATCATTTCATTACGTCCTTTCCTCATTAATAAAGTTTGTCCTACTTATGTTCATCACCGATTTGGGTTTTTTACAAAATATCCATTCAAAATTGAAGATAGCACAGCCAAGTGCACACTTACTCAGACTTTATGATATAAAAGTCTTAGTTATATTATGGTAGTGTATTATTACGTAAAATATAAAGGATATGTACACCTAATAATAGCATATATGTGTTAGTTGATGTAACCAAAAGTAATCAATATAAACCTGTTTAATGGCGTGTATTTACAAAACATACTCAAGTAATAATTTTTCTAACCAAATGGGCGTAAAATTTTGTTGCATTTGGAACTAAATGAAATTCAAACTGCTTTAGTTGCCCCCAAATTGAAACTAGTTGCCCAAAATGGTTATCTTGAGGCCAGGAATTGGTTGAGTACAACAGAAGCTTCAATAATCAAACTTGGCCTAATGTGCAACAGTAATTACTTGACATGACTCAACTATTCACCACTTGACTATCCACATTAATTCAGATAGACTTCATTTCAAAATAAACTCCATGTCACCCCACCCCCGCTCTTTCCCCCCACCCGATTTGGGTTATATAAACGGACAGCATATATCCCATTTTCATACAACTTTTGTGAGGGGACACACACTAGCCACAACACAATTTAGTACAAAATAAATGGATAACTTACTTAAAGACATGGTTAACAACTTTGTTTGTGCATGACAATGAACGTGACTTCAAGTTCTTAAGTGACATGCATGCAAAGGTGATCGACCTAACTTCGTCGTTGCATTGTGGTAGAAGCGAGATCAAATAGTTAAAGTGCGTGGTTGGGTCAGGCTTGCCGATCTTTTTTTCAAATCACACTGAAATTGGATGAGGAGCTTGAGAAAAACAGGGAGCTGATGAGCTAATGAGTGAGACTCATCTCCAAGTTCTCAAAAAAATTTCGTTTCTGGGAAAGCTGCGCAAAAATTATTAATCCTCTACTTCTACCTTGTTATGTGGTCTCTCTCACGTTCTGCGATTGTCATATTTTGTGTTTTGGTATCTTCGTGAATGTCGTTGCTTCGTTGATGTATTTTGTGTTGAATCTTAGACCTTGATAGATCTTTGAGCGCTCGTGGATCGTTAGTAATGTTTATGTAATCACAAACACACTAATAGAAAGTCTCTATTACTTGTATTTTAAAGCGGAAATCAAACACAAGTAAGAACACAGATTACTAAGAATACTTTGATCCTCTATGGATCTTTGAATAAAACTAAAACTTGTTTTTCAAACTCGTACATAATACATATTAATGTGTTCCTTTTATAGACTAGGAACCCTAAACCGTTTCACAAGAAACGTAGATTCTTAAAACTAAAAGAGATATGCATTATCACTTCCTAATAAAACTCATGCATATCCTAACTAACTATAAAATACTGAAATATCTATATCGTAGAAACAAGCTACGATTTTACTACTTTCATGAATCGGTTCTTATTGAGAATCCAGCACTTCAGAGAATCCGTCGTGATATTATTCACGAATTCTTATTCATAGAATTCCCAACAATCCTCCCCTAATCTTGAATTTGACATGATTAAGTTCAAGATTCTTGATAGATCTTTAACACTTTAGAACAAGAGGATTGAATTGAACATCGCAAAAGAATCAAAACAACCACATCTCTATGATGGCAAAGCGTGAAACTTCGATCTGACAACAAAAGACAAAGTGTACATCAAAACATATTAGTTTCATACTATTCTCATCACATCCAGTGTGTTAACTCACGTGAGAGTGAATCATTGAAAATAATGGATTTGATGTCTCTTTACCAATAGCCATTACTACTAGAGTAGCCAAATGTTTAAGTTCAAAAACTATGGTACACTGATAACCATCTGATTTGTAGCAGATCAGCAGCTATAAACGGATTTGAAATGTCTTTACATGTAGTCGTTTGCTAAGGACTAGTCAATGCTTAGGTGGAAAGAATCACCTTTGGTGAATTGATTACCAAATATGGTATTCCACTGCCTTTACCACAAGCCATATACTTATGGGCTAGCCAATTATTTGGATACCAAAAAGGAATAATCCATGAAGAATTGATGACCATACAACCCTTAGCAATTAAGCATGGGTGAGTTGCATACCCTATGATTTTTAGCAAACCATTACAGCTATCAACAGATTTGATGTGTCTTTACCAAAGTTGTACCCTTTGGACTAGCCAACTCTTTGATGGACACAAGTCACATCTGGTGAGTTGATAACCATCAATAGAGTTATATACAACAAACCTGAATATACAAAGATTTTTTTTTCTTTTTTTTACTAAGAATTAAACAAAGAAAGAAATGATACAAGATACCAGAATCAAGTAGAAGCTTTGTATTGCAGAAGCTTGGACTTGATCAAACCAATCAATTGTTCAGCATGGGTCATATCATTCGCCACTGGATCAGGAGGAACTTCCAATTTCCGTCGAAGCATACGTTTCATCAGGTTAATGGACAAAGGATAATGCTGATCAGAAAAAATACATACACAAATTCCACACTATGTCTCCACAACATGCACATTTGGTATACGGTAAAATCTCCAAGTATCAACCTTCCACTTATGTGAATTCTTCAAAATTAAATACCCTTTACCATTTGGAGACTAAGAATCAAAAAGAATTGAAGATCGCCCAATAAGTACAAACCAGAACCCTGTGGTGTATGAGTGGCATAATACTTTGTGACAAGGCCATGGAGAGTAATCAAATCTTGCTTATCCACCAAATGAACTATGTCTTTCAAGAAAGTAAACTTCATATAGGAGTTATCTATCCTATATATGGTGTTAACCTATCCATCAGTCAATGTCGATTTTGTCAACACACTATAAGAACCCTCAGGAAAAGTTGCAGAAGAACCCACTTTGATAAATGTTGTATCAGCAGCCTTTAGGTCCAAATGCTTAGAAGAACCACCCTTGTGAGATTTATGAACTCCAGAGGCCTGCTTCCCAGCTAATCTCACAGATCTCCTAATGGAAATGTGTCTCCTATGGGACATCCTTTTCCCCCTCCTACCAGGTGCATAAATGCCCATAGAGAAAGAAGAAGGTACCTTCTCAGAAGCACCAGAGGCATCTTCAGTAGGAATAGAAGAGGTAGAAACGAGAGGTGGAATAGAACCACCCATTTCATACAATTTATCAAGCTCTTCGGCCTCTCTAGCTCTAGCGACTTCTTGTTCAGCTCTCTCCTAACCATGCATTATAGTTAGAAAGATCGCCCTTCTTGGTCGGATCACGGAAGAAGGAATAGTATCAGGCTCAATAGTGCTAGTAGTTCCCTTTGGATCCATAGATGTATCAGACCTTTGGGTGAAGCGTCGGAGAACAATAGAAGAATTATCGGCAAGCATGGATGGTTGTCTCTCGGATGCCTCCTCGTGGGAATGGAAGGTGTAGCAATAGGTTCAGCATTGTACTCTCTCATTAGAATGTACACCTTGATGGTTCCTGGAAACAACATGATTGCTTTCGGTGTGCTCTATCATCAGCAAAAGAAGTCACAATCTCAACTGTCTTGGATCTTTTGGCTTTTAGAGCATCCATACCACCAGCAATCCTTTTCAATTGAGAAGCTGGTGTAATATGCATCATAATCTTATTATACATATTGGTCAAATTAGATTGAGATAAAGCCAGGACTTCTTTGCCTTGTCAAACCGATTGATAGAGAGCGATTTTCGATTATACACCATTTCTCATATAAGTTTTCTTACGTGGTTCGATGCGTGTCGATCTTTGCTTGCGCTTGTCAAACCATCTCCCCCTTTCTCCCTTCATCTGAAGATGATAGTGTAGTGAATCCAATGTATTCATCTAGGGGTTCTGATGACTCCACCGAGCGTCTAGAGCCAATCTTCAATAGATTGGTGAGAGAGGAAGAGGAGAGAACAATAGTAGGTGGAGAGAAGCCCCAACCTTCACAACCCCAACCCCAACCAAGGCCACGTGCCAGAAATCCACCACTCCCGGAGACAAAGAGAGTGGTGATTGGTCTTCTGCTCCAGATCCGGTGCTTCATACAATGGAAGCAGGGGGCGCAAGGCAGAGGTGAAGGGAAAGGGAAAAGGGAAGGTGGAGTAGAAGGTGGTGTGATGTTGCCAGGGACCAAAGATATAAAACTAGGTTCTTGAGCATCATCATTGTTTTCATCAATCCATCCTTTCCATTTTATCTTCACTTCTTCATCGTCTTGGTCATGCATATCCACCAACTTTTGTAATAGATGATAGGAGCTAGAATATGTTTGGTAGATTTTGTATAAGGATGGTCTTTTATTTCATTTGAAGTTGATTGTAAGTCGTGAAATTGTTTCTTGAATGAATTAACAACATTTCTTTTATATCTCAATGATTATCACTTGATCTTTACTTCATACTTCTCTTCAAGAGAAACAATGAGATCACTTGTACCAATGAGTATCACTTGTGCTTCTCTTCAATAGAAACAAGCTTTAAACACATGACCATATTCCCATTTAATCAAACTTGGTGAACTTCAACTTAAGATTAGTAACTCCTCATAAAGGCATTCTGCAAAGCATGATACCAAAGTAGCAAACAAACCAAACCAAAACATACAAAACTTAAAGATCATTAGTCTGGTTAGTGTTAGGAAACAAAAGCATTACACAAGTTTGACAACTACAATCCTCCCTTGAGGTATATGCCTCCCTCGAGGCTTATGCCTCCCTCAAACTTTGCGATTAAGGGTGACGATCCCAATATGGACAACTTGGTGTTGAAACCTGGGTCCATCAAAAACTTTAGTCAATAAATCTGCCACATTATCATCTGTGTGAATCTTAAGCACCTTTATCAAATGTTTTTCATATGAATCTCTTATAAAATGCTACATGATCTCAATATGCTTAGTTCTATTATGAAAAACTAGATTTTTAACTATGCATATGGTATTTTGATTATCAATAACGATTGTGGTGTTCATGAAATTAAACCCATAATCTAGCAATTGATTTTGTATCCATAGTATCTGACCACAACAATTTGCAGCAGCAACATGCTCTGTTGATGGAGAGAGATAAGGTAGCAACAATAGTTTGTTTCTTGCATTGCCAAGAAATCAATCGTCTTCCAAGAAATTGGCAACCTCCGCTTATGGATCTCCTATCCAGATTTGCACCAAAGATAATCACTATCATTATATGCTTCCAACCTAAAAGGAGACTCTTTTGGGTACCAAAGACCTAAATTGGGTTGGCCATTTAGGTACTTGAAGATCTTTTGACCGCATTCAAGTGGGAAGTAAGTGGAGTGACCTGATGTCTAGAACAAGCACTCACAAAGAAATGTAATGTCAAGCCTAAAAGTTGTCAAATACATCAATGAACCAATCATGGATCTGTATAAGTGAACATTCACAGCAGGATCTGGTTCAAGATTGTTCTTTGGTTTTGGAGCTTCATAAGGTGTAGTGGCAGCTTCGACATTTTCCATATCAAACTTCTTCAAAATGTCTCTCACATATTGATCCCGACTGATAAAAATACCATCAACTTTTTACGCTTAACTTGTAGACCCAAAAGAAAGTAAGCTCCCGTAGCACTCATCTAAAACTCTCCCTTCATCAACTCCTCAAACTCCTCACACCGAGTGCTTCTTTAGTGGAGCCAAAGATAATGTCATCCACATAAACTTGCACAAGAATGATGTCTCCCGAATTCTTCTTTATGAAGAGTGTTTTGTTAATGGCACCTCTTTGTAACCATGCTTTCAGCCAAATGCATATAGCCTAGCATACCATGCTCTTGGTGCCTGATGTAGTCCATAGAGAGCTTTTACAACCTTGTGTAAATGTTGTGGATTATCTGGGTCTTCAAAGCCTTTGGGTTGAGTGACATATACTTCTTCTTCAATTTCACCATACAGAAAAGCACCTTTCACATCTATGTGATATACCATGAACCCCATATAAGATGCATAGGCCAAGAAGATTCTAATGGCCTCAACTCTAGATACTGTGTAAAACTTCATCATAATCAATTCCTTCCTCTAGCCGTGAACCCCGAGCAACTAATCTTGCTTTTGTTTTTGACCACAATACCCCTTGCATCTCTTTTATTCTTCAAAATCCATTTTGTCCCAATTGTAATCTTCCCATCGGTAGTGGTACCAAGATCCAAACCTCGCTGATTCTTGAATTTTTGCATCTCATCTTGCATTGCTTCAAGCCAACTTGAATCTTCAAGAGCTTGAGAAACACAGGTTGGTTCCACTTGAGAAAGAAAGCAAAGCAAGCAGACAATGCTTAAAGTCAATGTGATTGTCCCTTTGCTGATTTGAGACATAGGAAAGAAAAGCAACTTGACCATACTTAGAACTTGTCACAGTACTTCTAGTTCGAATAGGTGCTTGAGGATCACCAATAACATTTGATTGAGGATGAGCAATGTTGATCCTTTTTGTAGCGTAGAGGTTGACATCAATTGTGGTTTCAATATTGTTCCACAGTTGGTTCAAACTCACCGTCATAGGAAGTTGAGGTGAAGATTCCAATTTGGGTTGGTGATTACCAAGATCCAAGGACTTGAAAATCGTGTATATGGTTCTTCAAAGTCTGTGGACACACTAGTAGAAATGGGAGTAGATGCAAGAGGATCATCACCGGATTTGGTGATGTCGAGAGAAACAGGAGAACCATCAGAGAAGCTGTCACAGAATCCTCGGTTTCCATTACCGCTTGGCCGATTGTCACGATTAGTGCCTCAGATCTCTTGCAAACTCCCACCAAGCCTCTCAGCTTCTAGATTGGTTGCATGCTCTTGCTTCTTGAGTCTAGCAAGGTCCTCTGCATAGTGTGACTCATCTTCATTCTCATCAAAAGTTACTTTAGAAGTATCACCTGCAAAATGGTTAGGGGAAAAGGAAGGTACAAAAATGGTTTGTTCATCATGCTCGGACTCACTATCGAGTCATCATCCAAGGTACTGCATTGTCGTGGGAGACTCTTGTGTACTGCAGATTAGTTAGCAACATATATAGTATAACCCAAGTAATCGGTTAAGTAATCCGGTCAAAGTACCAAGCATGACCGTGACCACGAACATTAGGCTTATCTTCTAGGTATCTCAGGTTAAGTGTCTCCTCAATCTTTTTAGCATTTAAATTATATACCCTATAAGCCTTACTATGAGCTGAATAACCCACAATATACCCCTCATCAGCTTTCTCATCAAATTTTCCGATGGATCACTAGTGTTAAAAATGGTCACTTGACATCCAAAAGGTTTGAGGTAATGAATATCAGGAACTTTCCCAGTGAGAAGTTCATAAGGTGTCTTGAAATGAGGTCTAGTAATTGATACCTGTTGAACATAACAAGCATGCTTATCTGCTTCACCCGTAACATAGTGGGTAATTTAGAGTCTGCGAAGCATGGATCTTGCCGCCTCTAATAAGGTCCTATTCTTTCTTTCTTCAAACCCCATTTTGTTGTGGGGTTCTTGGATTGCTATAGTCACTTTTTATCCCTTTAGACTTACAGAGTTCTATTAATACATCATTTTTGAACTCTGTCCCATTATCACACCTAATACCTTTAACCTTTTTATTTAGCTGGTTTTCAACAAGGGTAATGAACTCTGTTAAAATTTTAGATGTTTCATCTTTAGGGACCGCTTGGTTCTAAGTGGGGAAAGGGAAAGGGAAAAGGAAAGGGAAAGGGAATGCAAAGGAATGAGTGAGGTGGGTTATCAATCCCTTACCCCTCAATTTATTCTATAATGGTTCATTACCCATTACGGGGTAATCAATCCCTTACCCCTCCCTAACCAAGCACTATATTATGAGTGAGGTGGGCCCTTTTGAATACCTTACCCATTCCCCACCCCCTTAACCCCCTAAGCAAGCACGCCCTTAGTTTTCAAAAAGAATACCCAACAAAACCTACTATAGTCATCAAGGATTAACAAAGTGAAGTACTTGTGATTAATACTTGATTTGGGTTGGACCAAAGAGATCCATATGCAAAGCAACCAAGAGGTTCTGAGAAAGTGCTCACAAATTTGTAATGGCATTGTATGAGGCTCGTGTTGCTTTCCTTTGTTGCGAACAACATAATTGTGTTCATTGGTGAAGACTTTGGAAGGAAGTCCTTCAACTAGACCTAGTTTAGAAAGCTTGTTAATGGTCTTGAAGTTCACATAAGCCATCCTTCTATGCCATTTTGTAGACTCATCCAGGGATGCTTTAGCCACCAAACATGTTAGGCCACCTTCTGGTTGAACATCATTCAAATTGAATGTGTATAAATTGTAGTTTCGGGAACTCTCAGAAGAATTGATGTATCTTACGGAAGTTTGAAGTCTTTGGATAGCACAAGACATTCATCCTCAGAGAAGAATACTTTGTTCTTGGTGTCACAAATTTGTGATCATCGAGAAGTTGAAATGTTGCGCTTCCTTTACATAGTACACATTCTCAAAATCCAACCGAGGTGTTCGATGGTGCCTTTCCTAGTGATTCTACCATCTCCTCCACCAAAAGTCACATTGCCTCCTCCTTCTATGGGTACAAAATCATGCATCTTCTCTTTGTTTCCGACATGCTTACGGAACAACCACTATCTACAATGCCTACTTCTTTACTCTTGAGGATGATCACGAGAGATGCCCATTAGGGCAACTTGATCATGCTTTGATCCTCTATAGTACGCCTTGCCGGAATCCACTCGCTCAAAACCGTAAGATTCATCATTATCAGGCTCATGCACCTTCCAGTTGACATGGTCATCCAGAGTGACCAAAGCTTTGAAGGATCCATCTTTGGTAGTTCCAGCTTCCATTTTATTCTGCTGATAGGTAGAATACCTAACCTCGTCACCAGTCTTCCTATCCTTGCATTCTCTTGAGAAGTGACCCATCTGACCACAAGTATAGCACTTGATTTTCCTTATGTCAAATCTTCTTGGATCTCTTCCTGGAAACCAAACTTTCTCCCAGCCTTACTCTCAAACTTCTTGATGTTCACTCAGAGCATGGCCAGTTGCCACTTCAAGTACATCTGCCAATACACCACTGGATTGAGGTTGAGAATTTGATGTAGTGGTGATGTAGGATGATGATCTTTGAGGAAATTGGGCTTGGAGCATAAGTCATCTTATTTGAGGAGGAGCTAACAAAAGCCGAAGTAAGTGGAATGGATGAACGAATGGGACTTCGACATCGCTCAAGAGTTTTAAGTATGTTGTAGAGATCATCAAAAGTGAGCATATCTAGCCCACCTTTAGCTTTGAGTGCAATACTTACTTACAACTAAGATGGAGGTAAAGATCGTAAGAACTTTGAATTGCAATCCTCATTGTGCGGCCCGGCCTTCAATGATTCAATTGACTCAAAATCCTATGAAACTGCCATACCCCTTGTGGATACCTTCTTCCTCGAGATTTGGAATTCTTGAAACTGTTGTTTCAAAGATTGATTTCCTCATCCTCTTTGAATCATTGTTCCCACCAAACCTAGCCTTGATTGCCATCCAGATGTCCTTAGCATCCTCCATTTAGTGAAAGTCACCAATGTGATCATCTGGTACACCTGAAGGAGAATAGTTCTAACTTTATTCTCTTCAACAGCTAGTATCTCTTGGCAGTTTTGGGACTAACGATGGTAACAACACCATCGCATCTTTGACGCGTGCTTCTTCAAACCTGTACCCTTATGGACAACTTCCCAAAGATTCCAATCAATATTGGTGATCCAATTCTGCATCTTCATAGCCCATAATTCATACTCCTCCTTCTTGAGGTATGGGAACTTTGCATTGCTGTTTGTGAGATTGAGTTGTTGCAAAGATGTGGTGTTTTGATTGTGAGTAACCGATCCATCGTCCCCACCGGGCATTGTTATGGTTGTTTTGGTTGTGAGGGTGTAAAGAAAAGGATGTTCTTAGTATCACGAGACTCTCGAGGCTCTAATACCACTTGTTGAATCTTAGACCTTGATAGATCTTTGGCCGTGGATCGTTAGTAATATTTATGTAATCACAAACACACTAATAGAAAGTCTCTATTACTTGTATTCTAAAGCGAAATCAAACATAAGTAAGAACACAGATTACTAAGAATACTTTGATCCTCTATGGATCTTTGAATAAAACTAAAACTTGTTTTTCAAACTCGTACATAATACATATTAATGTGTTCCTTTTATACACAAGGAAGCCTAAACCGTTTCACAAGAAACGTATATTCTTAAAACTAAAAGAGATATGCATTAACACTTCCTAATAAAACTCATGCATATCCTAACTAACTATAAAATACGCGGAATATCTATATCCGCAGAAACAAGCTACGCGATTTTACTACTTCCAGAGAATCACTTCTTCACAGAATCCAAAGACGTCAGTGAATCCGTCCGCCAGTGATTATTCAGAATTCTTATTCAGTAGAATTTCCAACATTTTGTTATCCTTTAATGTATTGAAATGAAATCTATTATGAATAAAAATATATCAAAGCACATATCAATAGTTCGAACGTTGTTTAAGAATCACGAACAAAAAACATATAATACTTTTGAACACATCTATAATTTACAACATGCCACTAAATATCATATTCAATCCGGATTGAACAAACAACTTTATTTCATCAATAATTTGGTGACAAACGTGGTTATTTCAATTATATAATACCAACATTTTTCGACAAGCCTCTAACAAGATCACCCGTCTATTTATTTTAACAGTTTATGTTATTCTATGGCCAAACTACCGGTTGTTCTAGAGCAAGCAAACGTTTTGATAAGACGGAATACATCCAATGACTATAAGATTTCATTTAGGTTTAGCAAACGCGTTCCTAAGCAATGGGGATTTTTGGTGATTGTGATGTGTGGGTTTGTATATTTTTATATCGATTGGCACATGGTCTATCGTTGCAAGTTGATGATCCTCTGACGTCAGCTAGCATATCGCGAGAAGATGATTCAGTTTTTATAAACATAGATTTTATCGCTTGTACTAACGTTTTAAACTTATCTCCAACAAAGACTTTCATTGTTTTAGAATGCAACATCTATTGATATATTCATTCACACATAAGCCTTTAATGACTAGACAATGGATTCATAACAACTATTTACTACACTAAAGAAACATATAACATGCATACATAAACCAATAATGATACAATACCTTGCATGCAGAAACCTTGTGTACGTGTAACATTCATTACAAAAACAATGGGAAACACGACGTAAAAGTATTTACACATTTTACATCTAAATTTGTTGTACAGTACATATAATCTTTCTTT
>OU343224.1:39614173-39655318 GCA_910596185.1 Chrysanthemum makinoi | reverse complement strand
AGTGGTAAAGACCGTCAGTCCTCCCGATGTTGCACTAAGCTAAACTAATAACTAAATAACTAACTAATAACAAAGTAAATAGCGATATGTCTACGAGCTAACATACGCTAGATTGTATTATTTGGGGTTGAAAGCTACATGGAATTTCTAATTCCTAACATGTGAGATCCTTGATGTCGTTTGAAAATTCTCATGCTTGGTGGATAAACATCAAATGTGATACCAAGAGAGCACTTGCACACTGGTCTAGGAAGTCCATCTTTAAAAGACGTTCGAACCTTTTCAACGTAATCGATTAAACTTTGTTGTTATTTATGGTTCATAGCTAAAAAATCTACACACAAAATTAGATGTTCATTTCCACCTATATCTAAATACAATATCTTATCGAACTCAGATTCTTCATCAAATGCTTTTGATCTGTGCCTTTTCATTCTACCTTGAGAGCCTTTTGATGGCAAATGAATTTCATAATCGACAATATTCTCAATATTTCTCAGCAGTGGATGAACAATTGGATGAGTTGATTTTGTACACTTCAAATTAAGGTTAACTTCAACGTAATGCGGCTACATTTTGGTGCTTATAATTGTAGCTTAGAGGTTATACGGAAGCGAAGCGTCCCCATTAGCAGTGGCTATAATAATACCGCAGTTATTTGCGGCGGTGGTACTTCAATATATCAGCGGATGCACAACAACAAGGCGATTGCACCACTTCCTTATCCTTTTCTTCAACTGCAGGCCTTTTTAGAATCATCCGATGCTAGCGTGTTTACCTTCCATGCCTCTTTGAATTTGTACTCTCCTCTCCTTTTGGATGCATCCTCTAAACTTTGAATGCCACCGACTTGCTTTCTTTCCTAGTTTCTTCACTTTCTTGAATGCATTGAACTTTGGCCTTCTTAGTCTCTCCAAAACACTTACCCGGTGCTTCAACATCGATTGTTCAGTGCAGTAGTTGTTGAATTTTGAAGACCGATCTTTGACTCCATAGTTAATATCCGTCAATTCAAGATTGAGTTTCATATTATCCTCACCACCTTGACCAGTGTAACTTTGGACCGAGAAGTCTATCATTGGAATTGTCATCATGTAGAAAGCCATTAGTCGTCAAATTATGTTGGTGTTCCAAACTACCCTCATCTATTCGAGATGTGTCTAACATTGCATCGACCTAGCACGAACATCCCCCCATATTAGCCAGGTTGTCTAGGGATTCCTCCACCGTATTGAACAAAGAACTCTCCACATTTGAAGTTGCCATTGGTTTGGGTCGTTCTTTTATGTTTCCAACGCCCTACCTCAACAGTGATTTGGGGAATAAATATGTTATCACCAAAAAGTTACAAAATAGCCCCTATAGTTTCCACATCATCAAACTAAGTAGCGTGATTGCCTGAGAACTAGCGGTGTTTTCAAGCAAAGTGGCAGTAGAAATATTATTTGCACTCCAATCTTTCAGTTTATGACTTTAATTACGAACCCCTTTTAAAATGGTGTCGTATGTATCTCAAAGTAATTAACTAAACCATATTTTTTGTAACCATTCTTGAACTTTAGGATTTAACTACAATTAGTAATCACGAGACCTTCTATACATGAGTTCAATATGCATGGTGGATAGATAGCCAACATTTTTCAATGACTACGTTCCCGGACCGCGGTCGGGGACCGACTTCGATACCTACTTTTGAGGCTTGAAAAGTCATGCGACGCTTGGTTTGAAAGTAAATTCAAAAATGCAAGAGTGGAAGTAGTTCGGAACAAAAGCCTTAGGATCAAATTGCGGTTCACGAATAAGCCAAGTTTTTAAACTTGAGTGTATTATTCAGTTCTCTTTACATTCATTAGAATATAAAACGAGTAGATTCACTTTTTATAACATCACACGCGGGAATTTTCTAACGCTTAAACCTTCACGGGTTCTTGCACATGGCAAGGCGGGTCTTGAGTATACCTTTCAACTAATCTATAGTTATTTCTCGGCGCGCCATTGTTTAATTTTAGAAATTTCATCCATATTTTCTGGACAAACTTGATTTTGAGTCACATTTTCCAAACACAAGATGCGCCTTTCCGATTCACTTAACAACATTTATCTCAAAGCGTCGACTTGCCGGTCGTGGGCGTTGCCGCGAGTTAATATTTCTTCTTTGCATTTAGTTGTATGGCCGTTAATACTTTGTCAAACTAATAAATTGAAGCTGTTTTGTAGGATCTAAGTAGATGGTTTCATTACGTGAAAACACTTTGGTGTCGATGAGATTGAAAAATTCCTCTGTGATCTGATAGACTACGGTGTAAATTTCCATGGTAGGATGATTATCTTGTAGACCGAAATTTACGCCGGCTTAGTTTGCTTAGACCACGATAGAAAAAGTGGCTAACGAGGAGGTTAGTTTATGCATTCTTATTGATTTTCTTTTTTACCACGTATTTGATTTTCACCATTTCTTAAATTTGTATTTTATTTGCGGCAAATGCGCAACATATAGACCTATGGGTTGACTACATGTGGCACACGACCTCGAGATGCTAAGTGATGGTTAGTAGTTACTTTGTTGATTCTTCTTCAAATATGCCCGTGTTTTATGCAGACGGGACCGGTATCCCATACCACGGAATGATGTTGAATAGGTAATACATTTACTTTTCATTTCCTCCTATTTTTGAATCCACGACTTTTGATCTATCGCAGTTCTTCCATTGCCGCTAGCCGTGGTTTCTGTTAAAAGATGCTATTTGATGCATACTTTGAATAATTTGTCCAACAGAACCAAAAACCAAACAATCCTCCCCTACATTTGATATTTACAATCCAAATCATCAAGTTTCTTCTTAGGCACAAAATACCTTTTTTGGGCGGCTTCCAAAGTGCTAGAATCGTATGCTCCATCTCGAAATCTGAACCATAATCGACATTATTTTACCTATCTGCCATTCTCTTCTTGTTCCTTTCAAACTTATCCTTGATAAGCTAAAGGAGTTTCAAAATCAACAATATCTTTTACATCTGTTAACCCTTGGCCTCCCTTGTCGCTTCAACCTCTTACCTGTCTGCAACTTTTCGATTGTGTCATCATGAGAAGAGGTTATTTGTTGTATGCCAGTGATCTTAGACTCCATTATAGTACATTTCTCCATCAATTCGTGTATAAGTTTTATGGTATCCTCATGATAACCTAACTAGCATTGTTTTCGTAACACTAGCAGTTTCTCCATTAAAGCTAGCAGTTGGAACAGCTTTGCACTCCAATCTTCCAACCAAGTTATTATTATTTTTTTTACACAATCTTATTTTTATTTTATTTTTTGTTATTTATTTATTTTTTTTTTTCAATTCATTTTTTTTGTGTTTTTTTTCATAAAAGGGTCCAGACTAAGCCCAAAAAATCCTAGTGCTCATAAACATAGTAGTTATAACTTATAAGTGTAACCCAACGACAAAAACATGATATCCACTAGCAGGACTTAACAAAAAGAACAAGCAGTGGAATCATACACACTAGCCGTACTAAGATTTCCAATAGCGATTACTACCTTTCTTACAAAGTTTTGAAGAAAACATCTTGAGACTTTAGACTAAGTATGCATGAAATTTACAATCCAAAAGTAGTTGATTTAAAGCCTTGAATGACTAGTCCACCTTCAGCGTAGTTCTAAAACGTCTTGCAGCTTCTACTCACCTTCATGGTGGAATTAGCGAATTGTTTTGCGTCTTACCTGCCATGAGATAAGTCGCTTTCCAAAAGCTGAGCCCCTCTAGGTTTTAATTGTTCGATCCTGATATATATATTGATTACACTAGCGGCAGTTATGGAATCTCAAGCATGGTTAACGATTGGAGCAACATATCGGGAACTACATAGCGTGAGATTCCCAAAGCGGTGAGTTTCTATACAACCCAACACCGTGCATGAAAAGCGTTCTCCATTATCTAAAACGTCCATTAAGTAAGTAACATATTGCTTACCACCGTAAGCATGTCAACAGCACATACAAACACGCCAATTGTATTATTGTATTTACGTTTGACCACATAAATAAAAAGTCCCTTTTATTAATTTTATAAGTTGACTAACTATATCCTAATAGACAACCAATTTTCTTTTAGGTTTTATTCTCTCGAGGCCGTGCTTTCAGTGTCTTGCCCAATTTAACATACCTACATGAGTCGTAACATTCTATGATAGCGGCGACACGCGTGACTATGACTCACGTGTATGTTATGTCCGTGTTAGAGTGTTCTGGGGTATCTTCTTATTATAACCCACTCATATTATTACTTGATTGTTCTACTTTGTCACCGGACACCATGCTTCTTATAACCAACATATATAATACAATTACGGACAACACATACATAAATAAGCGTACAATTTGTTATACTTTATGACCAGACACCAATACACCATGCTTGTGAGTAGTTGCCCATTATTTGTGTCTAGTTGCCAAGAGCAATTGTTGGCCAAAGTTTTTTGGGTGTTGTGTTGTAGCAGTTTGACTTTGAGTTTTGTGCACACTAGTTCCTTTCAAGTACATGCAACTATGTACCACCATCATTTCCTTAAATCTATTCACCATTAATAAACCGTCCTTCTTATTTTAAATCCTAATTTTTATTTACCACAACCAACAACATAATTTCTCATAAACATTTGTTATACTTATTTTTCTATAGTAGTAACATCAAAGGAATCCCACAACCAACATACTAAAACATGTGTAGATTAACTAGAACCAACCAAAAATAAAGTACATAAATGCGCTTGCTTTTATTTTAACAATTTATTTTCCTTATTTTAATTTACATTGTGTCCCGCATTATAATATCGATATAGGAAATATATACTTAGCTACCAAGCTTGATTACTTTTAAATTTACAAGCGCATAAGGTTCATGTTTTAATTGGGCCACATATGATTTAGTTGCCCATCGTATGTATGTGCTTGCCCAAAAATATTAACTTGTTGGACACAAGTTTCATTGTGCCTTTTTGTGCAATAGTTAAAGTTGAAAAATTAATTCTAGTTCCTTAAGGTACATGCCACTAGCTACCACCATCATTTCATTACGTCCTTTCCTCATTAATAAAGTTTGTCCTACTTATGTTCATCCCGATTTGGGTTTTACAAAATATCCATTCAAAATTGAAGATAGCTGACCAAGTGCAACTTACTCGAACTTTATGATATAAAAGTCTAAGTTATATTATGGTATGTATTATTAAAATATAAAGGATATTTACACCTAATAATAGCATATATGTGTTAGTTGATGTAACCAAAAAGTAATCAATATAAACCTGTTTAATGGCGTGTATTTACAAAACATACTCAAGTAATAATTTTTCTAACCAAATGAAGTAAAATTTTGTTGCATTTGGAACTAAATGAGCGATTTAGTTGCCCCAAATTGAAACTATTTGCCCAAAATGGTTATCTTGTTGGCGAGGTGGTTGAGTACAAGAAGCTTCATTAATCAAACTTGGCCTAATGCTGCTTGATAATTACTTGACATGACTCAACTATTCACCACTTGACTATCCACATTAATGGATAGACTTCATTTCAAAATAAACTCCATGTCACCCCACCCGCTCTTTCCCCCACGATTGGGTTATATAAACGGACGACATATATCCCATTTTCATACAACTTTTGTGAGGGGACACACACTAGCCACAACACAATTTAGTACAAAAGAAAAGGATAACTTACTTAAAGACATGGTTAACAACTTTGTTTTGTGCATGACAATGAGCATGACTTCAAGTTCTTAAGTGACATGCATGCAAAGGTGATCGACCTAACTCGTCGTTGCATTGTGAGGGCGGCAGGATCAAATTTGGAGTGCGTGGTTGGGTCACGGCTTCGATCTTTGTTTTGCAAATCACACTTTGTTCGGGATGAGGGCTTGAGAAAGCGGAGCTGATGAGGCTAATGAGTGAGACTCATCTCCAAGTTCTCAAAAATTTCGTTTAGGAAAAGCTGCGCAAAATTATTAATCCTCTACTTCTACCTTGTTATGTGGTCTCTCTCGTTGCGATTGTCATATTTTGTGTTTTGGTATCTTCGTGAATGTCGTTGCTTCGTTGATGTATTTTGTGTTGAATCTTAGACCTTGATAGATCTTTGAGCGCTCGTGGATCGTTAGTAATGTTTATGCAATCACAAACACACTAATAGAAAGTCTCTATTACTTGTATTTTAAAGCGGAAATCAAACACAAGTAAGAACACAGATTACTAAGAATACTTTGATCATCTATGGATCTTTGAATAAAACTAAAACTTGTTTTTCAAACTCGTACATAATACATATTAATGTGTTCCTTTTATAGACTAGGAACCCTAAACCGTTTCACAAGAAACGTATATTCTTAAAACTAAAAGAGATATGCATTATCACTTCCTAATAAAACTCATGCATATCCTAACTAACTATAAATCTGAAATATCTATATATACGTAGAAACAAGCTGCGATTTTACTACTTTCGCAGAATCACTTCTTCGGCAGAATCCGGCACTTGGCAGAATCCGTCGTGATATTATGAAATTCTTATTCATGAGATTCCCAACAATCCTCCCCTAATCTTGAATTTGACATGATTAAGTTCAAGATTCTTGATAGATCTTTAACACTTTACAACAAGAGGATTGAATTCGAACATCGGCTGACAAAGAATCAAAACAACCACATCTCTATGATGGCAAAGCTGTGAAACAGATGCGTGCAGCAACAAAAGACAAGTGTACATCAAACATATTAGTTTCATACTATTCTCTCATCACATCGGTGTGTTAACTCACGTGAGAGGTGAATCATTGAAAATAATGGATTTGATGTCTCTTTACCAATAGCCATTACTACTATGGAGTAGCCAAATGTTTAAGTTGAAAACTATGGTACAATGATAACCATCGATTTGTAAGCGGTCGGCGTAATAAGCGGTTTGAAATGTCTTTACCTGTTGCCGTTTGCTAAGGACTAGTCAATGCTTAGGTGGAAAGAATCACCTTTGGTGAATTGATTACCAAATATGGTATTCCATTGCCTTTACCAAAAGCCATATACTTATGGGCTAGCCAATTATTTGGATACCAAAAAGGAATAATCCATGAAGAATTGATGACCATACAACCCTTAGCAATTAAGCATGGGTGAGTTGCATACCCTATGATTTTTAGCAAACCATTACAGCTATCAACAGATTTGATGTGTCTTTACCAAAGTTGTACCCTTTGGACTAGCCAACTCTTTGATGGACACAAGTCACATCTGGTGAGTTGATAACCATCAATAGAGTTATATACAACAAACCTGAATATACAAAGATTTTTTTTTCTTTTTTTTACTAAGAATTAAACAAAGAAAGAAATGATACAAGATACCAGAATCAAGTAGAAGCTTTGTATTGTAGAAGCTTGGACTTGATCAAACCAATCAATTGTTCAGCATGGGTCATATCATTCGCCACTGGATCAGGAGGAACTTCCAATTTCCGTCTAAGCATACGTTTCATCAGGTTAATGGACAAAGGATAATATTGATCAGAAAAAATACATGCACAAATTCCACACTGTGTCTCCACAACATGCACATTTGGTATAGGGTAAAATCTCCAAGTATCAACCTTCCACTTATGTAAATTCTTCAAAATTAAATACCCTTTACCATTTGGGCCGAGAATCAAAAAAGAATTGATCTCCCAATAAGTACAAACGAACGTGGTGTATGTGGCATAATACTTTGTGACAAGGCCATGGAGAGTAATCAAATCTTGCTTATCCACTAAATGAAGTATGTGTTTCAAGAAAGTAAACTTCATAGAGGAGTTATCTATCCTATATATGGTGTTAACCTATCCATCAGTCAATGTCCATTTTGTCAACACACTATAAGAACCCTCAGGAAAAGTTGCAGAAGAACCCACTTTGATAAATGTTGTATCAGCAGCCTTTAGGTCCAAATGCTTAGAAGAACCACCCTTGTGAGATTTATGAACTTAGAGGCCTGCTTCCCAGCTAATCTCACAGATCTCCTAATGGAAATGTGTCTCCTATGGGACATCCTTTTCCCCCTCCTACCAGGTGCATAAATGCCCATAGAGAAAGAAGAAGGTACCTTCTTAGAAGCACCAGAGGCATCTTCAGTAGGAATAGAAGAGGTAGAAACAGAGGGAATTGGAATAGAACCACCCATTTCATACAATTTATCAAGCTCTTCTCTGGCCTCTCTCGCTCTAGCAGCTTCTTGTTCAGCTCTCCTAACCATGTCTGCATTATAGTTAGAAAGATGTGCTCCTTCTTGGTCAGCAGATGCAGAAGAAGGAATAGTATCAGGCTCAATAGTGCTAGTAGTTCCTTTTGGATCCATAGATGTATCAGCAGCACTGGGTGAAGCGTCAGGAGAAAGAACAATAGAAGAATTATCAGCAAGCATGGATGGTTGTCTCTCAGATGCCTCCTCAGTGGGAATGGAAGGTGTAGCAATAGGTTCAGCAGATTGTACTCTCTCATTAGAATGTACACCTTCAGTAGGTTCCTCAGCAGAAACAACATGATTTCTCAGTTGTGCTCTATCATCAGCAAAAGAAGTCACAATCTCAACTGTCTTGGATCTTTTGGCTTTTAGAGCATCCATACCACCAGCAATCCTTTTCAATTGAGAAGCTGGTGTAATATGCATCATAATCTTATTATACATATTGGTCAAATCAGATTCAGATAAAGCCCAGACTTGCTGCCTTGTCAAACCAGATTGATAGAGAGCAGTACTCTGATTATACACCACATTTCTCATATAAGTTTTCTTCTGTGGGTCAGTCTGTGGTCAGTCTTGCTGCCTTGTCAAACCAGCTCCCCTTTTCTCCCTTCATCTGAAGATGATATTGTAGTGAATCTAATTTATTCATCAAGGGGTTCTGATGACTCCACCGAGCTTCTAGAGCCAATCTTCAATAGATTGGTGAGAGAGGAAGAGGAGAGAACAACAGTAGGTGGAGAAAAGCCCCAACCTTCACAACCCCAACCCCAACCAAGGCCACGTGCCAGAAATCGACCACTCCCAGAGACAAGAGAGTGGTGATTGGTCTTCCTGCTCCAGGATCTGGTGCTTCATACAATGGAAGCAGGGGAAAGCGCAAGGAGGCAGAGGTGAAGAGAAAGGGAAAAGGGAAGGTGGAGTAGAAGGTGGTGTGATGTTGCTAGGGACCAAAGATATAAAACTAGGTTCTTGAGCATCATCATTTTTTTCATCAATCCATCCTTTCCATTTTTATCTTCAGCTTCTTCATCGTACTGGTCATGCATATCCACCAGCTTTTGTAATAGATGATAGGAGCTAGAATATGTTTGGTAGATTTTGTATAGGGATGGTCTTTTTTTTTCATTTGCAGTTGATGTAGCTGTAAATTGTTTCTTGAATGAATGAACAACATTTCTTTTATATCTCAATGATTATCACTTGATCTTTACTTCAGTACTTCTCTTCAGTAGAAACAATGAGATCACTTGTACCAATGAGTATCACTTGTGCTTCTCTTCAATAGAAACAAGCTTTAAGCTTACATGACCATATTCCCATTTAATCAAACTTGGTGAACTTCAACTTAAGATTAGTAACTCCTCATAAAGGCATTCTGCAAAACAGACACAAAGTAGCAAACAAACCAAACCAAAACATACAAAACTTAAAGATCATTAGCTGGTTAGTGTTAGGAAACAAAACAGACACAAGTTTGACAACTACAATCCTCCCTTGAGGTATATGCCTCCCCTGAGGCTTATGCCTCCCCTCAAACTTTGCAGTTAAGGGTGACGCATCCCAATATGGACAACTTGGTGTTGAAACCTGGGTCCATCAAAAACTTTAGTCAATAAATCTGCCGCATTATCATCTGTGTGAATCTTAAGCACCTTTATCAAATGTTTTTCATATGAATCTCTTATAAAATGGTACATGATCTCAATATGCTTAGTTCTATTATGAAAAACTAGATTTTTAACTATGCATATGGTATTTTGATTATCAATAACGATTGTGGTGTTCATGAAATTAAACCCATAATCTAGCAATTGATTTTGTATCCATAGTATCTGACCACAACAATTTGCAGCAGCAACATGCTCTGCTTCAGTAGATAAGGTAGCACAACATAGTTTGTTTCTTGTATTGCCAAGAAATCAATCGTCTTCCAAGAAATTGGCAACCTCCAGTTGTGGATCTCCTATCCAGATTTGCACCAGCATAATCACTATCATTATATGCTTCCAACCTAAAGGAACTCGTTTTGGGTACCAAGACCTAAATTGGGTTGGCCATTTAGGTACTTGAAGATCTTTTTGACTGCATTCAAGTGGGAAGTAAGTGGAGTGACCTGATGTCTAGAACAAGCACTCACAGCAAATGTAATGTCAAGCCTAAAAGCTGTCAAATACATCAATGAACCAATCATGGATCTGTATAAGTGAACATTCACAGCAGGATCTGGTTCAAGATTGTTCTTTGGTTTTGGAGCTTCATAAGGTGTAGTGGCAGTTCTGACATTTTCCATATTAAACTTCTTCAAAATGTCTCTCACATATTTATCTTGACTGATAAAAATACCATCAGGTTTCTGCTTAACTTGTAGACCCAAAAAGAAAGTAAGCTCCCCCATAGCACTCATCTAAAACTCTCCCTTCATCAACTCCTCAAACTCCCTGCACCAGGCTTCTTTAGTGGAGCCAAAGATAATGTCATCCACATAAACTTGCACAAGAATGATGTCTCTAGAATTCTTCTTTATGAAGAGTGTTTTGTCAATGGCACCTCTTTTGTAACCATGCTTCAGCAGAAATGCATATAGCCTAGCATACCATACTCTTGGTTCCTGATGTAGTCCATAGAGAGCTTTTACAACCTTGTGTAAATGTTGTGGATTATCTGGGTCTTCAAAGCCTTTGGGTTGAGTGACATATACTTCTTCTTCAATTTCACCATACAGAAAAGCACCTTTCACATCTATGTGATATACCATGAACCCCATATAAGATGCATAGGCCAAGAAGATTCTAATGGCCTCAACTCTAGATACAGGTGTAAAAACTTCATCATAATCAATTCCATCCTCTTGCCAGAACCCCTGAGCAACTAATCGTGCTTTGTTTTTTACCACAATACCCCTTGCATCTGTTTTATTCTTCCAAATCCATTTTGTCCCAATTGCAATCTTCCCATCAGGTAGTGGTACCAGTATCCAAACCTGCTGATTCTTGAATTGTTGCATCTCATCTTGCATTGCTTCAAGCCAACTTGAATCTTCAAGAGCTTGAGAAACACTGGTTGGTTCCACTTGAGAAAGAAAGCAAGCAAGCAGACAATGCTTAAAGTCTGTGTGATTGTCCCTTTGCTCTTTTGAGACATAGGAAAGAAAAGCAACTTGACCATACTTAGAACTTGTCACAGTACTTCTAGTTCGAACAGGTGCTTGAGGATCACCAATAACATTTGATTGAGGATGAGCAATGTTGATCCTTTTTGTAGCAGAGAGGTTGACATCAATTGTGGTTTCAATATTGTTCACAGTTGGTTCAAACTCACTGTCATAGGAAGTTGAGGTGAAGATTCCAGCTTTGGGTTGGTGATTACCAAGATCTGAAGGACTTGAAAATCGTGTATATGGTTCTTCAAAGTCTGTGGACACACTAGTAGAAATGGGAGTAGATGCAGCAGGACTGTCAGCAGATTTGGTGATGTCAGGAGAAACAGGAGAACCGTCAGGAGAACTGTCAACAGAATCCTGGTTTCCACTGACTGCTTGTGCTGATTGTCTGATTAGTGCCTCAGCATCTCTTGCAAACTCCACACCAAGCCTCTCAGCTTCTAGATTGGCTGCATGCTCTTGCTTCTTGAGTCTAGCAAGGTCCTCTGCATAGTGTGACTCATCTTCATTCTCATCAGAAGTTACTTTAGAACTATCACCTGCAAAATGGTTAGGGGAAAAGGAAGGTACAAAAATGGTTTGTTCATCATGCTCAGATTCACTATCTGAGTCATCATCCAAGGTACCTGCATTGTCAGTGGGAGACTCTTGTGTACCTGCAGATTGGTTAGAAACATATATAGTATAACCCAAGTAATCAGTTAAGTAATCCAGGTCAAAGTACCAAGCATGACCGTGACCCTAAACATTAGGCTTATCTTCTAGGTATCTCAGGTTAAGAGTCTCCTCAATCTTTTTAGAATTTAAATTATATGCCCTATAAGCCTTACTATGAGCTGAATAACCCACAATATACCCCTCATCAGCTTTCTCATCAAATTTTCCCAGTGGATCACTAGTGTTCAAAATGGTCACTTGACATCCAAAAGGTTTGAGGTAATGAATATCAGGAACTTTCCCAGTGAGAAGTTCATAAGGTGTCTTGAAATGAGGTCTAGTAATTGATACCCTGTTCAGAACATAACAAGCAGTGCTTACTGCTTCAGTCTAGAACATAGTGGGTAATTTAGAGTCTGCAAGCATGGATCTTGCTGCCTCTAATAAGGTCCTATTCTTTCTTTCAGCAACCCCATTTTGTTGTGGGGTTCTTGGATTGCTATAGTCACTTTTTATCCCTTTAGACTTACAGAGTTCTATTAATACATCATTTTTGAACTCTGTCCCATTATCACACCTAATACCTTTAACCTTTTTGTTTAGCTGGTTTTCAACAAGGGTAATGAACTCTGTTAAAATTTTAGATGTTTCATCTTTAGGGCCCGCTTGGTTCTAAGTGGGGAAAGGGAAAGGGAAAAGGAAAGGGAAAGGGAATGCAAAGGAATGAGTGAGGTGGGTAATCAATCCCTTACCCCTCAATTTATTCTATAATGGTTCATTACCCATTACGGGGTAATCAATCCCTTACCCCTCCCTAACCAAGCACTATATTATGAGTGAGGTGGGCCCTTTTGAATACCTTACCCATTCCCCACCCCCTTAACCCCCTAAGCAAGCACGCCCTTAGTTTTCAAAAAGAATACCCAACAAAACCTACTATAGTCATCAGTGATTAACAGGCAGAAGTACTTGTGATTAATATTTCTGATTTGGGTTGGACCAAAGAGATCCATATGCAGCAACTGAAGAGGTTCTGAGAAAGTGCTCACATCTGTAATGGCATTGTATGAGGCTCTGTGTTGCTTTCCTTTGTTGCAGGCAACATAATTGTGTTCATTGGTGAAGACTTTGGAAGGAAGTCCTTCAACTAGACCTAGTTTAGAAAGCTTGTTAATGGTCTTGAAGTTCACATAAGCCATCCTTCTATGCCATTTTGTAGACTCATCCAGGGATGCTTTAGCCACCAAACATGTTAGGCCACCTTCTGGTTGAACATCATTCAAATTGAATGTGTATAAATTGTAGTTTCTGGGAACTCTCAGCAGAATTGATGTATCTTCTGGAAGTTTAAAGTCTTTAGAGAGCACAAGACATTCATCCTCAGAGAAGAATACTTTGTTCTTGGTGTCACAAATTTGTGATACTGAGAACAAGTTGAAATGTTGCAGTTCCTTTACATAGTACACATTCTCAAAATCCAACTGAGGTGTTCTGATGGTGCCTTTCCTAGTGATTCTACCATCTCCTCCACCAAAAGTCACATTGCCTCCTCCTTCTATGGGTACAAAATCATGCATCTTCTCTTTGTTTCCTGACATGCTTCTAGAACAACCACTATCTACAATGCCTACTTCTTTACTCTTCAGAGGATGATCCTGAGAGATGCCCATTAGGGCAACTTGATCATGATGATCCTCTATAGTACAGCTTGCCAGTAATCCACTCTGCTCAAAACCAGAAGATTCATCATTATCAGGCTCATGCACCTTCCAGTTGACATGGTCATCCAAAGTGACCAAAGCTTTGAAGGATCCATCTTTGGTAGTTCCAGCTTCCATTTTATTCTGCTGATAAGTAGAATACCTAACCTCGTCACCAGTCTTCCTATCCTTGCATTCTCTTGAGAAGTGACCCATCTGACCACAAGTATAGCACTTGATTTTCCTTATGTCAAATCTTGCTGGATCTCTTCCCTGGAAACCAAACTTTCTCCCAGCCTTACTCTCAAACTTCTTGATGTTCACTCAGAGCATGGCCAGTTGCCACTTCAAGTTCATCTCTTCCAAATCAAGTTGATCCACCTGTTCAAAATCCTCAAAAGCTAGTTGTTGCTGATTTTCATAATCAGCAACAAAAGAATGAAGTACATCTTCCAATACTCCACTGGATTGAGGTTGAGAATTTGATGTAGTGGTGATGTAGGATGATGATGCTGAGGAAATTGGGCTTGGAGCATAAGTCATCTTATTTGAGGAGGAGCTAACAAAAGCTGAGTAAGTGGGAATGGATGAACGAATGGGACTTCTGACATCAGGCTCAAGATTTTTAAGTCTGTTGTAGAGATCATCAAAAGTGAGCATATCTAGCCCACCTTTAGCTTTGAGTGCAATACTTACTTACAACTAAGATGGAGGTAAAGATCGTAAGAACTTTGAATTGCAATCCTCATTGTCTGGCCTGGCCTTCAGCTGATTCAATTGACTCAAAATCCTATGAAACCTGTCATACCCCTTGTGGATACCTTCTTCCTCAGAGATTTGGAATTCTTGAAACTGTTGTTTCAGCATTAATTTCCTCATCCTCTTTGAATCATTGTTCCCACCAAACCTAGCCTTGATTGCCATCCAGATATCCTTAGCATCCTCCATTTAGTGAAAGTCACCAATGTGATCATCTGGTATATCCTGAAGGAGAATAGTTCTAACTTTATTCTCTTTCTGAACAGCTAGTATCTCTTCAGCAGTTTTGGGACCAACGATGGTAACAACACCATCAGCATCTTTGACGTGCTTCTTCAAACTGTTACCCTTACGGACAACTTCCCAAAGATTCCAATCAATATTGGTGATCCAATTCTGCATCTTCATAGCCCACAATTCATACTCCTCCTTCTTGAGGTATGGGAACTTTGCATTGCTGTTTGTGAGATTGAGTTGTTGCAAAGATGTGGTGTTTTGATTGTGAGTAACTTCTGATCCATCGTCTGACCCAGGCATTGTTATGGTTGTTTTGGTTGTGAGGGTGTAAAGAAAAGGATGTTCTTAGTATCACAGGGACTCTCCCGAGGCTCTAATACCACTTGTTGAATCTTAGACCTTGATAGATCTTTGAGCGCTCGTGGATCGTTAGTAATGTTTATGTAATCACAAAAACACTAATAGAAAGTCTCTATTACTTGTATTCTAAAGCGGAAATCAAACACAAGTAAGAACACAATACTAGAATACTTTGATCCTCTATGGATCTTTAAATAAAACTAAAACTTGTTTTTCAAACTCGTACATACATTTAATGATGTTTCCTTTTATACACAAGGAACCCCTAAACCGTTTCATAAGAAACGTATATTCATAAAACTAAAAGAGATATGCATTATCACTTCCTAATAAAACTCATGCATATCCTAACTAACTATAAAATACGCGGAATATCTATATCCGCAGAAACAAGCTACATGATTTTACTACTTCCGCAGAATCACTTCTTCAGCAGAATCCAGCAAGTCAGCAGAATCCGTCAGCAGTATTATTCAGCAGAATTCTTATTCAGTAGAATTTCCAACATTTTGTTATCCTTTAATGTATTGAAATGAAATCTATTATGAATAAAAATATATCAAAGCACATATCAATAGTTCGAACGTTGTTTAAGAATCACGAAAAAAAAACATATAATACTTTTGAACACATCTATAATTTACAACATGCCACTAAATATCATATTCAATCCGGATTGAACAAACAACTTTATTTCATCAATAATTTGGTGACAAACGTGGTTATTTCAATTATATAATACCAACATTTTTCGACAAGCCTCTAACAAGATCACCCGTCTATTTATTTTAACAGTTTATGTTATTCTACAGGCCAAACTACCAGTTGTTCTAGAGCAAGCAAACGTTTTTGATAAGACTGGAATACATCCGAATGACTATAAGATTTCATTTAGGTTAGCCGAAAACGTTCCTAAGCAATGGGGATTTTTGGTGATTGTGGTGTGTGGGTTTGTATATTTTTATATCGATTGGCACATGGTCTATCGTTGCAAGTTGATGATTCCGCTGACGTCGCGCTAGCATATCGCGAGAAGATGATTCAGTTTTTTTTAAAAACATAGATTTTATCGTTTGTACTAACAGTTTTAAACTTATCTCCAACAGCACTTTCATTGTTTTAGCATGCAGCATCTATTGATATATTCATTCACACATAAGCCTTTAATGACTAGACAATGGATTCATAACAACTATTTACTACACTAAAGAAACATATAACATGCATACATAAACCAATAATGATACAATACCTTGCATGCAGCAACCTTGTGTACGTGTAACATTCATTACAAAAACAATGGGAAACACGACGTAAAAGTATTTACACATTTTACATCTAAATTTGTTGTACAGTACATATAATCTTTCTTTTTAAAACTCCACAGCTCCAGTTCATTTATTCTTCATTTGGACGTCCATTTAATCATGACATTTGGCCGTCCATTCCAAGAAAAATTAAAAAAGGGCCACACATAGGTTTGTAAATTCATTTATTTCCATATCATTACACACACACACTTCACATAAAAAATTATAACAAATTAACCAAAGATTTCCCTATTACTATTTCTATATTAAAATAAACGGATCATAGTTTTCATACTATTAATAAGTACATTATTAATAGTAAAATAATAATACAACCTTTCCTAATATATATCAAATCTTCTTCTAGATCACATTTGCACACAAGTCATAATGCCAATCTCCCAACCCTCTCTTTCATCAAAAAAATGCTGCTAAGCCTCCAGTTGCCTTATTTGATTTCAAGCCAAGGTATGGCTGCCATTACCTTTCGTGATTGTCACTTGCCCTTACTAGGTGTTTTTCCATACTTGCTAATCTCATTTGTATACGTTTATTTACCTTTATTACAGGAATACTACACGCTATGTAGCTGAGAATATTCTAGTTGAGATTCACTACGATGGTGAGTTCATTCGGTTGCCCAAATTAACTTATGCGTATGGGCGAACCCTTGTGCATACGTTGAGTAAGTCGACAAGGATGAACTTTAATCAAATGCTCGACTTTTTGGCCCACAAGTTAGAGTGTAAGATACAGGCTTTGTATTTATGTAGGCCACTATTTGCTCTTTCAACTGGTTTGACAATTGTTGAATGCGACAATGATATTAAAAGGATGTATGAACTTGCCGAGGAATGTGGGTTGATCGGCCTGTACATTGCACATGCACCTGATAACTTATCTTGTTTCTATTATGATAACCTAATTTTGGATCTTCTTAATGAGCCAACACGTGCAAGAATAGCGATACATGATAAACTTGTGGAGCTTGCTACTTCTAATTCTGCCTCTGATATTGCTGCATGGGAAGAGGAAGAAAGGAGCTCACCTCCCCTAAGAAGCCCTCCGTTCCAAAGTAGAAGTCAAGGAATTGAATGTCAAGGAAAGAATCTATTCATTGATTTTTTGGCTAGCGAAATTGTTCATGCTGACATTGGGTTCAGTGATGATGAATGGTAGTATGGGGTATTTCTTGGGTCTGCATCAATGGATGTTGGGGCTTCTAGTTCTTTCGTTAAGGACCAGTCTGGTCATAAGGTCTTTAGAAAACCTTATGCAAGGAGGCACTACTTTCAAACACCAAGATCGGGTTTACGGAAGTTCAAGATGTCGAGGCATTTCAAGGCTCTAACAAGAGACCGCCTTCGAGGAGGTGTAGGATTAAAAGAAACTTGGTTTTTACGGAACGGAAGGTTGGAGTGTAGGTATTTTTATGCAGCATGCTCATGCTATCGATAACGTTTAGAAACTGGTGTGTTAACATAACTTAAAACTCAAAATAGTTTGTCAGGTTTAGCCTTTTTTGTAAGGCAACGTTGTGTAATTGTTAAACATTTTTTTGTTGGTGCTTCTTATGATTACAAAAAATGTTCAACAATTACATAAAATTAACATGCGATGTTTTTGTGTAACCATCTGCTTTGGGGTTATCGTAGTATGCACCTGTTTTTTTATGTACGTTCGATGTGCGTTTACATAATATTGTTTATGAATGCTTTATACTATGATGTATATCATGGCAACCTTGATGGGGAATCTCTGTTTTAGGCTAGCAACCCTATAGGGCAACTTCATTTTATTGAGGGTCTGTAGATAAGTTTTTTTTTTGCCTTTCAATTTTAAGCATTTTTTGGTGGGTGTACACGTGTTCAACTATGTTTTGGCCACGTGCATGGTAACTATCTCTTCCTGGTTTAGTGCTTTATCCAGCCTTGTTTGTATTTACCCACTTTGACCTCAAAAAAAAACAAAAAACAAAAAAAATTGTTTTTGACAGTTTTGCAGCTTGATTATACAGTTTGCATCTTGTCTATCAAGTGTTTGGATTTTCCCATTATCTTCTAACTAAATATGTGATTGCATTGGCATAACATAACAAATACATTATACAATTTAGTCTACATATATTATGAAATACAACAAAACGAGAATAGGTGGTGGTTCACTTGTTCAATGATGAGCATGTCATTCCCTAGGTGTATCAAGTGCAGCTTGTTGAATTGGTCGGTCATTTAAAGGTGGTTCACTTGTTATTCGACTTGCAAGTGGTTGGGTTTCTTCATCACTAATGTCACTGGTTTCTGTACACATAGAATCATGAATTTCATCAGCTGTTGATGTAGTCTCACTTCCACCTCTGATACTCACTGAACCACCGCCGCCTATACAAGATCTGCAACATGTAGCCCCATCACACCATCACCTCTACGAACTGGAGTTGTTTTTTCCCTGCTAACATGTACACCACCAAGTCTACATGCAGCAACCCACAAAGAGTATTGTGGTCGATTCCATAAAAATTCATTGGACAACAATACCACATGATTTCTCTATTTGGTGCACGCCTTGCATCTAAGGTCAATCATACTTGTTTTCTCTTTCCATCCTGCACCCAATGCATACCATTTTCTCTACCGGTTTCGATGTTATAACGAAAAGAATAGCATTCACGGTTTATATAAGAACGTCTACTAGCATAACCATCTGTATTTTTTCTCTTCATTTATTACACTTGAATGGTGTGCCATACTAGTTGGTTGGAGAATTTAATTGAAGAGTAACATACACGCTTTCTAAACTATTCAATTACCTTGTGAGTAGTCAAATTAAAGGTCAGCCAACATTGTGATACCAGGAGTTACCTTAGAAAACATGTAGTAAAACAACTTGTTTATATTATTTGGTCTTCACCACTAGCAGTACTAACATGTAATAACATTTTTAAGTCTTAATTCTGAAACCTTGAGCATAAGCAATGCAAAAAGCTATAATGACTTTTCATTTTTGCCACCTCACCATTTCAATAAATTTTGTCAAGCAAAAAGCTATCTTTATTAAATCAACTCAAATGCATTAAAAGCTTTGCAAAAGCTTTTCATGAATAAGTTATATATTTAAATATGTTCATGAAGGAAGTAAAGTGAAAAGTTAACAACTAAAACTTGGTTTGCACTGTGTCTTCAAACACTTGTAAAACTACAAGTCATTTTGCTAAAAGTCTTCAATCAAGCTTTTCTTGCAATGCAACAAGTCATTCAAATAGTGTTTTTGTAATAGTGTCAAGTCTTTGCTCAAGCTCCCATTGCGGATGCTCGACAACATGTAGTGACAACACGTTTATATGATAAATTGTCTTCAGCACTAGCAGTCCTAACTTTAACTAGCAGTTTTTAGTCGTTAGTGTGACAGCCGCAAGATACATGAGGGACCTAGAATGACAAACGCTTAAACATTTTTTACCCCACACACCTACTTATCCTTTTATGGTACCAACCACACATCAGTGATCCTTATAGTCCCAACAATCAACATCCTCACATTCCTTGTTATACACTAGGTTACTTCGCGAAGAATCCAAATATAAATATATCGTTGTCCTTTTCGTCTATTTTTAGAAACAAATCCAGGTTTGTTGTACTCTCCCATATGTACTTTGTTACCTTATTCGTTCATATATTTATACATGAATATAAATAACTGTGCACCTTTATATTTTATATTCTATTAGTAAATCCCATTTTTTATTTAATTCAAAGTTATTTAAATTGTTATTAGGGTTTATGTTTTATAGGTATGGTCGTTATACCCCTTTAAGTCTAGTGGTTCATTCTAATTGTTATTAGGGTTTATGTTTTATATGACATGTCGGAAACCAACAGCATGATGTTTTTTGTGTCGTTTACTTGATACACTTTGTTTGTTTGAAAAGTTACATTCCCATATGCATATTTTAATAATGAGATTTACTTGCATTAACCAGGTAAATAGGTCCACAATGACAGCCGCTCAAACAGATTTATTCTTGAAACTATGGAGGCGGTATTCTTTCAGAATAGACCATGAGATGCAGGCACAATTAAAGGTGACCATAATATAATTATTTAACAGAAACCATGGCTTTTATTTATTCAAATATTTTACATCCATTTGTCAAATCCTAGACCCACATTTCACAACAGAATGCAAACTAAAATTCAACACAAGATACTTGACTAGAAATACAAATACCAACATAAACAAGACATCGTCACCGCCAAGACAACAATGAACCGAATCAGTACACCATGCCTTTCAGCATGTCTATGAATGACAGAAGCTCCTGGGCACGCTTCTACTTCTTCATTACATTGACCAATATCGCTGCGGCTTCTGTCAGATCTTCGGTTTGCAGCTTGGTTAATTCTGAAATACTTTCCACACAAGATTCAAATGGGTATAAAAGCTCCAACTCTCCAATAACATAATCCCTTTCAGCCACCCGTGCCCTGATTTCTTGAGCCTTCTTCATCAACTCTGCTTCATCCACCATGACAACACTCACATCCCTTCAAAAACGAACAATCATCATATCTCTAACAAAACTAGATCCTGCAACAACAGCAAGTTCTTCATAGAATGGCATAGGTGTAGTCTTCCTTTTTTCAGTTTTGTTTTGTATGTTTTATTTCCCCCCCTTTGATTGCTATGTGTGTGTTTTAAATAGAAGGTTTAGTTTAAGTGATAATATAATTAGTGTTGTGTCAGTGTACAAAACTGATGCGTCCTTTGAGTTGACAGCCTCCCTAGCATTTTGTCTTCCACAAGAAGTTGCATTAAATGACCAACCTTTCACATACACACCTTTTCATTTTCTCCCTTTTTATTATTACACATATTTCAATGTGCTACTATTACGATTAAAAACGAAACCACGTCAAAAAAATTACGTGTATATATATGAAACCAGGAGGAAAAAAATAATAAAATAAATTACAAAAAACAAATTACAAAAAATAATAAAATAAAATAAGATAAGATAAAACTGGAAACGTAAGAATTGCCGGATTTTCGTTAATTTTTTTATGGACACTTATTCATATTCTATGCTTACTTACTTGCAATATGAAACTTTTTATTGTTTTTAATTTTTTTTTATTCTTTCTTTTTTTTATTGTAGTTGCCATGAGTACACTATTTAGTTGCCCAAAATACCATTTGCTAGCTATGCACTAGCAAACTCGTTATAAAAATAGTTTAAATGAATAGAAAGATGTAAATTAAATCCAGTCAAACCCCAGCCCCTTGTTGCATACATCACCACTTGACTAAAAGTACTACTACATATACTAGTTGCCATGAGTACATTATTTAGTTGCCCAAAGTACCATTTCCTAGCTATGCACTAGCAAACTCGTCATAAAAATAGTTTAAAAAATAAAAAGATGTAAATTAAATACAGTCAAACCTCAGCTCCTTATTGCATACATCACCACTTGACTAAAAGTACTACTATGTAAACTAGTTGCCATGAGTACACAATTTAGTTGCCCAAAGTACCATTTCCTAGCTATGCACTAGCAAACTCGTCAAAAAAAAGTATTTGAAAAAAATAGTAAGATACTATAAAAAAACAAAGTGTGGGTGGGTACTTATATGGGGTTGTGATCCACTTGTCCATTGGAAACAGACAATTGTCATAACTAGTTTGTCAGAAATTTCGTGTCTATATATGACGCTATGTTACAAAAATAGTTTTTCGTATCTCTATTAGTGATAGTCTTAGAAAAGCAAACATAACGATATCTGCTGGCATGGTTTTATGTGATGAATTACCAATGGTTGGTGGCTCAAAGTTGTTAAAAGATATTACGATCGCGTACTACAGAGGTGAATTGGAGGTTGCTTTACGGGATGAAGCAGATCATAGGAGGAATGCTGTTGAAATTAGGGGCCGTGTCAACCGTAGACAAAAAATGATAGCGGAAGTGGAGCTTTTATGCGGGTCGGATTGTTAGTTGCCAACTATTAATCACCTGTTAAGGATGCAAAATGAGGATCTGGCTGAGAGTTCCAAACTTCTGTTTTCTAGGTTTAGAAAACATGACCGTGTTAAAGAGCTGAATGGTTTAATTGAAAAGTTGGAGTCAATGGAGATTTGATGTTCTTTGGATTAATTACATGGGAGCTGCTGCCTTTTGTTTATTAGGGGATAGTTGTTACATTTTAGAGTCACTTATCTCATCTTTGTATAGTCTGTGTATGTCATGTTAACCTATGGATGTGATCCCTTTTATGTTACTAGTATATATTTGTGGAATGTTACTAGTATATATTTTTTTGCGTAGTTATTCAACTGTGTGCGAGATAGTAAGTCACGTTACAAAAATAAAAAACTTACTAATAAAGTAGTAATATGAAGATGAAATTTTATTTAGTTAAAAAAAAGTCATAGTGTGGGTGGGTACTTGTTTGGGGAATGCATGGCAATGAGACGATTCTAATAATGGTAGTAAGAATTTTTGTGTCTCGATAATAGAAGATGATGACGTGTTGAGTTACATGCTTATTTATGTGTTAGAATAATAACCCTTATTATATCATTAAAAAAAATTAAATAAATACAAAAATTAAAAAAAAAAAGAAGACATAATTTGAACAGCACAGTTGGGGATATATGCGCCAAAAAATTAGTAACAACTGCTACAAGTGTTAAAAAGTTAGTTTTTAGTACAAATTAATTTGGATTCAATTGGGGATACAAACTCGATTAAGAGTTACAACTGCTGCCGCGAAAGGAGGCTACAGGGTTTGAACAAATTTTTAAGTATGTTCATACCTAAATCCCCAACCACTGCTAACGTCGATCTAACGACTGCTAACGTCGATGTAACCAGTGCTAGTGTCGCAAAAGCCACCGCTAGTTTCCACGCAAAAATCATATTTGTTTGTGTTTACGTAATCATTTATATTCAAATACCAAACAGGAGAGAAAATCTGCATGTAAAGATTCACGTTCCTTCCCAAGTAATTTTATGTCAAATATAGCAGGAACAGTCTAGGAGGCTAGGCACGTGCCTACCCACAAAACACTTAATGAAAAATTAATGATAACACGTACACGAACAGTAAAATCCTCGCTATAAAAACGCAAGGTAAATCAAGGGGAAAGTCCAAAAAAAGCAAAAAAGGAACCATTCCTTCACCTACAAAAAAGATTTTCACCTGCAAATCAAGCAACCGAAATTTTTTAGAAACACCGAAGAGAAGTTGAAGATGTTATTCTGAAAAAGAACACGATGGTACACAGTACAAAAAGAATACATACGTACGTCAACAACAGCTCATTGCCCACGCACGGCGGTTTCCAAAAAGCCCGTACATAGCCTAAACCTTTACCCCCCCAAAAAAAATAAGCGCAAAGTTGAAGCTGCGACAACTGAAACATGTTCTAAAATGACCACTAATAACAATTAGTCGTTCTAAAATGACGACTAATAACTCATCTCCGCGACCATTCACAGCACACCTTCACCCAAAACCCATGTCCATTCAAGTTGTGGTAGTCTGCCAGGACCATATGCATACCAAAGGTGAGAGTTTAAACCTATTAGACTCTCATTAGCAATATGGGATCTTGAAAGTGCAGACATTTCCTTCTTAACCTCTTCGTTCGAGAGCGAAAGAAGGAAATAAATCATGGGAATTGGGTCATGGGAGTGATAATATATGTTCGGCAGATGGGTCCCGTAGGGAAGGGCGACAAAAGGAAGTTAGGGGCAACGAAATACGTAAACCAGCCCCTAACTAACAAGAAACTTCCCTAAGAAAGTCAAACAATAGAGGATGAAGACTATGCCTTCTTCCTCTGTTGGTGCAGCCCGGCTCCCATTCAAGTGTGGGTCTACTAATTCAGGCATATCTGGTAGGATACAGGGTCTAAGGAAAAAATGACCAGCTTGCAGGAGCCGGGATAAATTAAAGTTGCGCGGGTGGAAAGCTACATTACCAAAAGCCCTTCCTGTACCGCGCAGATGGGCGTATTTAGACGAGAAAACCCCTGAAAGGCCCATTGAAGTTGAAAGGCCTATCTAATTCTGCATGGAATCCCATGGGTTGAATACGCCGGGGCCACGAAGAAGCAAGCCACCGGAACTCCTTCAAGAAAAGAATAAAGGCAAAAGACCGGACCGGAAAGCCAGCGGAAAAAAAGTGTCGCAATAGACCAACCAGTGGTAGTATAAGTCGCGTACCACTGCTAATGTACTTGTCACTGCTAGTATGATTGTGTGGGATGAATATGTAATATTCTAGAATGTCTTCGATAGGATGTTTTGTATTAGATAAGTATGGTAAGCATAGTTATCATGTACAGTACTTACTGTATTTTGTAAAGGACTCCTTAGCCTATTAAAGGAGGTCCTAGGTTTGAGTTAGATATAAGTTTTGGTGATATCTAGAGTCGATACACTTGAAGGTTGTAAACCCTAATACTATTCAGAATATTCGTGTATTAACAACATATCGAGGTGTTTAGTGAGAATAACTGTTCGTTAATTGTTATTCTTCTTAAGGTGAAGCACTAGATTCTGCATAGTGTTTATTAGGTTGTGTTCGTTTAGTCAGCTTCTATAGTAGATCCTTTCGGGGATCAAAACAGATTTTTATGTCAATGGACGAAACAATTTTAAAGACCATCACTTTTTCTAAAAACATCAACATCTTCACTTGGACAGAAGCACATAACGGCATCAGGTTATCAGATGTGTAGAGTTACATTCATTTGAGTGGATTATTTTGAGCTTTATGCGACATATGTAAACATAAAAAAATGCTACACTGCTTTTATGCTCGATTACTTAAATTAAATATCTCGAGTTAATAAATGAATTGGTTGTATACTAACAAGTGCTAGTCGTTTACCACTGCTTGTAGTAAACTTACAAGTGCTAGTTAATTTGTACTAGTGTTGAATGTTAAACCTGTTTTTTTGGAAGTGTGCATTGTCCCTAGTTGGTAGTTATTAGTAGCTTGTAGAATACGAAATGTACGTCTAGAAGGAGTCGTGGGTTTATAAAAGTAGTCCGTAGGGAAAACAAGATGCCCTAAGAACAAAAGTTAGTTGCCAAATTTATTTTGAGTAACAATTGCTTGTTGCCCAGATTAAATAAACATGGATAATGGGATAACAGAACAGATGAAATAGTAAATACGTTGACATACAACGTTTGATACAGACAACCAACTACATATTACGATTACTACATGGTTACAACTTTAATTGTTACATATTATATAACCACTTGATTGATAACATTCACCGACTACGAAAAATCTAAACAGTCCAATGCTTCCTTCCCACACAAATAGCGTACTAAAACCACAAACCTTCATTCCCATTTAGCCTGATCCGTAACTTCAGCCGAACAAACCTGTTGAAAATGGCATTCATATATCGTTAACCAAATCAAGTGATAATGTTTAAAAGGAACATGAATAGAATGGTAAGTTATAAATAAAACATACTATAGACAGCACGGTCTGTATGATTTAACAAAAGAAGAGATTCTTTGTATGGGGCGATGTAGAAAGATCCCGTATCTCCTAAAATTCCCATGCTGACAAATAATTCAAGTTCTTTGTTGTACAGGAATAGCGAGTGACCCAAATGGTTGGTAGTGTACGCTTCCACTATTGGAGCCTGATCCTTTGTAAACCCAAGCAAATAAACAGATAATAGGATGGGGATGGCAAAGAGGCTTCTAAATGATCTTATGGCAAAACCATTCACGTCCAACAACCATCCACAAAACAATGGCATATCTTCACCAATGATCATACCAGAAATCACTAGAGAGGTTCCAAGATCGAAAACATAGAATGGAATTGGGAGTTCATTTTTTAAAATCTGCGGTAGGTCTATAACTTTTAATTGGTTGGTTACCAAATCAAATGAAATCAACATATAAATCTTGTATGTAACACCGTCCTCATTAGTTAACTTTTCACTCCTAGTCCAATAGATAAAATGACCTACAACTGCCTGACTTTGACGTTTCAATTTGATAGTTTCACGATGGGGGTGGAAATTTTCAAGGCATGTCCACCTTAACGAGTTGAAAGAAAACACAGACACATACCAGAAACCACTTTGGAAAACAGGATAGGAGACCTTCACGATAGTCGGGTCAAGAGTGTCCGGACGGACGGCAAAACCAAAACAAATCTTTTTACATTGAATTTGATGCGTGTAAAACGGGACATGTACTGCAAGTGATTTTTGGATTGTCGGGTTCCAAATAACAGACATTAAATTAGAGCCATAAACAAAACACGAAAGACATTAGGTTTGAAGTACCGTAGTGGTCAGCTGTTCATCAAAAGCTAACATAAAACCTTTGTGACCCTGATCAAATGTTAGCGTAAAAAAACACTCATCGTTACGACGAACATCGTAATTAAAGATGAAGAATCCACAATCTATACTAGCCTTCCATAACTTGCAAACACTACGTACCTGGAGTATAGACTTAGGAGGTAGCCTGCGAATGATATCTAGTTGAACATCCAGTGGGATATAGTCGGACATTTTGTTAAACAAAAGCAGAAAGATTGGGATAAAAGATATGAATTGAATAGACCAAAAGAAGAAAGAAATATTTTGTTAAACAAATTAAGAAAGATTTGTATTGAAGAAAGATATTGGGAACAGACGACATTTAAGGACATGTACCGTGATGTACTATAGGGCAACCAAATATTAAATTCTGCTATATACCAAAAATTAATAAAGTATACATAACCCATATAGAAGTGGTTTACAAAGCATAGGCCTTTTTGTATATGTGCACGGGTATTAACTAAAAAAATGCCGTTGAGTTAAAAAACTATTATAATAATCGAATAATATATAATCAAGTAAAATACCTACAGATATACGTTGAAAGAAAAATACTTCACAAGTCAACATTAGACAATAATTATGGGTCAAACGGACATTAAGGATCGTATCTTGAAAGACCGCTATCAATTTATGTATTCAACCTTGTGCTTCCAGAAGTATTCAAGCATCCGTTCACGGTAAGCTAAAGTTGTTTGAAGAGAGTCGTCTACTTCCAGAGGCTGGTTACGGAGAAATCTGTACAAAATAATGCACACCCATACTCCGCAGTCACCATACAAGTCAGATTGTTCTGGTACTTTTGGACACTTGTGTGTGATTTTATAATCCCCTGGTGATATGCCCTTACTATGCAGTACCCCAGCGTTTGTTAGGTACAATTTAAGCTGTGTTTGTAACTTTCTCTTGGAACCTCGCAACCATCGTTCACGTCCTGAGGCTGACCCAAGAGAGTCATAAATGTAAACAACTCCAGTGCGGATATGGAGCTCACAAAGTAGCCAGTGTTTTGTATTTTCATTCATGGGAAAATACACCTGATATATAAAACAAATACAGAATAGTATAAGCGTTTATCTGTAGTGGTATATGTACGATAAGAGTCTGCCAAAATGACCTTTGCAACATCTCGCCAAGACACAGGGTATGTTGTGCCATCTGAATAAGTGGTAGGCATGTTGCCACCTAGGATTTGATTGCAGAAAGTACACCCTACCAAAGCCCAATCTGCATCAGCTGGTCTAAACAACCACATCAATTCAACCCATGCATCCAAGTGTTGCGGACATATAAAGCAAATCAAAACTGTAAACATTCGGTTCATAAGTAACAAAACGAAATAATAAACAAGTGTAGTAGACCAGCTAGGCATCAGGTTTACTCACTAACTCATTAAGCCACCCGCCGGTGCAATCTTCAACACATGCCAAAGCTACCCAAAAATTCCTATAAGCAATAACCGCAGAAAAACAAAGTTGAAAAATAAGAAGAAAAACATAAAATATTCGTGTCAGTTACAATTTAATAAGGTGATGTACATCTGAAACGGCAGCCGGGATAATAGCCTCGTTAATGACACCCTGCGATCTTATAAGACGGCGACAAGGAGTAGCTGATGTTTTTGATACCCCATTTGCCGAATTGACAGACCCAAGCAACTTCACGTAATTTTGTACAATGCGCCTTCTTTTACTGAGGTTGTCGTTCAGTTTTACTCTCTTTCTTTTTTTCGTATTCATATCGTGAAAAGATCTTCCAACAGAGGTTTGTCATTAGGACCTACCACATTTGCAAATGACACTTTGTTGGCCTTAACCTAAGATTCATGGGCTTCAGCGTCTTTCTTTGTTGGTGTATCTTCTAGGCTAACCACAACAACATCATTGTTACTGGATTCAAGGCCAACAAACAAATCTTTTTCAACCACATCCCCTTGTTGATCATCACAATCCATTAAATCTAAAGACGGAACGCACAATCTTTTATCGACGATTTTGTTGACATTATCTTGGGAGGAAACAAGTCCCAAAATAGGTGTGTCATTTTGGGCAACCACATTTACATATGGCAGGTTGTTGTCTTTAAAATGAGATTTGAGAATATAGTATGTTACAAAACAGCAAATTAAAGTATTTTATTTATCGGTGATGTTTTACTGATAATGTAGATACCTCATGAGCTTTGTTGGTGGGTGTTCCTACTTCTGTCTGCACACAAACAATATTGTTAACGGGTTCAGGTTGGCAAGTCAATTGTTTCTGAACCACATCTTGCTGTTCATTATCACAATCCATTGCATCTACAGAATTATCACCCGAAACTTTTTCATCGTTTATGTAAGACGACCAATCATTACCACAATCCGTTTCCTGCTGAATTTTAAATATATATACATAAGTAGGGACGTATGCTATAGCTGATATTTAAAGTGTAAGTGAAATATAACTTACAATAATGGGGTCACCGGGTATTTTACTTTCCTCGTTAGGTGCAACTGGTTGAAGTTGAGTACTACTTTCACCTTCATATTCCATAACAGGACATTTTTGGGTCATGGCACAAGCTTCAACAAGAATACCAAGGTTACATGGTTGCGTTTCTTTAAGACCATCAACATTGTCAATGTCCGTTGCATGGTCCGCATGGACAACCTTATCCCCGTTAGGGCCTACAATATGACACGACGTGGCCTGTATCGACCAATGTTTGATATAAGTGTAGACACGAACGATTATTTGAGTTTGGTATAAACATTACAGGTAAACTAGAAAGTAAATACAAACCTTTGGATCATCGGGAGTAACGTCAGAGTCGTTTGTGGTGGCACAACTTTTAGATTGTTCTGGATCAACAGCAGCATCATTATTAAGACCCAATAGTTGCTGTACTTTTGAAAGTCTGCTTTTCACACTCCTAAACACATCAAGTACAAACGGTGTGTTTCTGACCGAATGAATGCCGTTTTCTATCATCAAAACTTTTTTTTTCCAAATCCAGTAACTTACAAAATAGACCCCCTGTCGAATGAGTAGTTCCCGTTTGTGCAACATTTAAATTGAAAGCGTCCATGCACAAGTTTAAATTGAAATCGTCCGCGAATGCATTCAAATGCTCTGTAGTCTTGTCGCCATCGTCTGTCTCTGGAACAGACAAACCATCTATAAATTGGCCGCTGGCAATACACCACGGTTGCTTCATTTAACAACAAAAAAATTTAAAATTACTGATATACTGTGAACAAATTCATGTACAAGTTAGTGGGGTCAGCAATGTAAGAAGGTGTGATGCATACCGGTCCAAAGAGGTTACAACAGTCCGCTTTCCGAAACTTTGAAAGTCCTGACCAAGCAAGACCACGTGGAATGACCTTATTGTCTTTCACCCACCAAAGTGAGCTTTTAGGGTAAGTCTCCAAAATCTAAATCTGTAATAACCACAACTGTCATATCTAAAACGTGTACTTATGCTGCTATCGTTTTTGTAAATATTTCAAGATTTACCAAAGTAAAGGTCACCTGTTAAGGATGAAACAATACCTTTATTTGTTACTGTTTTAAAAATAAATCACAAACTAAAATATGTTATAACATTGTTGTAATCTAAATTACGGGTAGCTTTTATACTACTTGTATACAGAACAAAACACCAGCATTTCATAACAATAAAACAACAACATTAATTTTAGGTACTTTTGAAATGAAAAAGTAATAGCACAACAAAATTGAATCAAAAGCTTTTCATAACTTGTTTTTGTAAAGAAATATGTTATCAAAGCTAGACATTCATACATTAGTACAAACTACTGAGAATTCTAACCTTGAAAGCCCAAGCGCGTATAGATTGTATGGGGCACTGAACTTTGGGTTCTTTTTCAATTTTAAAAAATGATCTTTTCTATGTATATGAACAATATTGACAGTCCTTTGATAAAATTTATGCCACATATATTCACCACAAGGAAATGCATTCCAGGCTTCAAAATCGTCAACCAAGCTCAATAAGTGTTTATGGATGCAATTCCTGTCTTCTTTTCCCATAAACACCCACACCCTGACAACATCCTCATCAGAAAGAGAACCACCTTTTCCCATCCTTATTTTCGTCATTAACAAGGGCCAAAAGATCAATTGCATGTACATTTTTTATACCATTACTCTTTTTTTCAGGAAATACATGATCGAAAAATGTGCTAGATCGATTAATCGGTTTTGAAACTTTGCCAAATCGAAACCCTCTTATCAGACAAAATTCTTTCCGGCCAAACCTTAACGAATGATCCCCAATTTGGAATTTTAGTGGAGGGGAATCAGAGGAGATGTTAGAAACATATACCTGGTGTTGCAAAACATAATGCATCAGAAGGCAGTCATTATCGCACGACTTTATATCCAACCATGGATCAAAAACTGTTTGCCTGAACAACCTTTCGCGGTTTTCATTCTTAGACAAATAGAGTTTAATATCTGGCAGCAACTTCAATGTAGAACGAACTGCGATTTTACAATTGTACAACTTTAATTTTGTCATATGGAATTATACAGTAAAATTAATTAGGGTTTAGAGGGTTCTGTGAATAAGATGTGGTTTGTGAGTGTGTGCGCGTGATGTAGAAGAACACGTTTAATTGTAGAAGTTGTTACAAATTGTAGAAGCATATGTTTGATTGTGTGTGTGCGCGCGTGATGTTGTGTGACTACGTCTTGAGTTATTATTATTAGTTTTATAATACAACCAGTGTAAAATGACCATATTCTTCTCGTGTATAATTACAAGTTGCCCAATAACATATAGTTGCCCGAAAATACATTTTGGTTGCCCAAAAAACAATACCTTACAATACATGACATATACTCTCCAAATACATACTTCTGTTGTACCTTTTTCGGACACGTGGCACTCCATGGTTGGCTACAAGAAAATCGCTGGGCAACTGGTCCATTTTCATATGGCAAAAAAGCGTGGTCCGGAAAGTGATAAGCCTCAGGGCGCGCGGTCTATTTGACTAATTTTCCCTAATTTTAAATGGTAAATAATTTACACACGGTTTAATGATTAGGCATTTTAACATGTGCATTAAATAAGATTTAAGATCATTTGAGGACAAAAGATCTTTTACATAACAAGGGATCAATCTCCACCATCTATATTTCTTCCATTTTTATTTGATATAATGGATGAGATTAATCCTAACAATTTAAATATTTTTTTTTCAAATATTAATATCTTTCAAACCGTTAATCGTTAAGCAAAAAAAAATATACCATTACGAGAAGCATTTAATTATCTTTCTATAGATAGGCACTTTGATATATTTTCAACAAAAAAAATTCGTACTTTTCACGTTTTTTTACATTTTTTCATTTGTTTTCGTTACTGAAATTTGCATGAAAAAAATCACATGTGATTAAACACTAATTTGAATATCACATATGATATTAGTGTTAAATCACATGTGATAAATTTGAATATCACATGTGATATTTAGTGTTAAATCACATATGATAAATTTGAATATCACATGTAATGTTAGTGTTAAATCACATGTGATAAATTTAAATATCACATGTGATATTTCATACCATATGTGATTTAACACTAAATACCACTTGTGATATTCAAATTAGTGTTTAATCACATGTGATTTTTTAATGCAAATCACGGATTCGAAAAAAAAATGAAAAAAAAGACGAAGAAAAGTGAAAGAAACAATTTTTTCTTTTTTCGAAAGTATATCAAAGTGCCCGTCGAATAGAAATAATTAGCTCCGCGATAATGTAATTATTTTTTGCGTTTAACAATTAACGGTTTAAAAGATATTAAAATTATAAAAATAGATGAAATAATAAAATGGTTTTAATCTCAACCATTGATTACATATATATATATATATATATATATATATATATATATATATATATATAGGGGAGGGTTAATGTGAGATAAAACTTAAAGTTGTAAAAATAAGATCAAGTCTAAAAAACCACTAAAACGTTTATAAATAACAATTTTGGCAATAATACACAAAAACATAATATTTTAATACAAATTAACATTTTAGAAACTAATAACCAAATGATACATGAGTTTAAATTAGTGATACACCTGATACAAATTACACTAATAAATATTCCAAAATCTGATACACATACAAAAACCTGATACACATTACACTTCTAATGAAAGTGTATCACCTAGGTTTTGTAAATTTTAAAAAGAAATCTATCAAAACTTTAACATTTTTAGTTGTAGCTAATAAAAAAATTATTTTTGTCATAAGGAGAGTGTCACTTGTCAAATTTTAGATTGATCTCATTTTAACAACTTTAAGTTTGATCTTATTTGATCTAGATTCTATATATATATATATATATATATATATATATATATAAAGGATGAGGATTAGTCCCTTGGTATGTGAGAAAAGTTTTGTATATAAAATAACTTTTCGCATTAAATAATTGTACCGTTTATACATTATACTTTAACAAGTTATACATTAAAGTGTGTAAATCAAAATCCTATGTGTGTATAAAGAGAATGAACCAACACAATGATGAAAACGTGATTTGGTGTTTGATATGTTTTCTTGCTTCATGGATTATGTGAGATACGACAAAAACATGGCTCCCACAATTCAATTCATTTAGGGTGGTGGCAACGCTTATCGGTTTGGGGCGGTATGAATTGAAACCGCACGGCACCACCGATGCTTGTGTTGCGGTATCAAGCGGTATGAATTGAGACGTTGGGCAACGGGCAAAAATATAGGTGGAATGATGGAATCATGGTTGCCACTAGAAAACTATGGTCAGGTATGAGTGAGGTATAAGATTAGGTAGAATAATATTATTGGTGGGTGGTGAGGTATGAGTGAGTTATATGTGGCATGAATGCCACCACCCTTAATACTTTCGAATGGAAAAAATGAGGACTCTAAAAATCAAAAAGTCAAGACCACCTCCCTAACGTATTCGTTGTTTTTGTTATTCTTGAAGGAAAAAAAAGGTGTGTAGATCATAAAATCCGTAAAAAGAAACAATTTTATGTGCAAAGAATTTGTTTTAAAAGGCAACATGTATTACGCCAATAAAAAAAACTAACAAAAATTTAGAACTACGCCAAAATTAACATGAGACTACAAACCTTACTTATATCACCGACTATCAACCCAAAGTATCTACATCAATGACTATCGACCCAAAATTAGCAACAAACTAACGACAAACATGTATGAAAGTGACATCCAAACAACTACGCTAAAATCTGGACCTCCAAACTCACCGAACGCAGTGTTAATAATGGTATTCACCAAGTAAAAATTATGAAAGCATGCTACAATATCACCACAACTTCACTCCGATCACACAATACAAGCTAGCGATGGCACTCTCAAAAATTAGAGCAACTGACAGAGGAAATACCTTTAGGCGTATGGACAGCACCAAACACCTCTTAGTCCCTTCACAAACATAACCACATCTCTTGACACAAGTCACTTTACTCAACGACTTGACTTAAAGATCTAATCATGACCCGACCCTATACTAAACTACCCGAAACAACCACAAACCTAACTAATCTAGCTGAAACAACCATGACATTGAAACCAAGAACGACACATTCCAGAAAACAATCATGAAATCGACCTTTAAACACGTTGATGAACAGTAATTTCATACACTTTTATAAGTTATTTAGCCTGTAAATTCGTATACTTTAAATCATTTATTGCCCTAAATTACTTCTTTTTGTATTTTACGTACTTGGGAGAGCATATGCTGAAAATATACAATTTTTGGCTCGATTAGACGAAGAACGAAGAAAAACGGCAAATTTAGCAACGTGACCGGTAACCATGACGTGGTCGCCAAATGTGCCCAGGAAATGCAATTTTGTGATGTTTTGTGACAGTTCAGAGTTTGGAGATGGCCTAGCTGACGGCATCAAAAGATCAAGGTGACGGCGTCACAACCTATTAGGTGACGCCGTCAGATATGGCGGTAGAGAAACTATACCCGAATTGGACGCCGAGCTGACGACGCCACTCCCTCAACCTGACGTCGTCACCATTAGTTTTCGATATATATAAACGCATATCTTTCATTATTGTGTGTGGAAATTTGGGGGAGCTTTTGTACCTAAACCCTAGTCGATTTTATCAGTGTTTTAAGCCTTTTTGGCCCTTGAAGACCTTATGTATTGTTTAGATAATATATGTTATCAATCAATCAATTATGTTTATCCTTAATTATTTGATCATGTTTATTGCTTGCTTCTCCATTGCTATGTGAAAGGATTATGTCGAAGGGTCACAACGGTAAATGTCGAAGGGTCACATAACGACTTTCACATTTGTCTTCACATAAATGCCGAAGGGTCACAACGGTACACATTAAATAGAACAAGCAAGCAGTAATGAGAAAAAAGTTAAACGAAATAACGAGGAAATAAAAATATTGCGGTATTTTCATTTAGAGGCTTAACAGTAATTACTCATAGTATAACATTTATACGGGATAAATATTTGGGTTGAAAACGACAAAACGACAAACCCCTTAGGTTGTGGGACGTCCATCAACCCCAACGGAAGGGGGAGTTGGACTTGTTGATTAACTTGAATACTTGTTGTACAAGTATTCTAGAATCATCCCTAAGATCCTATAAATACAAAGGCATTCTCATAACACATTTCTCTAACCGTAAAATCCCCTTTCCTCTTCTCTTTTGGTCGATCGGTCGAGTAAAACAACAAAGGGTTCGAAAACCCTTTGGTTCGTCCCTTAAGTCGGCTCACACAAGTTGACTTCCATAGTTAACTATTTAGTCGATTAGGGTTTTACCTGGCTTCGTGTAGTAATGCTAGATAAATGACGCTGTCCAATATGTGATATTCCAAGAAACCCTAAGAAGAGTTTGTGAAGCATCAAGATCAAGAAGGAGGAGTTCCGTGTAGCTGAAAAAAGGTCAAGGAGCTTACATGTAGCAGGAATAACAAATAAGTAATCCTAAACACCCTTCTTATGTATTAGATTAGGTTATATTACTGATTAAAAGATCTGAATATTAGGGTTTTGGTTTGCACGACTTTATGTGTTTATTTTCTGTTATGCATTTTTTATAGCCGTGCAGGTGACCACCAAATCCTTACACTATGCTAGGCTAAACTAATTATTATTTACTTAGGGTTGCATGAAACCTATTTGTTAATCTCTTTTTCTATTGTCTCTTGTTGATGTGGTGTGTGTTAGGATTTGGAAACCTAACTATATACAGTATCTTAGCTTCACTAAAACACGTCTAGTTAATTCTTATATCATAGGTTAACTAACTATGGTGGGTACTTGTTGTGTGGGTTAGTTATTTAATGGGGTATTGAGATTCAGATAGACGTCGCTCACTTAGGCTAGCTCATAGATGTGGGACTGACCTACCCGCAATAGGAAATAAGGAATACTCCGCATTGCATTAGACAAGTTAGTGACAATTCAATATATTAAATGAGAAACGATTAGGAAGTAATGCAACCCTATGTAAATACGCTTTCCCCCATATAAGAAATTCGCACCATTTTATTTTCTTGTTTATTAATTGTTTCATTTAGTTTAATTAGTAGTTAAATACAAACCCCTCTCAAAACCCAGAAATTTACTTCCTTTCATAAAATATTAAAATATAGAAATACCAGAAAGACTATTCTCTCAACCCTTGGAATTACTCCGTAATACACTTTGCGCGTACCTCGCTATTCCTCTAGAAAATGATCAACCCACCCGGACTTATCTATACTACACTATAATGATTAGGTACATTGCTTACGAGGGTTGTAAAACTAGTGCGTTGCAACCCGACGAATCAAGTATTTGGCCCAACTACCGGGGATAAGTCTAGGTTTCGATTTCTTTAGTCTATCTTTTTCTTCATTTCTTTTGTTCGTAAAACCTTTCATTTTACCATCATTGTGAATGAAAATCCACCCGTACCACTTAGACCCCATACTCTAAGTGAGTATTTCCGAATAAGCCACGAGGGCTATTGAAACATCATTGAGCTTCCGGAAGAAGCCAATGTATCCACCTGCGATCCGACACTATCTGGTAGGTGCAAAACGGATGTGCATTCCATGGACTTAGGTCCGAAGATCAGAACCAACACCTAAAGTACTTTCTATATATCGTAGATTCCATTGATCTTAATAGTGCTACTAGAGATACTACCCATTTGCGTCTATTCCATTTCTCTCTTCGTGACCAATTATCAATTGGCTTGAACGTTAATACTCAGTGAACGAAACACGTCAAGTTTGCTCACACAAGCTAGCCACTTGTGAATGACTAACCGTAAGAAACTTAAAACGGTTCGGACACTGATCAATAATAGATGAGAAGTGTGTAGTATGCGGGTAACTCAAACGTGTTAGGTTTGAGCACCGAGATCGTTCCGAACGAGGGTTGAATGGAATTTCCAACTCACGTCCCGAATTTTGTGATTTGAATAAGAGAAGGGCATAAAATGATATATCCTAAACTACGGGATAAGGAAAGCATATGAAACTAAAATCTATGGGGAAAACCTAAAAATTAAGGCAAACTACGCAATTCTATATTAAAACGCAAAACGGGATTAAAACGAAACGCGAATAAAAAGCAATTACGTCTATTCTAAATTCTAAAAATAACCTAAAATTACTTTTATACTAAAAATTATATTAGAAAACTAATTATGAATTAAAACTAATTTTTTAGGAATTTTCTTGATTTTATTCTAATTAAAAAACTAATTTTTAACTTTAAAAATAAGACTAAATAACTAAAAATTATAAAAACAAGGGGGAAAATTATGAAACTAATTTTATAAAATCTAAAATATCATAAGAGACTTTTCAAAACTATTTTTTTATTTTTCAGATTAATTTTCTATTTTCTACTAATTTAAAACTATTTTAATCTAATTTAAATTATGAAAAATACCAAATAAAAGGGGAAAAGTATGGAAAAATCTTTTTTATGCTTTTTATATTTTTCTTAAACTGGAAAAATTGAAATTTTATTTTTTGGAACTTTTTCTCAATTAATTGCAATTAAAGCTATTTAAAAATGATTAAAAACTGTTTTTAAATGAGAAAAATAGTAAACAATCACTAAAAATTATGAAAAACTCAGGAAAATGCTAAAATGTCATTCTAAAGCTAAAAAAAATATAAAAACATGGGCTTATGAGAGGGAAATAAGGGCTGATGTGCAAACTGCTTATTAATAAGCTATGGAAAATAAGCTAACAAGTGAAATCAGCTAACAAACAGATACTCAAGCTAGATTATGCTAAAATAAGCTAAGTGCAACTGATTACAACTAACCCTAACAAGCCAAAAGCTCAGACTAATGAATATAGCTAACTGCATATTCTAAGCAAAACAGTTTTCTGGCCCTATGTTTAAGCTGTTGCACCAGCTTATTCAAATAGCAAATGCTAACACCAGATAAGTGGTTCTCAAGACCACCAAGAAGGCTGCAACTAACCAAAATTTCAGGCTCTAATTCACTGAATTGAGCTCAATGCACAAGCTGCAAGATCTGAGGAAAACTGACTTTTACACCATTTTGACTTTTAAGAACAGTTGCTAGGTTTGACTTCTTTGAGATTTGAGATAAAATTAATGAACTGATTTAGATATTATTAGCTAAAACTTTGTTACAATAAGCTAGATTACTAATTTCTAAACCTAAATCTAGCTTTTGAATAACATCATTCCAACAGATATGAGTATTAGGACTGATAAAAACTATTTTTGACTTTTGATGAATAAATCCTACAAAATCAGACCTAAATGACTATCTAAAACCTAAATGAGCATGTATCAACTGTAAAAACTTACTCAACTAACCTCTTCCACAGCTTGACAAGCAAATCCAAACACTAGATTCACATCAGTTAAGTAATCAACAACCAACAATTCTCAAACTTAGTTTATTCAAATAATCAAAACATATCTAAATACCACTATATTACCTAAATGATGTAAAATCAAATACTATAATAGTCAAACCGTAATTAATCTACTTAAACAAAATTTGACAGTAATGAAACAATATTGCAATTAAGATATCACTTACATAAGTCCAGCCACTATGGCTTGCTCATGAGACCATTAGAACAGTAAACTAACCCAAATCTCAACTCATTTCAACCCAGATTTGTTACTAGTTCAGCTAACCAAAAACCAACTTCTGCAACTTTGACTTTCGTTGACCACTATGAATTTTGAGTTTATAACAGAAATAGGCTCACATTAAGCTATTACAAGCTTAAATGAACCTATGTGAAGCAATAGCTAAGTGTAATTCCATCCACAAAACAGATTTAATATGATTTTTTTATTTTTCAATGATAATATTTGATTTTTTTGTATTTTTGAGTTTATGAAGAAATAAGCTAGAAACAAATTTCCAGTGATGAAATAAGCATTTAACAAAGTTAATAAGCAGATTTAAATCATAAAACTTAAACAAAAACTTGAGAATGAAAACTTGAATTTTATTAAACTAAATCATTTGAGTACAAAATACGAATTACAAGAAAACTTAAAGAATTAAAAATGAAAACTACAACTAATTAAGCTACTGAAAACTTAGAGAGAAGAAAAGATAAAAATGAGATACAGCTTGTGAGTGAAGAGGCCCTTTATATAGCTGAGCTCAAGCTTTAGAAGGATCCAGAATGAGCTCCCATGTGCTTCCTCTTGAGTAATTACCGTCGTTAGATCACATCTCCACATCATCTAATCAATATCATCCATTGGATCATCAATTCCACGCCCTTCTAGCCAATCAGAGCAAAGGAATGACACGGATTGATGACCTGGACACCCCCATGTGTCAGTGTGTCAGATAAAAGTACGAGAGTACCCTTAATCACGGTTAATTTGACCAATTGACCTTGAGGTAAATCTAGGGTTCATGATATAGCAGGAAATTTGGGATTTGGCGGGGTAAGAAATTAGGGCTTGGTTTTATTATATTTGGTTTGACTGGTAATTAATGGCATTGACTTGGGTTTGGGTCGGGTGGAATGGATATTCGTAAACCGTTAGATATTAAAGCCGGGTAAGTGGGATTATATTGGGCTTTTGGATTGGATCGGGTTTAATTGGACTTTTTGGGCCGAAGGTTTTTGTTATATTATTTTGGGCTTAGGATGAGATAAGTGATCCAGGTTTAACATAGGTACCATGTATGCAATTCTGAATTCAAGGGACCACAATTGTAAATCTGAAAATCTCTCTCAAGGATCAGCTCTTCTTGTCATTCTCAAATAACCAAAGGGTGAATTTTGTAAATTCTGAAACTTGGAGGATTATTTCTGCCAAATACTCAAAGCTCAGGGACTAAACTTGACATTTCTTCAAACTTGACTGAAACTTCAAAAATCATCCTCAGAAAATAAAATCTTCCAAAATGCACAATCCCGACCTTCCGGCTCAGCTCAAACTCTCTTGATCTCTCGCTCTCGGATTTATGTCTGATTTGGCTCCTTTTTGTGTGTTTTTACATATCCGTACCTGCACAAGCACAAACTCAAGAAAACCACAAATATTAGCAATAAACGGCTCTTTCTTGGTTATTTTGGGTCTATTTTGATATAGAAAAGGTATGTGTTTTAGCACATACCAAAATACCCCATACGAGACCATTGTCGTGTCCTCACGCAATGCAATCAACTCACGTTTCTAAAAACAAGGATTTTCAATCTCTTTCTACTAAACCTATGAAGAAGTAGCAAAGATTCCTCAAAAGAGATTAAGAACCCTTAATTCTAAAAACGCCCCGTTTACCTTTTAATTCACATGTATAGATATTACGGTTAAGCACATTCCGATTATGAATGACGGTTTGTTGAACTTTCATGTCGATCAATAACTCCAACATTTTTCAAATGACACGTTAGGATCACGGAGTAGAAAACACAACACAGTGAAGTGACCATCGGATAGAATACATCGTCCCTGATTTTTCACAAGTCCCAAACTAAGCGTAAAACAGAAATCATTGTTAAATATGATTCTAGATGCTAACACTACCCATGGAAGTTACTTGTGTAAATACCTTTTGCTCCCATTTTCCTATTTTCCTCTAGCTTTTTTATTTTTGTGAGAAATGAATTTCTTCAAATTCTCGTTTCGATAACTTTTATTCCGATAAAGATATAAAGCTAAGTCAATAATTAGTTATCCATCTTCCTTCAAGAACCATTGTCGTAAAAATGAGGTCCACATCAAGGAATTTTATTACTAACTTTTGACTTTTTCATCAACATTTTTC
>OU343224.1:39562419-39614073 GCA_910596185.1 Chrysanthemum makinoi | reverse complement strand
TTAAAACTCCACAGCTCCAGTTCATTTATTCTTCATTTGGACGTCCATTTAATCATGACATTTGGCCGTCCATTCCAAGAAAAATTAAAAAAGGGCCACATATAGGTTTGTAAATTCATTTATTTCCATATCATTACACAAACACACTTCACATAAAAAATTATAACAAATTAACCAAAGATTTCCCTATTACTATTTCCATATTAAAATAAACGGATCATAGTTTTCATACTATTAATAAGTACATTATTAATAGTAAAATAATAATACAACCTTTCCTAATATATATCAAATCTTCATCTAGATCACATTTGCACACAAGTCATAATGCCAATCTCCCAACCATCTCTTTCATCAAAAAATGTTGCTAAGCCTCCAGTTGCCTTATTTGATTTCAAGCCAAGGTATGGCTGCCATTACCTTTCGTGATTGTCACTTGCCCTTACTAGGTGTTTTTCCATACTTGCTAATCTCATTTGTATACGTTTATTTACCTTTATTACAGGAATACTACACGCTATGTAGTCGAGAATATTGTAGTTGAGATTCACTACGATGGTGAGTTCATTCAGTTGCCCAAATTAACTTATGCGTATGGGCTTAACCCTTGTGCATACGTTGAGTAAGTCGACAAGGATGAACTTTAATCAAATGCTCGACTTTTTGGCCCACAAGTTAGAGTGTAAGATACAGGCTTTGTATTTATGTAGGCCACTATTTGCTCTTTCAACTGGTTTGACAATTGTTGAATGCGACAATGATATTAAAAGGATGTATGAACTTGCCGAGGAATGTGGGTTGATCGGCCTGTACATTGCACATGCACCTGATAACTTATCTTGTTTCTATTATGATAACCTAATTTTGGATCTTCTTAATGAGCCAACACGTGCAAGAATAGCGATACATGATAAACTTGTGGAGCTTGCTACTTCTAATTCTGCCTCTGATATTGCTGCATGGGAGGAGGAAGAAAGGAGGTCACCTCCCCTAAGAATCCCTCCGTTCCAAAGTAGAAGTCAAGGAATTGAATGTCAAGGAAAGAATCTATTCATTGATTTTTTGGCTAGCTTAAATTGTTCATCGCCGACATTGGGTTGTGTGATGATGAATGGTAGTATGGGGTATTTCTTGGGTCTGCATCAATGGATGTTGGGGCTTCTAGTTCTTTCGTTAAGGACGGTCACGGTCATAAGGTCTTTAGAAAACCTTATGCAAGGAGGCACTGCTTTTAAACACCAAGAGCGGGTTTACTGAAGTTCAAGATGTCGAGGCATTTCAAGGCTATAACAAGAGACCGCCGAGGAGGTGTAGGATTAAAAGAAACTTGGTTTTACTGAACGGAAGGTTGGAGTGTAGGTATTTTTATGCAGCATGCTCATGCTATCGATAACGTTTAGAAACTGGTGTGTTAACATAACTTAAAACTCAAAATAGTTTGTCGGTTTAGCCTTTTTGTAAGGCAACGTTATGTAATTGTTAAACATTTTTTTGTTGGTGCTTCTTATGATTACAAAAAATAAAATGTTCAACAATTACATAAAATTAACATGCGATGTTTTTGTGTAACCATCTGCTTTGGGGTTATCGTAGTATGCACCTGTTTTTTTATGTACGTTCGATGTGCGTTTACATAATATTGTTTATGAATGCTTTATACTATGATGTATATCATGGCAACCTTGATGGGGCATCTCTGTTTTAGGCTAGCAACCCTATAGGGCAACTTCATTTTATTGAGGGTCTGTAGATAAGTTTTTTTTTTTTGCCTTTCAATATTAAGCATTTTTTGGTGGGTATACACGTGTTCAACTATGTTTTGGCCACGTGCATGGTAACTATCTCTTCCTGGTTTAGTGCTTTATCCAGCCTTGTTTGTATTTACCCACTTTGACCTAAAAAAAACAAAAAACAAAAAAAATTTGTTTTTGATAGTTTTGCTTGATTATACTTTGCATCTTGTCTATCAAGTGTTTGGATTTTCCCATTATCTGCTAACTAAATATGTGATTGCATTGGCATAACATAACAAATACATTATACAATTTAGTCTACATATATTATGAAATACAACAAAACGAGAATAGGTGGTGGCTCACTTGTTCAATGATGAGCATGTCATTCCCTAGGTGTATCAAGTGCAGCTTGTTGAATTGGTCGGTCATTTAAAGGTGGTTCACTTGTTATTCGACTTGAAAGTGGTTGGGTTTCTTCATCACTAATGTCACCGGTTTACGTACACATAGAATCATGAATTTCATCACCGTTGATGTAGTCTCACTTCCACCTCTCGATACTCACTGAACAGCCTAGCCTATACAAGATGTCGCAACATGTAGCCCCATCACACCATCACCTCTACTAATCGAGCTTGTTTTTTCCGCTAACATGTACACCACCAAGTCTACATGCAAAGAACCCACAAAGAGTATTGTGGTCGATTCCATAAAAATTCATTGGACAACAATACCACATGATTTCTCTATTTGGTGCACGCCTTGCATCTAAGGTCAATCATACTTGTTTTCTCTTTCCATCCTGCACCCAATGCATACCATTTTCTCAACCGGTTTCGATGTTATAACGAAAAGAATAGCATTCACGGTTTATATAAGAACGTCTACTAGCATAACTGATATCAGTGAACAAAACAATCCCCGGCAGCGGCACCAAAAATTGATATGCACGAAACGTCAAGCTATCTCACACAAGATAGCCACTTGTGAATGACTAACCGTAAGAAACTTAAAACGGTTCGGACACTGATCAATAATAAGAGAAGAAGTAGTATGTGGGTAACTCAAACGTGTTAGGTTTGAGCACCGTGATCGTTCTGAACGAGGGTTGAATGGAATTTCCAACTCCACGCCTCGATTATCGGATTCGAATCGAGAAGGGATAAAATGATATTTTATAAACTACGGGATAAGGAAAGCATATAGGATTAAAATCTATGGGGAAAACCTAAGAATAATGGCAACCACGCAATTCTACACTAAAACGCAAATAATCTGAAATTAAAACGAAACGCGAATAAAAAGCAATTACGTCTATTCTAACTCCTAAAAATAACCTAAAATTACTTTTATGCTAAAAATGATATTTGAAAACTATTTATGAATTAAAACTATTTTTTAGGATTTTTCTGGATTTTATTAAAAATTAAAAACTAATTTTTAACTATTTAAACTAAATTAAAATACTAAAAATTATAAAAATCAAAGGGAAAAGTATGAAACTATTTTTATAAAATCTAAAATGCCATAAGAGACTTTTCAAAACTATTTTTTTATTTTTCTGATTAATTTCCTATTTTCTACTAATTTAAAACTATTTTAATCTAATTTAATTTGTGAAAAATACTAAATAAAAAGGAAAAAATAAGGAAAAATCTTTTTAATGCTTTTTATATTTTTCTTAAACTGAGAAAATTGAAAAATTATTTTTTGGAACTTTTTCTGAATTAATTGCAATAAAAGCTATTAAAAAGTGAGTAAAAACTGATTTTAATAAAGAAAAATAGTGAACAGTGACCAAAAATTATGAAAAACTCAGGGAAATTCTAAAATGATATTCTAAAGCTATGAAAAATAGAAAAACATGGGCTTATGTGGAAGAAATAAGAGCTGCTATGTAAACTGATGTACAAATAAGCACTTTAGATTAAGCAAAACAGTGAAATAAGCTTTCAAACAGTAACTTAAGCTAATTTATGCTAAGATAGGCTTAAAGCAACTAATTACATCTACTCCTAACTGCTAATGTACTGATTACCAAGGATTTAAGCCAACTGCCACTATAAGCAAAACATGTAAACAGGTCCCTACTTTCTACCACTGCAACTGCTTATTCAACAAGCTAATGAGAAAACTAAAAATGTGGTTCTAAAGACCACCAACCAGAGATCATTTGTACCAATTTTCAGCTAATTAGGACTAGTATTGAGGAAATTATAGATCAAAACAAAAGTGGCTAAATGGAGCAGGGCTGCTGCACAGAACAGATATAACAGAAAGGTTCTAGCAGACCTGAATAAGCACTAGAATAAGCTCTTTCTAACTACTAAAAGCAATACCAATTTTCACCAAATTATGGAACACTTGAACAATCATGTAATCTGACCTGTGATGGTAATGAATAAGCTGATTCTCAGCTTGAAAACCACTGATTTAGATAGACACAACAGAAAATAAAACAGTATTGAGAAAAGCTACATACTCATAAAGTGAATTTGAGACTTGAAAACCTAACTTGACTATGCCTTAAAAACAGTTTCAAACTCTTTGAACTCCAAATTAAGTGGCAGGAAACATTAAACCTCTACCCAAATGCTAATACCAAACACTCCTTTAAAAGATCCAAAATGCATTTTTGAGCTAAAAGACTAGACTACCTTTGGAGAAATCAACTAGGATTGCTCAAATAAGCTACTAACCAAACCACTTAACGATTTAACCTAAAACCAACCCGTAATTGTTTTGACTTCCAATTTTGACCCGTTTGACTTTTGTGAAAAAGCCAAATTAAGCAAGTGTAAACAACAATAAGCACATATAAGCTTTATAAAGCTTATATGAGCTTATGTAAGCAATGAAAGCAAAGATATAAAAAGCTTTTAACTTGAAATGAGATTAATTAAAATTGGGATAATACTTTAAAGTGAAAACTGAAATCTTATTTATGAAATTTGAAATGACAACAGAATTAAAACACTAATTAACTATAGAAATCAGTAATGACAATGGAAATTAAAATGGTTACAACTTCTTAAAATACATAGAAATTGGACAAATCCTCTTGTGACATGAATGGGGTATAAATAGCTGAGCTGAGGACGACTTGGGATCCCATTCAGAAGCTCCTAGAGCTCTATATCAACCATAGATTCATTCTCTTGTCATCAAATCAAATGAGAGCCCTTGGATCATTCTTGTGAGGTGTTTAGACCAATAAGATTGCTTCATTTGTCCAGCTGGCTATCTTGTGACACACACCCTCTGACACGTTGTCAGAGGGTTCTAGAAACACTTAAGTGTGGGTAAATGATTGGGTTGATCAGGGTAAATGGTGAAGCAGTGAAAATGGGGGGGGTTTGCTCTGTTTGGGTGTGCTTAGGTAAAGGGTGGTTTGTTTATTGTATTTTGACTTTGGGTGGGTTTGTTAACCGGGTTCAAAAGGTGGGAACGGGTTAAGTGGCCGGGTAAGATATTAAAAACGGGTAAGACTATATTGGGCGGGGTTTTGTTTGTTGGGCCGTGAGTGGTTTATTGGTTTATGGACTTTGGATTAGTGGATTGGATAAAGGACTATTTGATATCTTGGACTTGGATAGTAATGGACTAGGATATTTAATGGACTAATATTGAATTAATGGTAACCATAGGGACCAAATATGCAAAGGCTGAAAATCCAAGGACCAATCATGTAAATTCTGAAATTATCTTCCAAGGGCTGAACTTGTCAATCTTCAATAGACCAGGGACTGAATTTGCAACTTTTGAAACTTGAGGGTGTTTTCTTCGGATCTTTGAAAAGTTCGTGGACTATTTCTCGATATTTCTTCAAACTTTGTTCAAATCTTCACAAATCATCCTCAGAGATTAGAAATCTTCATAAATGCATAATTTGACCTTCCTACGCCTTAAGCTCTCTCGATCTCTCTTTCTGATTTACGCCCGATTTGGTTCCTTTTTCGTGTTTTACATATCCATACCGCACAAGCACAAACTCAAGAAAACCACAAATATTAGCAATAAGCGGCTCTTTCTTGGTTATTTTGGGTCTATTTTGATAAAGAAAAGGTATGTGTTTTAGCACATACCAAAATACCCCAGACGAAACCATTGTCGTGTCCTCACGCAATACAATCAACTCACGCTTCTAAAACCAAGGATTTCAATCTCTTTCTACTAAACCTATGAAGTAGTAGCAAAGATTCCTCAAAAGAGACTAAACACCCTTAATTCTAAAAACGCCCCGTTTACCTTTTAATTCTCATGTATAGATATTACGGTTAAGCACATTCCGATTATGAATGACGGTTTGTTGAACTTTCATGTCGATTAATAACTCCAACATTTTTCAAACGACACGTTAGGATCACGGAGTAGAAAACACAACACAGCGTGAAGTGACCATACGGATAGAATACATCGTCCCTGATTTTTCGCAAGCCCCAAACTAAGTGTAAAACCGAAATCATTGTTAAGAATGATTCTAGATGCTAACACTACCCATGGAAGTTACTTATGTAAATACCTTTTGTTCCCATTTTCCTATTTTCCTCTAGATTTTTTTATTTTTGTGAGAAATGAATTTCTTCAAATTCTCGTTTCGATAACTTTTATTCGGATAAAGATATAAAGCTAAGTCGATAATTAGTTATCCGCCTTCCCTCAAGAACCATTGTCATAAAAATGAGGTCCACATCAAGGAATTTTTATTCACTTAAATTTTTGATTTTCATTTTCATTTTTCAAAACAAATATTTTTTTTTTTTTTTTTTTTTTACTTTTACTTATATGAGCTGTGAACCACGGAGCTTCACGGGGTAATTCCAAGACTATAGGCTTCATGAAATGAGAATCCCTACTGGCTAGGCTAAGACCTCACTCAATCCCGGCTAAAGATCCAAGGGTCCGATCTCGACACCATGACTCACAACTTTACTTATTACTTTATCACTGATTACTCATTTATTTATTACGGATCCTTGATGTGTACCCAATTTTTAAAACAAAGATTCTTTTAAGAAGATAAAGAACTAACTATTGCCAAAAACTCAACATCTCTAATTATTTAGACAGATATGGGGTGAAACAATTTTGTGGGAACAAAAGCCATAAGTACCTTCGATGGGCTCTAAAGAGAACCACTACTCCACGTTTAGCATCTAAACTCATAAGTAACTCTATCATTTTTCGATCTCTGCAAATTTAAAATCCCAAATAATGAGATCCAGATGCTTAATGATAATTTTTAGATTATCTATGGTTAAGGGAACAAGCTAGGCTCAACACTTCTAAGTCGAATTCTATTCCTACTCTCACCAAATGAAAGTCAACAAGGTGTCAAAACATATATTAACTTAGCAAATGCTTCGTCTATTGAAATCAAGTCATGCATATTTAAAATCACTCGTGGAAACTTGCAAAATCCTGGCCTTTTGAGCTAGAATTCGCATTTTATAGCTTCTTATCTAAGAGACTAGCAAACTTTTCAATCAAAAGACTTAACAAAAGCTTACAAAAATTTTAAATTTTCTCATTTTTGCACAATTTTTTCATTTTCTAAGGAAAAACGGGGTTGTGAGAGTACACTACGAAATAAGCAAGTGCGGTCAAATCAAATCGAAGATTACCCTACCCCGGACTAGAACGAAACATTGTCCTCAATGTTTAAAGCAAGGGTATCACGAAAATCTAAAAGCCGTTTATTAAGTACGCTAGAAGATAAACGTTAGTTGATAAGATTAGGATATCGGATTTCCATCAGCATCGATCATGAAACTCAAGTGGAGAAAATGACAAACTTCGAGCACGAGAGTCTTCATATCGGGAACATCCTACACAACATCACAAACATCCAAACACGAGAAATCGAAGAGGCAGACCCCTTCACGTCACTTATTAGAAAATAGAAAGAAGATAGATGATAAGCATGGGGTGCCTCCCACGAAGCGCTACTGTTTTTCTTAAACAAGTCGCTAGCTTGACTCGTCCCCTCAATTCATTTGTCCTTGGGGAAGAAGGTGGTAGAGATACTGAGGTCAAACGGTGTCCTCATTCGAAAGAATGAGACGGGTGGTTTGGGAGGGAAAGAAAATGGGTGGATAAGGCATATAATGTATGAAGGATCCATCATCCGGTGGTTTTGCGGGTGGACGAAAGGATGACGGATCAACATGAGAAAACTCCAAGAAAGACGGGAGCTCATGGTAAAGGATAAGAGGTTTAGGCTCACAAATGAAGGCATCCATCCGAGGATCCTTTTTTCCAGAAATGATTTTAACAAAAGGCTCATTAATGCATATCCCGGGTTTAAAAATCTTGTCTTCACATGCGGGCTCAACGGGATAAAGGATGGTCGACTCAATAGAGAGAGGAGATTCAAGAAGTCCATCAAGAAACATCATATCCCCCTCGGGATCATTCATAACAACATCCTCAATACCCGGTGGTATCAAGTCATCAAGAGCAAGAAATGAGTTGGCTTCCTCAATGATTGGGTCATTTGTCGAATTATCGGAAATATCGTTCAAAACCTTGCTCATATCAACCTCGAAGTAGAATCGCTCAAGAATCGGAGGATAAACATCGACATACAAAGGGACCGCCTAATCTCTTCATCAATTCGGAAAATCTCAAGCTCGGGAGAGAAATCACTATCTTTAACGGAGATAGGATCTTGGACTCGAATTATCGTTAAGGGCTTCAATCTTAGAAATGAGAAGATAGACATTCGACAATGTTTCTCGTAATGCTTCATCCTCGATCTCAATATTATCGGGCTCAATCTCTTCTTCTTCTGGCTCAAAATCATTTACTTCTTCTATGTGGACGGGCTCAGAAGGTAAATCGTCGACGAAATCGATGTCTCCATAAGAATCATCATCGGAATCGGAGAACATCTCATCATGATCATTAGAAATATCAAGAGAAGGCTCATCACAAACAACAACAACCCCAGACTCTCTTGGGCTTGGGATAAGAATCTCAACATTAGTCTCTTCCGTTTCCGGAATAGTACTAAGATGCTCATCCCCCATTATGAGAGAATCAACGGGTTCAACGATATCCGTAGAAATATGATCATCGACCTCTTCCAAAACGACGTCACTTCTCTCAACCGGCGTGAGAGAAGGGGAAGGATCGGAAATTAAAGGCTCAGAAACGGAAGTGGGATTGCCACTCGGAGGAGTATAATCGCCATCGAATCGAATCGTAATAATAGGTGGTTGGACGATGTTGGATCACTTTTGCGGCTTCTTGACTAATAATTCACGATAGGTCAACTGAGGTGGATCTTCTTTTCCGTGGGAAAGTTTTTCAAGAAGACTCTTAAGATCAATCATGATCTCTTGAACTTTTTGATTAAATTCTTTAGAACATGGAGAAGGTGGTGGTTGAACTTCTTGGTATTGTGGAGGTGGGTTATAAGGATAATCATAATTGTTACAAGGAACTTGCTCATAAACAATCGGATTCTGCATCGACAATCGAATTAACGTGCGGACCTCCACAATACTCACAACAGTATGATTGTTGTGACGAATATGGGTAAGGTTCATAACCAAAGGTTGAGTTGTTAACTTGAACTTGACATTGAAAACCTTGGTGAGGACCACCACAGTACTCACAAGAGTATGATTCCGGCTCATGGTACAAAGGTTGGTTAGGAAAATCGGTTGTCTCATAGTTAGGATTGTGGTGAAACTCGGTTCCAGATTTTCCATTGCTACAAGCGGAACAATTCCAACCATATTGGTCCTCGCACCATATGCACAAGAGTATAAATCGAAGAATTATCCGGATAAGAGTTAGCTATTTCCACCGTTTCGTGATAGGCTCGGAGTCACTTGGCTCGAAACATATTCCATTTCCCTCACCGGAGAGGGAGTAGGTTCTTCAATTAGAGCACTCTTTTATTCTAGCCGCATAAAGACGGCGAGATCTGGATTTGGATTGATAAAATTATGGCATACATCACAAAATCCATTCCGACAATTATTTCCGCACCAATCACATATACATTTCAAACATCGAAATTGTGTCTCTTCCATACGGTTTTGGCAATGAAGGCAACGACGATAATTGATCGTATCCATGAGAATTAAACATATAGAGGGATAAGAGGAAAGAATTATCGGGTTCAGAGGATAAAAGAAGAATATTTTTGGGTTTTTAAAAAAAAAAATTTAAAAGGAAAATCTTTTTGGTTTTTTATAAAAAAATGTTGAAAACACAATATTTTTGTAACCTTCACGTCAACCGGTGCTCGGTAGCTCTCAAAAGTGCGCGCAGCGGAGCGGGAACGAAGAGTGGATCGTTCTTCATCACGCAATTTAATGTCAAGACTTTCCTTATACCCCGTGTATAGGTTTTACCTTCAAGGTGAGCCGTGAACAATTAACGTTCGGGTTTGTTTTGTTGTTTTTTTAATTTTTATGGTTTTTGTAAACACTCTAAGAATGTTTAGGTTTTTAAATGTTTTGGGTTTTTGAAAGAGATATATATACAAAAATGACGGTAACTTCACTCGGGGAAGGATCTTCAAATGCACGCGATTCGAGACGAATACTAAAACTCGCTACAAGCCCTCCCGGCGGCGTAAAAATTGATATCGATGAACAAAACAATCCCCGGCAGCGGCGCCAAAAATTGATATGCACGAAACGTCAAGCTATCTCACACAAGCTAGCCACTTGTGAATGACTAACCGTAAGAAACTTAAAACGTTCGACACGATCAATAATAAGAGAAGAAGTAGTATGTGGGTAACTCAAACGTATTAGGTTTGAGCACCGAGATCGTTCCGAACGAGGGTTGAATGGAATTTCAACTCACGCCTCGATTATCGGATTCAATCGAGAAGGGGGTAAAATGATGATATCTAAACTACGGGATAAGGAAAGCATATAGGATTAAAATCTATGGGGAAAACCTAAGAATAATGGCAAACTACGCAATTCTACACTAAAACGCAAATACGAAATTAAAACGAAACGCGAATAAAAAGCAATTACGTCTATTCTAACTCCTAAAAATAACCTAAAATTACTTTTATGCTAAAAATGATATTTGAAAACTATTTATGAATTAAAACTACTTTTTAGGATTTTTCTGGATTTTATTAAAATTTAAAAACTAATTTTTAACTATTTAAACTAAATTAAAATACTAAAAATTATAAAAATCAAAGGGAAAAGTATGAAACTATTTTTATAAAATCTAAAATGCCATAAGAGACTTTTCAAAACTATTTTTTTATTTTTTTGATTAATTTCCTATTTTCTACTAATTTAAAACTATTTAAATCTAATTTAATTTGTGAAAATACTAAATAAAAAGGAAAAATAAGGAAAAATCTTTTAATGCTTTTTATATTTATCTTAAACTGAGAAAATTGAAAAATTATTTTTGGAACTTTTTCTCAATTAATTGCAATAAAAGCTATTAAAAAGTGAGTAAAACTCGATTTTAATAAAGAAAAATAGTGAACAGTGACCAAAAATTATGAAAAACTCAGGGAAATTCTAAAATGATATTCTAAAGCTATGAAAAATAGAAAAACATGGGCTTATGTGGAAGAAATAAGAGCTGCTATGTAAACTGATGTAGAAATAAGCACTTTAGATTAAGCAAAACAGTGAAATAAGCTTTCAAACAGTAACTTAAGCTAATTTATGCTAAGATAGGCTTAAAGCAACTAATTACATCTACTCCTAACTGCTAATGTACTGATTACCAAGGATTTAAGCCAACTGCCACTATAAGCAAAACATGTAAACAGGTCCCTACTTTCTACCACTGCAACTGCTTATTCAACAAGCTAATGAGAAAACTAAAAATGTGGTTCTAAAGACCACCAACCAGAGATCATTTGTACCAATTTTCAGCTAATTAGGACTAGTATTGAGGAAATTATAGATCAAAACAAAAGTGGCTAAATGGAGCGAGGTCTGCATGAAATGATATAACGAAAGGTTCTAGCGCACTGAATAAGCACTAGAATAAGCTCTTTCTAACTACTAAAAGCAATTCCAATTCTAACCAAATTATGGAACACTTGAACAATCATGTAATCTGACCTGTGATGGTAATGAATAAGCTGATTCTCAGCTTGAAAACCACTGATTTAGATAGACACAACAGAAAATAAAACAGTATTGAGAAAAGCTACATACTCATAAAGTGAATTTGAGACTTGAAAACCTTAACTGACTATGCCTTAAAAACAGTTTCAAACTCTTTGAACTCCAAATTAAGTGACAGGAAACATTAAACCTCTACCCAAATGCTAATACCAAACACTCCTTTAAAAGATACAAAATGCATTTTTGAGCTAAAAGACTAGACTACCTTTGACAGAAATCAACTAGGATTGCTCAAATAAGCTACTAACCAAACCACTTAACAGATTTAACCTAAAAACCAACCCAGAATTGTTTTGACTTCCAATTTTGACCCGTTTGACTTTTGTGAAAAAGCTGAAATTAAGCAAGTGTAAACAACAATAAGCACATATAAGCTTTATAAAGCTTATATGAGCTTATGTAAGCAATGAAAGCAGCATATAAAAAGCTTTTAACAGAAATGAGATTAATTAAAATTGGGATAATACTTTAAAGTGAAAACTGAAATCTTATTTATGAAATTTGAAATGACAACAGAATTAAAACACTAATTAACTATAGAAATTAGTAATGACCATGGAAATTAAAATGGTTACAACTTCTTAAATACATAGAAATTGGACAAATCCTCTTGTGACATGAATGGGGTATAAATAGCTGAGCTGAGGACGACTTGGGATCCCATTCAGAAGCTCCTAGATGCTCAATATCAACCATAGATTCATTCTCTTGTCACCAAATCAAATGAGAGCCCTTGGATCATTCTTGTGAGGTGTTTAGACCAATAAGATTGCTTCATTTGTCCAGCTGGCTATCTTGTGACACACACCCTCTGACACGTTGTCAGAGGGTTCTAGAAACACTTAAGTGTGGGTAAATGATTGGGTTGATCAGGGTAAATGGTGAAGCAGTGAAAATGGGGGGGGTTTGCTCTGTTTGGGCGCGCTTAGGTAAAGGGTGGTTTGTTTATTGTATTTTGACTTTGGGTGGGTTTGTTAACCGGGTTCAAAAGGTGGGAACGGGTTAAGTGGCCGGGTAAGATATTAAAAACGGGTAAGACTATATTGGGCGGGGTTTTGTTTGTTGGGCCGTGAGTGGTTTATTGGTTTATGGACTTTGGATTAGTGGATTGGATAAGGGACTATTTGATATCTTGGACTTGGATAGTAATGGACTAGGATATTTAATGGACTAATATTGAATTAATGGTAACCATAGGGACCAAATATGCAAAGGCTGAAAATCCAAGGACCAATCATGTAAATTCTGAAATTATCTTCCAAGGGCTGAACTTGTCAATCTTCAATAGACCAGGGACTGAATTTGCAACTTTTGAAACTTGAGGGTGTTTTCGTCAGATCGCCGAAAGTTCGTGGACTATTTCGATATTTCTTCAAACTTTAATCAAATCTTCACAAATCATCCTCAGAGATTAGAAATCTTCATAAATGCATAATTGACCTTCCTGCCAAATTAAGCTCTCTCGATCTCTCGTGCTCTGATTTACGTCCCGATTTGGTTCCTTTTTGCTGTTTTACATATCCATACCTACACAAGCACAAACTCAAGAAAACAGCAAATATTAGCAATAAACGGCTCTTTCTTGGTTATTTTGGGTCTATTTTGATAAAGAAAAGGTATGTGTTTTAGCACATACCAATAACCATCTATATTTTTTCTCTTCATTTATTACACTTGAATGGTGTGCCATACTAGTTGGTTGGAGAATTTAATTGAAGAGTAACATACACTCTTTCTAAACTATTCAATTACCTTGTGAGTAGTCAAATTAAAGGTCAGCCAACATTGTGATACCAGGAGTTACCTTAGAAAACATGTAGTAAAACAACTTGTTTATATTATTTGGTCTTCACCACTAGCAGTACTAACATGTAATAACATTTTTAAGTCTTAATTCTGAAACCTTGAGCATAAGCAATGCAAAAAGCTATAATGACTTTTCATTTTTGCCACCTCACCATTTCAATAAATTTTGTCAAGCAAAAAGCTATCTTTATTAAATCAACTCAAATGCATTAAAAGCTTTCCAAAAGCTTTTCATGAATAAGTTATATATTTAAATATGTTCATGAAGGGAGTAAAGTGAAAATTTAACAACTAAAACTTGGTTTGCACTGTGTCTTCAAACACTTGTAAAACTACAAGTCATTTTGCTAAAAGTCTTCAATCAAGCTTTTCTTGCAATGCAACAAGTCATTCAAATAGCGTTTTTGTAATAGTGTCAAGTCTTTGCTCAAGCTCCCATTGCGGATGCTCGACAACACGTTTATATGATAAATTGTCTTCAAAGACTAGCATCCTAACTTTAACTAGTAGTTTTTAGTCGTTAGTGTGACAGCCGCAAGATACATGAGGGACCTAGAATGACAAACACTTAAACCTTTTTTACCCCCCACACCTACTTATCCTTTTATGGTACCAACCACACATCAGTGATCCTTATAGTCCCAACAATCAACATCCTCACATTCCTTGTTATAGACTAGGTTACTTTCAGCGAAGAATCCAAATAAAAAATATCGTTGTCCTTTTCGTCTATTTTTAGAAACAAATCCAGGTTTGTTGTACTCTCCCATATGTACTTTGTTACCTTATTCGTTCATATATTTATACATGAATATAAATAACTGTGCACCTTTATATTTTATATTCTATTAGTAAATCCCATTTTTTATTTTATTCAAAGTTATTTAAATTGTTATTAGGGTTTATGTTTTATAGGTATGGTCGTTATACCCCTTTAAGTCTAGTGGTTCATTCTAATTGTTATTAGGGTTTATGTTTTATATGACATGTCGGAAACCAACAAAGATGATGTTTTTTGTGTCGTTTACTTGATACACTTTGTTTGTTTGAAAAGTTACATTCCCATATGCATATTTTAATAATGAGATTTACTTGCATTAACCAGTAAACAGTCCACAATGACAAACAGATTTATTCTTGAAACAATGGAGGCGGTATTCTTCTAATAGACCATGAGATGCAGGCACAATTAAAGGTGACCATAATATAATTATTTAACAGAAACCATGGCTTTTATTTATTCAAATATTTTACATCCATTTGCCAAAGCCTAGACCCACATTTCACAAAGAATGCAAACTAAAATTCAACACAAGATACTTGACTAGAAATACAAATACCAACATAAACAAGACATCGTCACCGCCAAGACAACAATGAACCGAATCAGTACACCATGCCTTTCAAGATGTCTATGAATGACAGAAGCTCCTGGGCACGCTTCTACTTCTTCATTACATTGACCAATATCGCTGCGGCTTCTGTCAGATCTTCGGTTTGCAGTACTTGGTTAATTCTCAAATACTTTCCACACAAGAATCAAATGGGTATAAAAGCTCCAACTCTCCAATAACATAATCCCTTTGAGCCACACGTGCCCTGATTTCTTGAGCCTTCTTCATCAACTCTGCTTCATCCACCATGACAACACTCACATCCCTTCGAAAACGAACAATCATCATATCTCTAACAAAACTAGATCCTGCAACAACAGCAAGTTCTTCATAGAATGGCATAGGTGTAGTCTTCCTTTTTTCAGTTTTGTTTTGTATGTTTTATTTTTTTCCCCCTTTGATTGCTATGTGTGTGTTTTAAATAGAAGGTTTAGTTTAAGTGATAATATAATTAGTGTTGTGTCAGTGTACAAAACTGATGCGTCCTTTGAGTTGACAGCCTCCCTAGCATTTTGTCTTCCACAAGAAGTTGCATTAAATGACCAACCTTTCACATACACACCTTTTCATTCTCTCCCTTTTTATTATTACACATATTTCAATGTGCTACTATTACGATTAAAAACGAAACCACGTCAAAAAAATTACGTGTATATATATGAAACCAGGAGGAAAAAAATAATAAAATAAATTACAAAAAACAAATTACAAAAAATAATAAAATAAAATAAGATAAGATAAAACTGGAAACGTAAGAATTGCCGGATTTTCGTTAATTTTTTTATGGACACTTATTCATATTCTATGCTTACTTACTTGCAATATGTAACTTTTTATTGTTTTTTTAATTTTTTTTTTATTTCTTTTCTTTTTATTGTAGTTGCCATGAGTACACTATTTAGTTGCCCAAAATACCATTTGCTAGCTATGCACTAGCAAACTCGTTATAAAAATAGTTTAAATGAATAGAAAGATGTAAATTAAATCCAGTCAAACCCCAGCCCCTTGTTGCATACATCACCACTTGACTAAAAGTACTACTACATATACTAGTTGCCATGAGTACATTATTTAGTTGCCCAAAGTACCATTTGCTAGCTATGCACTAGCAAACTCGTCATAAAAATAGTTTAAAAAATAGAAAGATGTAAATTAAATACAGTCAAACCTCAGCTCCTTATTGCATACATCACCACTTGACTAAAAGTACTACTATGTAAACTAGTTGCCATGAGTACACAATTTAGTTGCCCAAAGTACCATTTCCTAGGTATGCACTAGCAAACTCGTCAAAAAAAAGTATTTGAAAAAAATAGGAAGATACTATAAAAAACAAAGTGTGGGTGGGTACTTATATGGGGTTGTGATCCACTTGTCCATTGGAAACAGACAATTGTCATAACTAGTTTGTCAGAAATTTCGTGTCTATATATGACGCTATGTTACAAAAATAGTTTTTCGTATCTCTATTAGTGATAGTCTTAGAAAAGCAAACATAACGATATCTGCTGGCATGGTTTTATGTGATGAATTACCAATGGTTGGTGGCTCAAAGTTGTTAAAAGATATTACGATCATTACTACGAGGTGAATTGGAGGTTGCTTTACGGGATGAAGCAGATCATAGGAGGAATGCTTGTTGAAATTAGGGGCGTGGTCAACCGTAGACAAAAAATGATAGCGGAAGTGGAGCTTTTATGCGGGTCGGATTGTTAGTTGCCAACTATTAATCACCTGTTAAGGATGCAAAATGAGGATCTGGCTGAGAGTTCCAAACTTCTTTTTTCTTGGTTTAGAAAATATGACCGTGTTAAAGAGCTGAATGGTTTAATTGAAAAGTTGGAGTCAATGGAGATTTGATGTGCTTTGGATTAATTACATGGGAGCTGCTGCCTTTTGTTTATTAGGGGATAGTTGTTACATTTTAGAGTCACTTATCTCATCTTTGTATAGTCTGTGTATGTCATGTTAACCTATGGATGTGATCCCTTTTATGTTACTAGTATATATTTGTGGAATGTTACTAGTATATATTTTTTTGCGTAGTTATTCAACTGTGTGCGAGATAGTAAGTCACGTTACAAAAATAAAAAACTTACTAATAAAGTAGTAATATGAAGATGAAATTTTATTTAGTTAAAAAAAGTCATAGTGTGGGTGGGTACTTGTTTGGGGAATGCATGGCAATGAGACGATTCTAATAATGGTAGTAAGAATTTTTTTGTCTCGATAATAGAAGATGATGACGTGTTGAGTTACATGCTTATTTATGTGTTAGAATAATAACCCTTATTATATCATTAAAAAAATTAAATAAATACAAAAATTAAAAAAAAGAAGACATAATTTGAACAGCACAGTTGGGGATATATGCGCCAAAAAATTAGTAACAACTGCTACAAGTGTTAAAAAAGTTAGTTTTAGTACAAATTAATTTGGATTCAATTGGGGATACAAACTCGATTAAGAGTTACAACTGTTGCCGCGAAAGGAGGCTACAGGGTTTGAATAAATTTTTAAGTATGTTCATACCTAAATCCCCAACCACTGCTAACGTCGATCTAACGACTGCTAACGTCGATGTAACCAGTGCTAGTGTCGCAAAAGCCACCGCTAGTTTCCACGCAAAAATCATATTTGTTTGTGTTTACGTAATCATTTATATTCAAATACCAAACAGGAGAGAAAATCTGCATGTAAAGATTCACGTTCCTTCCCAAGTAATTTTATGTCAAATATAGCAGGAACAGTCTAGGAGGCTAGGCACGTGCCTACCCACAAAACACTTAATGAAAAATTAATGATAACACGTACACGAACAGTAAAATCCTCGCTATAAAAACGCAAGGTAAATCAAGGGGAAAGTCCAAAAAAAGCAAAAAAGGAACCATTCCTTCACCTACAAAAAAGATTTTCACCTGCAAATCAAGCAACCGAAATTTTTTAGAAACACCGAAGAGAAGTTGAAGATGTTATTCTGAAAAAGAACACGATGGTACACAGTACAAAAAGAATACATACGTACGTCAACAACAACTCATTGCCTACGCACGCGGTTTCCAAAAGCCCGTACATAGCCTAAACCTTTACCCCCCCAAAAAAAATAAGCGCAAAGTTGAAGCTGCGACAACTGAAACATGTTCTAAAATGACCACTAATAACAATTAGTCGTTCTAAAATGACGACTAATAACTCATCTCCGCGACCATTCACAGCACACCTTCACCCAAAACCCATGTCCATTCAAGTTGTGGTAGTCTGCCAGGACCATATGCATACCAAAGGTGAGAGTTTAAACCTATTAGACTCTCATTAGCAATATGGGATCTTGAAAGTGCAGACATTTCCTTCTTAACCTCTTCGTTCGAGAGCGAAAGAAGGAAATAAATCATGGGAATTGGGTCATGGGAGTGATAATATATGTTCGGCAGATGGGTCCCGTAGGGAAGGGCGACAAAAGGAAGTTAGGGGCAACAAAATACGTAAACCAGCCCCTAACTAACAAGAAACTTCCCTAAGAAAGTCAAACAACAGAGGATGAAGACTATGCCTTCTTCCTCTGTTGGTGCAGCCCGGCTCCCATTCAAGTGTGCGTCTACTAATTCAGGCATATCTGGTTGGATACAGGGTCTAAGGAAAAAATGACCATCTTACGGGAGCCGGGATAAATTAAAGTTGCGCGGGTGGAAAGCTACATTACCAAAAGCCCTTCCTGTACCGCGCAGATGGGCGTATTTAGACGGTAAAACCCCTGAAAGGCCCATTGAAGTTGAAAGGCCTATCTAATTCTGCATGGAATCCCATGGGTTGAATACGCCGGGGCCACGAAGAAGCAAGCCACCGGAACTCCTTCAAGAAAAGAATAAAGGCAAAAGACCCGGACCAGGAAAGCCAGCGGAAAAAAAGAGTGTCAGCAATAGACCAACCAGTGGTAGTATAAGTCGCGTAACACTTCTAATGTACTTGTCACTGCTAGTATGATTGTGTGGGATGAATATGTAATATTCTAGAATGTCTTCGATAGGATGTTTTGTATTAGATAAGTATGGTAAGCATAGTTATCATGTACAGTACTTACTGTATTTTGTAAAGGACTCTTTAGCCTATTAAAGGAGGTCCTAGGTTTGAGTTAGATATAAGTTTTGGTGATATCTAGAGTCGATACACTTGAAGGTTGCAAACTCTAATACTATTCAGAATATTCGTGTATTAACAACATATCGAGGTGTTTAGTGAGAATAACTGTTCGTTAATTGTTATTCTTCTTAAGGTGAAGCACTAGATTCCGCATAGTGTTTAATAGGTGGTGTTCGTTTAGTCAGCTTCTATAGTAGATCCTTCGCTAAACTGGGATCAAAAACAGATTTTTATGTCAATGGACGAAACAATTTTAAAGACCATCACTTTTTCTAAAAACATCAACATCTTCACTTGGACAGAAGCACATAACGGCATCAGTTATAGATGTGTAGAGTTACATTCGTTTGAGTGGATTATTTTGAGCTTTATGAGACATATGTAAACGTAAAAAATGCTACAATTGCTTATGCTCGATTACTTAAATTAAATATCTCGAGTTAATAAATGAATTGGTTGTATACTAACAACTGCTAGTCGTTTACCACTGCTTGTAGTAAACTTACAAGTGCTAGTTAATTTGTACTAGTGTTGAGTGTTAAACCTGTTTTTTTGGAAGTGTGCATTGTCCCTAGTTGGTAGTTATTAGTAGCTTGTAGAATACGAAATGTACGTCTAGAAGGAGTCGTGGGTTTATAAAAGTAGTCCGTAGGGAAAACAAGTTGCCCTAAGAACAAAAGTTAGTTGCCAAATTTATTTTGGGTAACAATTGCTTGTTGCCCAGATTAAATAAACATGGATAATGGGATAACAGAACAGATGAAATAGTAAATACGTTGACATACAACGTTTGATACAACCCAACTACATATTACGATTACTACATGGTTACAACTTTAATTGTTACATATTATATAACCACTTGATTGATAACATTCACCGACTACGAAAAATCTAAACAGTCCAATGCTTCCTTCCCACACAGATAGCGTACTAAAACCACAAACCTTCATTCCCATTTAGCCTGATCCGTAACTTCAGCCGAACAAACCTGTTGAAAATGGCATTCATATATCGTTAACCAAATCAAGTGATAATGTTTAAAAGGAACATGAATAGAATGGTAAGTTATAAATAAAACATACTATAGACAGCACGGTCTGTATGATTTAACAAAAGAAGATATTCTTTGTATGGGGCGATGTAGAAAGATCCCGTATCTCCTAAAATTCCCATGCTGACAAATAATTCAAGTTCTTTGTTGTACAGGAATAGCGAGTGACCCAAATGGTTGGTAGTGTACGCTTTCACTATTGGAGCCTGATCCTTTGTAAACCCAAGCAAATAAACAGATAATAGGATGGGGATGGCAAAGAGGCTTCTAAATGATCTTATGGCAAAACCATTCACGTCCAACAACCATCCACAAAACAATGGCATATCTTCATCAATGATCATACTAGAAATCACTAGAGAGGTTCCAAGATTGAAAACATAGAATGGAATTGGGAGTTCATTTTTTAAAATCTGCGGTAGGTCTATAACTTTAAATTGGTTGGTTACCAAATCAAACGAAATCAACATATAAATCTCGTATGTAACACCGTCCTCATTAGTTAACTTTTCACTCCTAGTCCAATAGATAAAATGACCTACAACTGCCTGACTTTGACATTTCAATTTGATAGTTTCACGAGGGGGTGGAAATTTTCAAGGCATGTCCACCTTAACGAGTTGAAAGAAAACACAGACACATACCGTAAAACCAGTTTGGAAAACAGGATAGGAGACCTTCACGATAGTCGGGTCAAGAGTGTCCGGACGGACGGCAAAACCAAAACAAATCTTTTTACATTGAATTTGATGCGTGTAAAACGGGACATGTACTGCAAGTGATTTTTGGATTGCCGGGTTCCAAATAACAGACATTAGATTAGAGCCATAAACAAAACACGAAAGACATTAGGTTTGAAGTACCGTAGCGGTCAGCTGTTCATCAAAAGCTAACATAAAACCTTTGTGACCCTGATCAAATGTTAGCGTAAAAAAACACTCATCGTTACGACGAACATCGTAATTAAAGATGAAGAATCCACAATCTATACTAGCCTTCCATAACTTGAAAACACTACGCACTGAGTATAGACTTAGGAGGCAGCCTGCGAATGATATCTAGTTGAACATCCAGTGGGATATAGTCGGACATTTTGTTAAACAAAAGCAGAAAGATTGGGATAAAGATATGAAGTGAATAGACCAAAAGAAGAAAGAAATATTTTGTTAAACAAATTAAGAAAGATTTGTATTGAAGAAAGATATTGGGAACAGACGACATTTAAGGACATGTACCGTGATGTACTATAGGGCAACCAAATATTAAATTCTGCTATATACCAAAAATTAATAAAGTATACATAAACCATATAGAAGTGGTTTACAAAGCATAGGCCTTTTTGTATATGTGCACGAGTATTAACTAAAAAAATGCCGTTGAGTTAAAAAACTATTATAATAATCGAATAATATATAATCGAAGTAAAAATACCTACAGTATACATTGAAAGAAAAATACTTCACAAGTCAACATTAGACAATAATTATGGGTCAAACGGACATTAAGGATCGTATCTTGAAAGACCGCTATCAATTTATGTATTCAACCTTGTGCTTCCGTAAGTATTCAAGCATCCGTTCACGGTAAGCTAAAGTTGTTTGAAGAGAGTCGTCTACTTCCGTGAGGCTGTTACGAGAAATCAGTACAAAATAATGCACACCCATACTCCGCAGTCACCATACAAGTCGATTGTTCCGGTACTTTTGGACACTTGTATGTGATTTTATAATCCCCCGGTGACATGCCCTTACTATGCAGTACCCCAAACTTTGTTAGGTACAATTTAAGCTGTGTTTGTAACTTTCTCTTGGAACCTCGCAACCATCGCTCACGCCGAGGTGACCCAAGAGAGTCATAAATGTAAACAACTCCGTCGCGGATATGGAGCTCACAAAGTAGCCAGTGTTTTGTATTTTCATTCATGGGAAAATACACCTGATATATAAAACAAATATAGAATAGTATAAGCCGCTTTATAACTGTAGTGGTATATGTACGATCGAGTCGCCAAAATGACCTTTGCAACATCTCGCCAAGCCATAGGGTATGTTGTGCCATCTGAATAAGTGGTAGGCATGTTGCCACCTAGGATTTGATTGCAGAAAGTACACCCAGCCAAAGCCCAATCTGCATCACGGTCTAAACAACCACATCAATTCAACCCATGCATCCAAGTGTTGCGGACATATAAAGCAAATCAAAACTGTAAACATTCGGTTCATAAGTAACAAAACGAAATAATAAACAAGTGTAGTAGACCAGCTAGGCATCAGGTTTACTCACTAACTCATTAAGCCACCCGCCGGTGCAATCTTCAACACATGCCAAAGCTACCCAAAAATTCCTATAAGCAATAACCGCACCGGAGCCCCAAGGAAACCTATAAAGTAATGGTTCTTTAAGCTTCAAATACTTGCGAAGGTAATCAGGAACATGCGAACCTTCTTCTTGTTTCATTTCAGGTGTCGTAAAAGTTCCTAAAAAATAAATATATTCAATAACATACACCCAATGATAATGATGTTAATGGATTAACAAACAGAACCTACCTCTACAAATGGTTCAATTGTGGGCGAATATAAGCGACTAACTGGACATCTTCTGGGGTTTCCAGATGTTTCCTGAAAACAAAGTTGAAAAATAAGCAGAAAAACATAAAATATTCGTGTCAGTTACAATTTAATAAGGTGTTGTATATCTGAAACGGCAGCCGGGATAATAGCCTCGTTAATGACACCCTGCGATCTTGTAAGATGGCGACAAGGAGTAGCTGATGTTTTTGATACCCCATTTGCCGAATTGACAGACCCAAGCAACTTCACGTAATTTTGTACAATGCGCCTTCTTTTACTGAGGTTGTCGTTCAGTTTTACTCTATTTCTTTTTTTCGTATTCATATCGGAGAAAAGATCTTCCAACAGAGGTTTGTCATTAGGACCTACCACATTTGCAAATGACACTTTGTTGGCTTTAACCTGAGATTCAGGGGCTTCAGCGTCTTTCTTTGTTGGTGTATCTTCTAGGCTAACCACAACAACATCATTGTTACTGGATTCAAGGCCAACAAACAAATCTTTTTCAACCACATCCCCTTGTTGATCATCACAATCCATTAAATCTAAAGACGGAACGCACAATCTTTTATCGATGATTTTGTTGACATTATCTTGGGAGGAAACAAGTCCCAAAATAGGTGTGTCATTTTGGGCAACCACATTTACATATGGCAGGTTGTTGTCTTTAAAATGAGATTTGAGAATATAGTATGTTACAAAACAGCAAATTAAAGTATTTTATTTATCGGTGATGTTTTACTGATAATGTAGATACCTCATGAGCTTTGTTGGTGGGTGTTCCTACTTCTGTCTGCGCACAAACAATATTGTTAACGGGTTCAGGTTGGCAAGTCAATTGTTTCTGAACCACATCTTGCTGTTCATTATCACAATCCATTGCATCTACGAATTATCACCCAAACTTTTTCATCGTTTATGTAAGACGACCAATCATTACCACAATCCGTTTCTGTGAATTTTAAATATATATATACATAAGTAGGGACGTATGCTATAGCTGATATTTAAACTGTAAGTGAAATATAACTTACAATAATGGGGTCACCGGGTATTTTACTTTCCTCGTTAGGTGCAACTGGTTGAAGTTGAGTACTACTTTCACCTTCATATTCCATAACAGGACATTTTTGGGTCATGGCACAAGCTTCAACAAGAATACCAAGGTTACATGGTTGCGTTTCTTTAAGCCCATCATCATTGTCAATGTCCGTTGCATGGTCCGCATGGACAACCTTATCCCCGTTAGGGCCTACAATATGACACGACGTGGCCTGTATCGACCAATGTTTGATATAAGTGTAGACACGAACGATTATTTGAGTTTGGTATAAACATTACAGGTAAACTGGAAAGTAAATACAAACCGGATCATCGGAGTAACGTCGAGTCGTTTGTGGTGGCGCAACTTTTAGATTGTTCAGGATCAACAGCAGCATCATTATTAAGACCCAATAGTTGTTGTACTTTTGAAAGTCTGCTTTTCACACTCCTAAACACATCAAGTAAAAACGGTGTGTTTTCGACCGAATGAATGCCGTTTTCTATCATCAAATTTTTTTTTCCAAATCCAGTAACTCACAAAATAAACCCCCTGTCGAATGAGTAGTTCCCGTTTGTGCAACATTTAAATTGAAAGCGTCCATGCACAAGTTTAAATTGAAATCGTCCGCGAATGCATTCAAATGCTCTGTAGTCTTGTCGCCATCGTCTCTCGAACAGACAAACCATCTATAAATTGGCGGCGGCAATACACCACGGTTGCTTCATTTAACAACAAAAAATTTAAAATTACCGATATCGTGAACAAATTCATGTACAAGTTAGTGGGGTCAGCAATGTAAGAAGGTGTGATGCATACCGGTCCAAAGAGGTTACAACAGTCCGCTTTCCGAAACTTTGAAAGTCCTGACCAAGCAAGACCACGTGGAATGACCTTATTGTCTTTCACCCACCAAAGTGAGCTTTTAGGGTAAGTCTCCAAAATCCAAATCTGTAATAACCACAACTGTCATCTCTAAAACGTGTACTTATGCTGCTATCGTTTTTGTAAATATTTCAAGATTTACCAAAGTAAAGGTCACCTGTTTAGGATGAAACAATACCTTTATTTGTTACTGTTTTAAAAATAAATCACAAACTAAAATATGTTATAACATTGTTGTAATCTAAATTACGGGTAGCTTTTATACTACTTGTATACAGAACAAAACACCAAAGATTTCATAACAATAAAATAACAACATTAATTTTAGGTACTTTTGAAATGAAAAAGTAATAGCACAACAAAATTGAATCAAAAGCTTTTCATAACCTGTTTTTGTAAAGAAATATGTTATCAAAGCTAGACATTCATACATTAGTACAAACTACTGAGAATTCTAACCTTGAAAGCCTAAGCGCAGATATAGATTGTATGTGCAATAATCGAACTTTGGGTTCTTTTTCAATTTTAAAAAATGATCTTTTCTATGTATATGAACAATATTGACAGTCCTTTGATAAAATTTATGCCACATATATTCACCACAAGGAAATGCATTCCAGGCTTCAAAATCGTCAACCAAGCTCAATAAGTGTTTATGGATGCAATTCTCTTCTTTCCCATGAACACCCACACCCTGACAACATCCTCATCAGAAAGAGAACCACCTTTTCCCATCCTTATTTCCGTCATTAACAAGGGCCAAAAGATCAATTGCATGTACATTTTTTATACCATTACTCTTTTTTTCAGGAAATACATGATCGAAAAATGCGCTAGATCGATTAATCGGTTTTGAAACTTTGCCAAATCGAAACCCTCTTATCGACAAAATTCTTCCGCCAAACCTTAACGAATGATCCCCAATTTGGAATTTTAGTGGAGGGGAATCAGAGGAGATGTAACAAACATATACCTGGTGTTGCAAAACATAATGCATCAGAAGGCAGTCATTATCGCACGACTTTATATCCAACCATGGACCAAAACTGTTTGCCTGAACAACCTTTCGCGGTTTTCATTCTTTGACAAATAGAGTTTAATATCCGCATCAACTTCAATGTAGAAAGAACTGCGATTTTACAATTGTACAACTTTAATTTTGTCATATGGAATTATACAATAAAATTAATTAGGGTTTAGAGGGTTTTGTGAATAAGATGTGGTTTGTGAGTGTGTGTGTGATGTAGAAGAACACGTTTAATTGTAGAAGTTGTTACAAATTGTAGAAGCATATGTTTGATTGTGTGTGTGCGCGCGTGATGTTGTGTGACTACGTCTTGAGTTATTATTATTAGTTTTATAATACAACCAGTGTAAAATGACCATATTCTTCTCGTGTATAATTACAAGTTGCCCAATAACATATAGTTGCCCGAAAATACATTTTGGTTGCCCAAAAAACAATACCTTACAATACATGACATATACTCTCCAAATACGTACATGCGTACCTTTTTCGGACACGTGGCACTCCATGGTTGGCTACAAGAAAATCGCTGGGCAACTGGTCCATTTTCATATGGCAAAAAAGCGTGGTCCGGAAAGTGATAAGCCTCAGTAGCCTCGGTCTATTTGACTAATTTTCCCTAATTTTAAATGGTAAATAATTTACACAGGGTTTAATGATTAGGCATTTTAACATGTGCATTAAATAAGATTTAAGATCATTTGAGGACAAAAGATCTTTTACATAACAAGGGATCAATCTCCACCATCTATATTTCTTCCATTTTTATTTGATATAATGGATGAGATTAATCCTAACAATTTAAATATTTTTTTTTCAAATATTAATATCTTTCAAACCGTTAATCGTTAAGCAAAAACAAATATACCATTACGAGAAGCATTTAATTATCTTTCTATAGATAGGCACTTTGATATATTTTCAACAAAAAAAATTCGTACTTTTCACGTTTTTTTACATTTTTCGCTTTTTTAAGTTCGAAATTTGCATGAAAAAAAATCACATGTGATTAAACACTAATTTGAATATCACATATGATATTAGTGTTAAATCACATGTGATACATTTGAATATCACATGTGATATTTAGTTTTAAATCACATATGATAAATTTGAATATCACATGTAATGTTAGTGTTAAATCACATGTGATAAATTTAAATATCACATGTGATATTTCATACCATATGTGATTTAACACTAAATACCACATGTGATATTCAAATTAGTGTTTAATCACATGTGATTTTTTAATGCAAATCACAGATTCAAAAAAAAATGAAAAAAAAGACGAAGAAAAGTGAAAGAAACAATTTTTTCTTTTTTCGAAAGTATATCAAAGTGCCCGTCTATAGAAAGATAATTAAATGCTCGTCGCGATGGTGTAATTATTTGCGTTTAACAATTAACGGTTTAAAAGATATTAAAATTATAAAAAATATATGAAATAATAAAATGGTTTTAATCTCAACCATTGATTACATATATATATATATATATATATATATATATATATATATATATATATATATATATATATATATATAGGGGAGGGTTAATGTGAGATCAAACTTAAAGTTGTAAAAATAAGATCAAGTCTAAAAACCACTAAAACGTTTATAAATAACAATTTTGGCAATAATACACAAAAACATAATATTTTAATACAAATTAACATTTTAGAAACTAATAACCAAATGATACATGAGTTTAAATTAGTGATACACCTGATACAAATTACACTAATAAATATTCCAAAATCTGATACACATACAAAAACCTGATACACATTACACTTCTAATGAAAGTGTATCACCTAGGTTTTGTAAATTTTAAAAAGAAATCTATCAAAACTTTAACATTTTTAGTTGTAGCTAATAAAAAAATTATTTTTGTCATAAGGAGAGTGTCACTTGTCAAATTTTAGATTGATCTCATTTTAACAACTTTAAGTTTGATCTTATTTGATCTAGATTCTATATATATATATATATATATATATATATATATATATATATATATATATATATATATATATATATATATATATATAAAGGATGAGGATTAGTCCCTTGGTATGTGAGAAAAGTTTTGTATATAAAATAACTTTTCGCATTAAATAATTGTACCGTTTATACATTATACTTTAACAAGTTATACATTAAAGTGTGTAAATCAAAATCCTATGTGTGTATAAAGAGAATGAACCAACACAATGATGAAAACGTGATTTGGTGTTTGATATGTTTTCTTGCTTCATGGATTATGTGAGATACGACAAAAACATGGCTCCCACAATTCAATTCATTTAGGGTGGTGGCAACGCTTATCGGTTTGGGGCGGTATGAATTGAAACCGCACGGCACCACCGATGCTTGTGTTGCGGTATCAAGCGGTATGAATTGAGACGTTGGGCAACGGGCAAAAATATAGGTGGAATGATGGAATCATGGTTGCCACTAGAAAACTATGGTGAGGTATGAGTGAGGTATAAGATTAGGTAGAATAATATTATTGGTGGGTGGTGAGGTATGAGTGAGGTATATGTGGCATGAATGCCACCACCCTTAATACTTTCGAATGGAAAAAATGAGGACTCTAAAAATCAAAAAGTCAAGACCACCTCCCTAACGTATTCGTTGTTTTTGTTATTCTTGAAGGAAAAAAAATGTGTGTAGATCATAAAATCCGTAAAAAGAAACAATTTTATGTGCAAAGAATTTGTTTTAAAAGGCAACATGTATTACGCCAATAAAAAAAACTAACAAAAATTTAGAACTACGCCAAAATTAACATGAGACTACAAACCTTACTTATATCACCGACTATCAACCCAAAGTATCTACATCAATGACTATCGACCCAAAATTAGCTACAAACTAACGACAAACATGTATGAAAGTGACATCCAAACAACTACGCTAAAATCTGGACCTCCAAACTCACCGAACGCAGTGTTAATAATGGTATTCACCAAGTAAAAATTATGAAAGCATGCTACAATATCACCACAACTTCACTCCGATCACACAATACAAGCTAGCGATGGCACTCTCAAAAATTAGAGCAACTAACAGAGGAAATACCTTTAGGCGTATGGACAGCACCAAACACCTCTTAGTCCCTTCACAAACATAACCACATCTCTTGACACAAGTCACTTTACTCAACGACTTGACTTAAAGATCTAATCATGACCCGACCCTATACTAAACAACCCGAAACAACCACAAACCTAACTAATCTAGCTGAAACAACCATGACATTGAAACCAAGAACGACACATTCCAGAAAACAATCATGAAATCGACCTTTAAACACGTTGATGAACTGTAATTTCATACGCTTTTATAAGTCATTTAGCCTGTAAATTCGTATACTTTAAATCATTTATTGCCCTAAATTACTTCTTTTTGTATTTTACGTACTTGGGAGAGCATATGCTGAAAATATACAATTTTTGGCTCGATTAGACGAAGAACGAAGAAAAACGGCAAATTTAGCAACGTGACCGGTAACCATGACGTGGTCGCCAAATGTGCCCAGGAAATGCAATTTTGTGATGTTTTGTGACAGTTCAGAGTTTGGAGACGGCCTAGGCGACGGCGTCAAAAGATCAAGGTGACGGCGTCACAACCTATTAGGTGACGCCGTCGATATGGCGGTAGAAACTATACCCGAATTGACGGCGGTGACGACGCACTCCTCAACCCCGACGTCGTCACCATTAGTTTTCGATATATATAAACGCATATCTTTCATTATTGTGTGTGGAAATTTGGGGGAGCTTTTGTACCTAAACCCTAGTCGATTTTATCAGTGTTTTAAGCCTTTTTGGCCCTTGAAGACCTTATGTATTGTTTAGATAATATATGTTATCAATCAATCAATTATGTTTATCCTTAATTATTTGATCATGTTTATTGCTTGCTTCTCCATTGCTATGTGAAAGGATTATGTCGAAGAGTCACAACGGTAAATGCCGAAGGGTCACATAACGACTTTCACATTTGTCTTCACATAAATGCCGAAGGGTCACAATGGTACACATTAAATAGAACAAGCAAGCGGTAATGAGAAAAAAGTTAAACGAAATAACGAGGAAATAAAAATATTGCGGTATTTTCATTTAGAGGCTTAACAGTAATTACTCAAAGTATAACATTTATACGGGATAAATATTTGGGTTGAAAACGACAAAACGACAAACCCCTTAGGTTGTGGGACGTCCATCAACCCCAACGGAAGGGGGAGTTGGACTTGTTGATTAACTTGAATACTTGTTGTACAAGTATTCTAGAATCATCCCTAAGAGCCTATAAATAAAAAGGCATTCTCATAACACATTTCTCTAACCGTAAAATCCCCTTTCCTCTTCTCTTTTGGTCGATCGGTCGAGTAAAACACCAAAGGGTTCGAAAACCCTTTGGTTCGTCCCTTAAGTCGGCTCACACAAGTTGACTTCCATAGTTAACTATTTAGTCGATTAGTGTTTTACCTGGCTTCGTGCTTGCCTGACTTACATAGGTTCGGAGCCTTAGTTCTACCTGTGTAGTAATGGTAGATAAATGACGATGTCCAATATGTGATATTCCAAGAAACCCTAAGAAGAGTTTGTGAAGCATCAAGATCAAGAAGGAGGAGTTCCGTGTAGCTGAAAAAAGGTCAAGGAGCTTACATGTAGCAGGAATAACAAATAAGTAATCCTAAACACCCTTCTTATGTATTAGATTAGGTTATATTACTGATTAAAAGATCTAAATATTAGGGTTTTGGTTTGCACGACTTTATGTGTTTATTTTCTGTTATGCATTTTTTATAGCCGTGCAGGTGACCACCAAATCCTTACACTATGCTAGGCTAAACTAATTATTATTTACTTAGGGTTGCATGAAACCTATTTGTTAATCTCTTTTTCTATTGTCTCTTGTTGATGTGGTGTGTGTTAGGATTTGGAAACCTAACTATATACAGTATCTTAGCTTCACTAAAACACGTCTAGTTAATTCTTATATCATAGGTTAACTAACTATGGTGGGTACTTGTTGTGTGGGTTAGTTATTTAATGGGGTATTGAGATTCAGATAGACGTCGCTCACTTAGGCTAGCTCATAGATGTGGGACTGACCTACCCGCAATAGGAAATAAGGAATACTCCGCATTGCATTAGACAAGTTAGTGACAATTCAATATATTAAATGAGAAACGATTAGGAAGTAATGCAACCCTATGTAAATACGCTTTCCCCCATATAAGAAATTCGCACCATTTTATTTTCTTGTTTATTAATTGTTTCATTTAGTTTAATTAGTAGTTAAATACAAACCCCTCTCAAAACCCAGAAATTTACTTCCTTTCATAAAATATTAAAATATAGAAATACCGTAAAAGACTATTCTCTCAACCCTTGGAATTACTCCGTAATACACTTTCTGCGTGCACTCGCTATTCCTCTAGAAAATGATCAACCCACCCGGACTTATCTATACTACACTATAATGATTAGGTACATTGCTTACGAGGGTTGTAAAACTAGTGCGTTGCAACCCGACGAATCAAGTATTTGGCCCAACTACCGGGGATAAGTCTAGGTTTCGATTTCTTTAGTCTATCTTTTTCTTCATTTCTTTTGTTCGTAAAACCTTTCATTTTACCATCATTGTGAATGAAAATCCACCCGTACCACTTAGACCCCATACTCTAAGTGAGTATTTCCGAATAAGCCACGAGGGCTATTGAAACATCATTGAGCTTCCGGAAGAAGCCAATGTATCCACCTGCGATCCGACACTATCTGGTAGGTGCAAAACGGATGTGCATTCCATGGACTTAGGTCCGAAGATCAGAACCAACACCTAAAGTACTTTCTATATATCGTATATTCCATTGATCTTAATAGTGCTACTAGAGATACTACCCATTTGCGTCTATTCCATTTCTCTCTTCGTGACCAATTATCCATTGGCTTGAACGTCTACCCGTGGGATCCATCTTAACTTGGGATGATCTCGCCCCCCGTTTCTCGCCCAGTTTTTCTCACTAGGAAGAACTGATAAACTCCGAAATGATATCTTAATGTCCCAACAACATCATGATGAATCTATATGCGATATGTAGAATTGTTTCAATAACTTACTCCAAAAAGTCCCTGATCATGGTCTAGATTTATGACTTGAAGTTCAAATATTTTACGATCGTGTCAACTGTGCCACCCAAATGGTCATTGACTATACAATAGGTGGGAAATTTAGCAAATTAAGTGTTGAAGAAGCATGAAAAACCGTTGAAGACATAGCCTAATATGAAGATGAAGAATGGGATGACCCAATTGATGCGTAGTGCGGGGTCGAAAGACTTCATTTTAAATGAGAAAGATTTACAACCCATTAGGCAGTGTACCTAACTGTTGCAGTGTAGTATGGGAAAGCCTAGGGGGTTGATCATTCTATAGGGGAATAGAGATGCTAGTAGAGATGTATGACGAGAAGGTGAGGTTGAGGGTGATTCTTTTTAGCATTTTATATTTTTTATGAAAACAGGTAAAATCTCGGGGTTTGAAGAGTGGGGCTGGTAATTCTACCAATTTTAACTATTTAATAATTTAAACAAAAAACTAATTATACTAATGAAAAGGAGAAAAGAGCTATGGATTGATTGAGTGAGTTCTTATGTTAATTAAAAACGTGTTTACTTATATTTTCTTACTCCATAGTTATCTCTTATTGGTCGGTTGAATATTCACATTCTCAATCTAATTAGTGCGTTGTATTCCGTGTTAGTCATAGGGGAGTGCCTAATTCCATAGTCCTATGAATTGTAACTGTTAGGTCACCATAATATGAACACAAGTACGTAGATGATAGAAAGAAGAGATAAGAATGGATGGTTGAAATCAATCATACGTATGGAATAAGGAAATGTTTATGTGTATTATGAAAGAGATCAACACCTCTCAAATGAGAGGTTACATTATTTATAGGCAAGGGAGCTAGGGGAACAAGTCTAGTCCCTTCCCTTGGCCTTTTGGGCCTATGCATAGGCTTATGGGCTTTCTACATAAGCCTAGCTCTAATTACTAACATAAAAGCCATATTAAAGCAACCTAATACATTGAATGACTAACACTTGATAATACTAGTTACAAGTGATTCCAACAATCTCCCCCTTAGTGTTAGTGATGATGTAATAGCAGCTGCTTAACTTCTTCTAGCATTCTTCTTTCTTGTGAGTAGATATGCTTTGTTTCTTTTGACTTTATCAGCTTTGACGTCGTTGTATTCTTTGTTCTTTGTTCTTTGTGGATGTTGTGATAGTATGTCATTGTCCGCCATTGGTCAGCTTCGTTGATCAGGTTTCTCCACGTCTTTCTCCACCATGCTCACACGTCTTTTGACTTCGAATTCCATGTGTGGTGTAGTTCTCGAGTCTTTTAACTTTGTAGATTGTTTGGATTTGAAGAAGAATCGTATTAACTTTTGTGTTGCCTTTGATAATGAGAGAACTTCATATGTGATGTTGTTGGTATGAGCATGCGGAGAATGGCATGATCTTTTCTCCCAGGAACATCCATCAGTAGCTGCATAAATGGGTTAGTGAAAAACTCCAATCGATCATTGTGGAATTTTCTTGAAGAATTGACCACTACGATTGTTTTACTGACGAATATCTTGATTCCATTCACCTTGGTTGGGTGAATCAGCCGTTCGAATCCCATGGAGGGACAGTTGGCATTACATTGAACAAGTTCAAGTAATGACCCTCATCTTCAGGACTCAATTCTTGAAAGGAATCTCCTTAGCGGTATTTCCAGCACTTACAAGTTCAAACTTTGAGGGTGTTAATAGCATAGTGTGAAAACACATCTCTAATTCTTACAAAGGTTGTTCCTGAACTAAAGGACCTCAAGTAGGCTAACACAATATACTGAAGTATATCTACAGTTCAGGTGAGTCGCTGAGGTTCACCGAAGCATCACCTCACGACTGTAGACCGTTTGAGATACACTAAGCGTAACCCACAAGGAGTTACCGAAGTGACTGGTCCGGGGTTGTTTGATGTTGACCCTGGCAGGAGTTTCCATTCAATCACTGAGGATCAAAATTGTGAATCCCCTCATAAATGTTCTCAGCAGATTTCTAAGATCTGCGAAGGACTCTAGAATGTGTCATTTGCGTTCTTATTGTTGAATGACAAGTGATGAAAGATCAAGTGTTCCTAAGAGAACTTTCGATGAATCTTGTGGCTCTAGACTCAATTTTGGTTTTCATAAGCGGAGACTAGGTAGAGGTCTCCTTCTTCAATACCAACAATCTCTAAGATAAAGTCAATAGATTACGTAGGGTTTCCTGTGAGAATGAAACAAGCTCTTTTGAGAGAACTTGAGTGGCTAAGAAGGTTTAGTGCATTGCGACACTAGGTCTGATATGTGCAAAAACACATATCATTTCTTTATCAATTTAGACCCAAAATAACCAAGAAAGAGCCGTTTATTGCTAATATTTGCTGTTTTCTTGAGTTTGTGCATGTGCAGGTACGGATATGTCAAAACACGCAAAAGATAACAAAATCGCATTACAAAACCCGAAAGCACGAGAGATAAAGAGTGCTAAAGCTGAGCCGGAAGGTCAGAATTGTGCATCTGAGAAGATTTCTATGCTGAAAAGTTGATTTGTGAAAGATATAATCAAGTTTGAAGAATTGTCAGAAATAGTCCCTGAACTTTCAGTTATTGGCAGAATATACCCTCAAGTTTCAGAATTTACAAATTCAGCCCTTGGTTATTTGAAGAATGGCAGGAAAGGTCCTTGATTACATTTTCATATTTACAAGATTGGTCCCTGGATTTTCAGCATATACACTTTTGGTCCTTACATTACTACTTGGGTCCTAAACAAATCCTAAGTCCAAGTCCAAATTATCCCTTAGCCCAATATTATTATCCTAGCCCATGTCCAATATCATTTACCCGTCCACCCAAAGAAAACCAACCTGTAATTTCTATCATACCCGGTCAACCCAACCATTTACCCGGTCAAACAAACCAAAATATAATAAACAAACCTTAACCCGCCTAAATTTCCCCCCCCCCCCAAACCCAGAACACATATGAACCCTAATATACCCCTTCTCCTAATTCGAACAATTCACTAAAATCAAGGCCAATTCAGTCTTTTCTCTGACACCTTATGACACCATCTGACACATGTGGATTGCCAGGTCATCAATCCGTGTGATACACCCTCCTTTGATTGGCTGATTAGACGTGTACACATGATCCAATGATGGGAAATGATTGGAAAGAGCTGGAAACTTATCCAAGGGTTGTGAGGTGATGAAAAGAAGCACAAATGAAGATTTTTAGATCCTTCCCAAGCTTGGAGCTCAAGTATAAATACCCCCATTCATTCACGTTGTAGAGATACCTTGTATTTTCAGTAGCTATTTGTATTTTAAATTCAGTTTATTGTTTTAGTATTATTCAGTTTTGTAAGTCCTTATTGTAATCTCAACTTTAAGTTTTTAATGAAATTCAGTTTTTATCTTAAAATCCTTGTTTGAGTTTTAATGTTTCTTATTTCAGCTTATTACTTGTAGTTTGATTCATCTTATTGAGTTTAAAAGTTATTTGCAGCTTGTTCTCATTTTTAATCAAAAATACAAAAAAAATCAAAAAAATAGATAAAAAAATACTTAAATCTATTTTATAGCTTCTAAAAGCCTTAGCTACTGATTACTTAAGCTCATGTAAGCTTTTTATAGCTTATTGTGAGTTTAGTTCTGTTTACAATCCATCACTCAATCAAATCATTATCTCAGTCAACAAAAGTCAAGGTTGCAAAATTGATCCAGATTTGCTGATATGGAGTTGGATTTGGGTTGATTTAGTATAATTTGGGGTTGAAATCAGAAGGTTAGTGGTTACTTGTGTTGTATGGCAAGCCATTGTGGCTAGGACTTTTGTAAGTGCTTGTTTGCTATCTCATTTCTGTCAATCTGCATAATTAAGTTCAGCTTGTGTTTGTTAGATTTAATTGTGTTTGTTAGTTTCATGTTATTATTCAGTAGTATTAATTTAGATTAAGTTGTTAAGCTTGTTTAATCTAGGATTTATAGAGTTAAGTAATGTTGATTAAAGCATAAACTAGTGTTTGGATCAGGCTGCAAATCTGTGTTTGGGGTTTGTTAAGTGGTTAAGCTCAGTTGCTTGAGTCCAATTTAGGTCTAGTATAATCATTTAAGTCATCAATTTGCATCTGTGAACACTCTTAAGTCAAAACTCAATTCAATCTGCTTTTAACTTGTGCATCAGTTCTTGGTAGTTTAATATAGCTTGCATATTAGGTTTATAATTATTAGAGTTAGCTTAATTAGGACATATTTCACCTTAAATCATCATATAAAATCTGTTTGGCAAGATCAAAATCTCATATAAGTCAAAATTACCATTTCTGGGTTAAATGTCAAAGGTTGAAAAAATCAGTTTCAACCAAACTTTGTTAATTTTTCATGGATTCAATTTTGAGTCAAAATCATTGAAACTTTGTGATTTTCAAGTTTAGTTGGTCTATTTTTGAAATCTAATTTTTAAGGAATTTTTGGAAACTATTTTAAGCACTAGATAAGCTCTTAAACAGAGCTGATTTGCCCTGTGTCAGCACTCAGCATTAGCTGAGTGCAACCAGCTTCTTTGCAAACCTTGCATAAGTCTCATTTGAGCTTGTTTTTGTCTGAAATCTGGTACGATTGATCCTTGGTTGGTGGTATTGAGGACCACAGATCTGGTTTTCACATTAGCTTATTGAATAAGCCTGTGCATTAGCTTAAAGATAGGGGTTAGGGCTGTTTGGCCAATAATCACTTTTAAGCTTTAAATCATAAACTAAGCTTGTAGCTTGTTAGGATTAGTTGGAATTAGTTAAAATTAGCTTATTTTAGCATAAATTAGCATCAGTAACTCTTTGGTGGTTTATAGCACTCATTAGCTTAATCTTAGTAGCTTATTTAGGGTCAGTTACACTACAGCTGTTAAATCCTTCACATAAGCTATAGTTTTTATATTTTTCATAAAATTAGAATATTATTTTAGACTTCTCCTGAATTTTTCAGATTTTTCTAGCTCAGTTTACTATTTTTCCTATTTTTAAAACAGTTTTTAGGACTTTTTAAACAGCTTTTATTCCAATTAAATCATAAAAGCTTCAAAAAAATAAGTTTTCAATTTTCATAGATTAAGAAAAATATAAAAAGCAAAAAAATAATTTTTCCAGATTTTTCCTAGTTAAATTTGTAATTTTTGGCAATTAAATTAGTTTTAAATAGTTTTTAATTCATAGAAATTCGAAAAATCATCAGAAAAATACAAAGTCAGTTTTGTAAAGTCTTTTGAGTTATTTTAGATTTTTTAAAAATAGTTTCATAATATTCCCACTTATTTTCTTAATTTTTAGAATTTTAAATTAGTTTTAAAAGTTATAAATTAGTTTTTAATTCAAATAAATAAAAGAAAAATCATAAAAATTAGTTTTTAAGCATAATTAAGTTTTAAAATGTATTTTTAGTTTAAAAATAATTTTAGATCATATTTAGGACTTAGATTAGACGTAGTTCCACTTTATTTACGTTTCATTTAATACGTATTAGTTTAAATTCGCGTATTTAGGATTCCCCGTAGTGTAATTTTCCCTTTTATATGATTCCCTTTTTTTTCCCTTGGCCCGTAGTGTAGAAATCTCAAAAATCTCTTTTATCCCATTCAAATCCCGATTATCGCGACGTGAGTTAAAAATTCCATTCATCCCTCGTTGGGAGAACGACCCGGGAAATACATTCCTTTGTATTTCTTCGGAAAATATCTATTGTACGAAAAATGACAAATCAAAAAATGGCGCCGCTGCCGGGGAGGGCATGTAGTGAGTTTTCGTATTCCGTCTCGATTCGCGTGCATTTGAAGATCCTTCCCCGAGTGAAGTTACCGTTGTTTTTGTAAATACCCCTTTTATTAAAAACCCAAAAAGATTTTCCTTTTCAAAATTTGTTTTCCTTTTATGCTTTCTATTTTTAAAAACCAAAAAATAATCTTCTTTACCCTCTGAACCGTCAATTATTTATCTCTTTACCCTCTTGAACCGTTTAATTCTATCTTCTTTATCCTCTAAACCGATAATTCTTTCCTCTTATCCCTCTATATGTTTAATTCTAATGGCGGACAAGCGTACGATGTCAGAACTGCTCCAAGTACCCACCGAGGGTTACGAAGATGCTATTGTTGTACCGGAGATTCTTTCCAAAAATTTTGAGATACAAACCGGTTTAATTCAACTAGTTATGTCAAAACCATTCTATGGTTTAGAGAGGGACGATCCCTATGCTCACATCCGATGGTTTGATAATATAATTTCGACTATAAAATATAAGGATGTCCCTCATGACGCAATTAACTTAATGTTATTCTCATTTTATCTTGAGGGGGCAGCCCGGAATTGGCTCGATAAAGAACACCCTCGATCGATCACTGCTTGGGAAGATCTCGTTTCAAAATTTGTAAATCGTTTCTTTCCTTATTCTAAAACGAAAAATCTTAAGAACGAAATTACGAACTTCCAGCAGCGTTTTGATGAAAGTTTTGGTGAGGCATGGGAAAGATTCAAAGATCTCCTACGAAAATGCCCACATCATGGTTTTTCGGAATTACTTCAAATCGATATATTCTATAATGCTTTAACGCAAACCGATCAAGATTCACTTAATACAGCCGCCGGTGGCAATATCTTGTATCGTACCCCAAGGGATATATTGACGATCATCGAGAACAAATCGAAAGTGCCGACATCAAGAAATAAACCGGTTGAGATGGCTGAACTTACCAATGATATTCGATGCATGAAGCAAAAACCAGAGCTCGTTGATACCGTTACCAAAAGATGTGATTATTGTGGTGGTCCCCATCCTTTTTACGATTGTCAAGCCTCCGATGACGACGTCTACAATGCTACAACAGCCCAATATCGCAAGACTTTCATTTTCGATGATGATGAGGATTCCATTCAAATGAAAGAATATTATGAAAGTTTTTCGGCTGAAACCTCTTTCATTTCTGAGCTTTTCATTTCCGACCCTTCCCCTTCACTCACGCCGGTTGAGAGAAGTGATGACGTTTTGGAAGAGGTCGATGATCATATTTCTACGGATAATGTTGAATCCATTGACTCTCTCATAATGGGGGACGAGCCTTTTAGCACTATTCCAGAAACGGAATCGTCTAGTGTTGAGAGCCTTGACCCAATCCCAAGTGAGTCCGAGGATGTATCTGACAGTGATTGTGATTCGCTTTTGTGTGATTCTCTTGACATTTCTGAGGTTACTTCCGGGATTTTCTCAAATCCACTTTTCGAATTCAATGACGACTATACCTTTTGCTAATCCTCTTTTCGAAAAATATTTTGAGTCCGATTCAGAGACCACAACGGAAGTGGTGGATATTGCTAGCCTCGAGCACACCACTTGTCCCATCTCTGTATTTCGACCTTTCTCTCTCGTCATGTGATGTTATGCAAGATGAAGAAAGTAATGAATCCGACACTGAAGATATTATGGAGATTGATGAATTGACTAAAGTGGTTGAAGACGATATTCTTGATAATCCGCCTTATGATTCTGATATGGAAGAAATCGATTTATCCATTGATGACTTGATACCACCAGGTATTGAGGATGCTGATGATGACCCCGAGGGGGATGTGTTGTTATGTGATGGATTTCTTGACTCCCCTTTCTCTGACGAGTCCACCATCACTTATCTCGATGAGCCCACATGTGAAGACAAGATTTTCAACCCCGGGATATGCGTTGATGAGTTTTATGCTAAAAACGTCATTCGAGATAAGGATCCTCCGATGGATGCCTTCACTGTTGAGCCTTTAAGTCTTATCCTTTACCATGAGCTCCCATTTTATTTGGAGTATTCTCATGTTGATCCGTCATTCCTTCGTCCACCCCCTAAACCACCGGATGATGGATCTTTCTTTCTTGATATACCTTTTGTGAGTTTGGGAGAAGTTATCCCATTTGTGCTTGAGCCCGACATTTTCTTCCCCTCCCAACCCACCCATTCTCTTTCCCTCCGGAGTGAGGATACCATATTTGATCTGGGTATCCCTTCCACTTGTTTCCCCAAGGACAAATGAATTCGGGGACGAGTCAGGCTAGCGACTCGGTGAAGAAAAATAGTAGCACTTCATGGGAGGCACCCCATGCTTATCTCTATCTACTTTCTATTTTCTAATAAGTGACGTGAAGGGGTTAGCCTCTTCTATTTCTCGTGTGTGGTTGTTTGTGATGTTGTGTTTAGGATTTTTCCCTATATGAAGACTCTCGTGCTCAAATTTTGTGTTTTCTCCACTCGAGTTTCATGTTCGATGCTGCTGGAAATCTGATATCCGAAATCTTATCGACTAACGTTTATCTTTTAGCATACCTAATAAACGGATTTTAGATTTTCGTTGATACCCTTGCCTTTAAACATTGAGGACAATGTTTCGTTTTAGTCTAGGGTGGGTAATCTTCGATTTGATTTGACCGCACTTGCTTGTTTTTTGTCGTATACTCTCGCAACCCCGTTTTTCCTTAGAAAATAAAATATTTTGCAAAAATGTGAAAAATTAAAAAATTTTGTAAGCTTTTGTTAGTTTTATGATTGAAAAGTCTTTGCGAGTTTCTTAGAAGTTTCTTTAAATATATATGTTTTTCTTGAAATAAGTCTTTGCTAATTGCTTAGACAAGAGGCTATAAAATGCGATTCTAGCTAACAAGGCCAAGAATTTGCAAGTCTCCCTAAGTGATTTTAAATATGCGAAGCTTAAACAAGAATTTGCTAGTTTCTAATAAGTGACTTTAAAAATGCGAGACTTGAGATTATTTGATGAAGCATTCGCTAAGTTAATATATGTTTTGACACCTTGTTGACTTTCCGTTGGTGAGAGTAGGAATGGAATTGACTTGACCGTGTTGAGCCCTAGCTTGTTCCCTTAACCATAGATAATCTAAAAATTATCGGCTAAGCATCCAGATCTCATTATTTGATATTTTAAATTTGCGGAGATCGAGGAATGATAGAGTTACTTATGAGTTTAGATCCAAAGCGTGGAGTAGTTGGTTCTCTTTAGAGCCCATCGAAGGTACTTATGGCTTTTTGTTCCCACAAAATTGTTTCACCCCATATATGTGAATTAATAATTAAAGATGTTGAGTTTTTGGCGATAGTTAGTTCTTTATCTTCTTTAGAGAATCTTTGCCCATGAGAGTTGGGTACACATCTAGGTAATTGTCGGTGTTGTGTGTAATAGACAACTGATTCTTGATAGTTTGCTGCTATTGTTTCTATTGTTATAAAAGCCGTAGGATTCGGAGTTTGGCACAAAAATTAACATGAAGTAAAGCCCAAATGTATTAAAGTTGAAAAATCCAAAGCCATAAAAGTTTTCTATGTTCGACGGTACCCCCGTTGTCATAGACTTCCAAAAAGGCATAGGAAAAATCCAAAGTCATAATAAGACTTCTGATAAAACGGTAATTCCGTTGAGTTAGTGGTTGAAAAGACCAAGGGCCTAAATTGCAAAAATGCAAATGTCCTGAAATAAGTGTTAAGCCAAACTTTGAATCCGGGAGATATCTCTCTAAATCATGTTAAATTAGGACCTTGATGTGGACCTCATTCTTGTGTGCAATGGTTTTCGAGGGAAGGTGGAAAACTAATTATCGACTTAGCTTTATCTCTTTATCGGAATACAAGTTATCGAAATGAGAAATTAGAAGAAATTCATTTCTCACAAAAATAAAAAAATCTAGAGGAAAATAGGAAAATGGGAGCAAAAGGTAATTACACAAGTAACTTCCATGGGTAGTGTTAGCATCTAGAATCATATTTAACAATGATTTCGATTTAACGCTTAGTTTGGGGACTTGTGAAAATGGGACGACGTATTATTCTATCTGTATGGTCACTTCATGCTGTGTTGTGTTTCCTACTCCGTGATCCTAACGTGTCTTTTGAAAAATGTTGGAGTTATTGATCGACATGAAAGTTCAACAAACCGTCACTCATAATTGGAATGTGCTTAATCGTAATATCTACATGTGAATTAAAAGGTAAACGGGGCGTTTTTAGAATGAAGTGCTTCTTAATCTCTTTTGAGGAATCTTTGCTACTTCTTCATAGGTTTAGTAGAAAGAGATTGAAATCCTTGGTTTTAGAAGCGTGAGTTGATTGCATTGCGTGGGGACACGACAATGGTCTCGTCTGGGGTATTTTGATATGTACAAAAACACATATCATTTCTTTATCAATTTAGACCCAAAATAACCAAGAAAGAGCCGTTTATTGCTAATATTTCACGTTTTCTTGAGTTTGTGCATGTGCGTAACCTGCGGATATGTCAAAACACGCAAAAGATAAAAAATCGACAAAAACCGAGCACGAGAGATAAAGAGTGCTAAAGTCGGCCCGGAAGGTCAGAATTGTGCATCTGAGAAGATTTCTATCTTTGAAAAGTTGATTTGTGAAAGATATAATCAAGTTTGAAAAATTGTCAGAAATAGTCCCTGAACTTTCAGTTATTGGCAGAATATACCCTCAAGTTTCAGAATTTACAAATTCAGCCCTTGGTTATTTGAAGAATGGCAAGAAAGGTCCTTGATTACATTTTCAGATTTACAAGATTGGTCCCTGGATTTTCAGCATATACACTTTTGGTCCTTACATACTACTTGGGTCCTAAACTAATCCTAAGTCCAAGTCCAAATTATCCCTTGGCCCAATATTATTATCCTAGCCCATGTCCAATATCATTTACCCAGTCCACCCAGCAAAACCAACCCGTACCCCTATCATACCCGGTCAACCCAACCATTTACCCGGTCAAACAAACCAAAATATAATAAACAAACCTTAACCCGACTAAATTCCCCCCCCCCAAACCCAGAACACATATGAACCCTAATATACCCCTTCTCCTAATTCGAACAATTCACTAAAATCAAGGGCAATTCAGTCTTTTCTCTGACACATTATGACACCATCTGACACATGTGGATTGCCAGGTCATTAATCCGTGTGATACACCCTCCTTTGATTGGCTGATTAGACGTGTACACATGATCCAATGGTGGGAAATGATTGAAAAGAGCTGGAAACTTATCCAAGGGCTGTGAGGTGATGAAAAGAAGCACAAATGAAGATTTCTAGATCCTTCCCAAGCTTGGAGCTCAAGTATAAATGCCCCCATTCATTCACGTTGTAGAGATACCTTGTATTTTTAGTAGCTATTTGTATTTTAAATTCAGTTTTATTGTTTTTAGTATTATTCAATTTTGTAAGTCCTTATTGTAATCTCAACTTTAAGTTTTTAATGAAATTCAGTTTTTATCTTAAAATCCTTGTTTGAGTTTTAATGTTTCTTATTTCAGCTTATTACTTGTAGTTTGATTCATCTTATTGAGTTTAAAAGTTATTTGCAGCTTGTTCTCATTTTTAATCAAAAATACAAAAATCAAAAAATAGATAAAAAATAAAAAAATACTTAAATCTATTTTATAGCTTCTAAAAGCCTTAGCTATCGATTACTTAAGCTCATATAAGCTTTTTATAGCTTATTGTGAGTGTAGTTCTGTTTACAATCCATCACTCAATCAAATCATTATCTATCAACAAAAAAGTCAAGGTTGCGAGAATTGATCCAGATTTGCTGATATGGAGTTGGATTTGGGTTGATTTAGTATAATTTGGGGTTGAAATCAGTAGGTTAGTGGTTACTTGTGTTGTATGGCAAGCCATTTTGGCTAGGACTTTTGTAAGTGCTTGTTTGCTATCTCATTTCTGTCAATCTGCATAATTAAGTTTAGCTTGTGTTTGTTAGTTTAATTGTGTTTGTTAGTTTCATGTTATTATTCAGTAGTATTAATTTAGATTAAGTTGTTAAGCTTGTTTAATCTAGGATTTATAGAGTTAAGTAATGTTGATTAAAGCATAAACTAGTGTTTGGATCCGGCTGCAAATCTGTGTTTGGGGTTTGTTAAGTGGTTAAGCTCAGTTGCTTGAGTCCAATTTAGGTCTAGTATAATCATTTTAGTCATCAATTTGCATCTGTGAACACTCTTAAGTCAAAACTCAATTCAATCTGCTTTTAACTTGTGCATCAGTTCTTTGTAGTTTAATATAGCCTGCATATTAGGTTTATAATTATTAGAGTTAGCTTAATTAGGACATATTTCACTTTAAATCATCATATACAATCTGTTTGGCAAGATCAAAATCTCATATAAGTCAAAATTACCATTTCTGGGTTAAAAGTCAAAAGTTGAAAAAATCAGTTTCAACCAAACTTTGTTAATTTTTCATGGATTCAATTTTGAGTCAAAATCATTGAAACTTTGGGATTTTCAAGTTTAGTTTGTCTATTTTTGAAATCTGATTTTTAAGGAATTTTTGGAAACTGTTTTAAGCACTAAATAAGCTCTTAAACAGAGCTGATTTGCCCTGTGTGAGCACTCAAAGATAGCCTGAAAGTGCAAATTTCTTCTTTGCAAACCTTGCATAAGTCTCATTTGAGCTTGTTTTTGTCTGAAATCTGGTACGATTGATCCTTGGTTGGTGGTCTTGAGGACCACAGATCTGGTTTTCACATTAGCTTATTGAATAAGCCTATGCATTAGCTTAAAGATAGAGGTTAGGGTTGTTTGGCCAATAATCACTTTTAAGCTTTAAATCATAAACTGAGCTTGTAGCTTGTTAGGATTAGTTGTAATTAGTTAAAATTAGCTTATTTTAGCATCAATTAGCTTCAGTAACGCTTTGGTGGTTTATAGCACTCATTAGCTTAATCTTAGTAGCTTATTTAGGGTCAGTTACACTACAGCTCTTAAATCCTTCACATAAGCTATAGTTTTTATATTTTTCATTAAATTAGATTATTATTTTAGACTTCTCCTCAATTTTTCGGATTTTTCTAGCTCTGTTTACTATTTTTCCTATTTTAAAATGTTTTTAGGACTTTTTAAATAGCTTTTATTCCAATTAAATCAGAAAAGCTTCAAAAAAATAATTTTTCAATTTTCAAAGATTAATAAAAATATCAAAAGAAAAAAAATAATTTTTCCAGATTTTTCCTAGTTAAATTTGTAATTTTTGGCATTGAAATTAGTTTTAAATAGTTTTTAATTCATAGAAATTCGAAAAATCATCAGAAAAATACAAAGTCAGTTTTGAAAAGTCTTTTGAGTTATTTTAGATTTTTTTAAAATAGTTTCATAATTTTTCCACTTATTTTCTTAATTTTTAGAATTTTAAATTAGTTTTAAAAGTTATAAATTAGTTTTTAATACAAATAAATAAAAGAAAAATCATAAAAATTAGTTTTTAAGCATAATTAAGTTTTAAATTGCATTTTTATTTTAAAAATAATTTTAGATCATATTTAGGACTTAGATTAGATGTAGTTGCACTTTATTTACGTTTCATTTAATACGTATTAGTTTAAATTCGCGTATTTAGGATTCCCCGTAGTGTAATTTTCCCTTTTATATGCTTCCCTTTACTTTCCCTTGCCCCGTAGTGTAGAAATCTCAAAAATCTCTTTTATCCCATTCAAATCCCGATTATCGCGACGTGAGTTGAAAATTCCATTCATCCCTTGTTGGGAGAACGACCCGGGAAATACATTCCTTTGTATTTCTTCGGAAAATATCTATTGTACGAAAAACGACAAATCAAGGTCCATGATGACTTTGTATTCAATACCGGTGTCATCTTGTGACATCCAGTAGTTTATGAATTCAACCCGGTGTCTGCCCTAAGTTGAATAATTTAGAGGGCTATTTATGTTCACCTTTTTCTTTAGCTTTTCTTTTTAATTCTTCAACTCTTTCTTTCTCCATTTCTCCAAATACTAACTATTGGTGGTATCCTTGGGTAGATCCTTCCGGCTCTGGCGGATCATAGGACATTTATTCCTAAATCTAGTCACCTTATAACTCTATGACTATCCTACGTTGCCACAAAACCATTTTATTTAAAATCTCTCAAAGTGTTTATGAATGAAAAACATGCTTGTAACACTTCGAGAGTTTTGTATTTTCAGAAATACTCCTCCTCCACATGTGCTTATGAGTTTTAACTGAAATATGCACAGTGAGGGTAGAGCGCACACTTTTGAATTGATCGACAAAAGGTAGACAATTCCCCACGAGACACGGTTACGTTGCATAGTTAAAGAGGTACATTGTCAGCTTTTAGGTGACAAATAGCTCTAATAACTACCTTGAACATGTGAACAAACCTTGAAAAGGTTGTCAAACCCGTCAAAGTTCATGTCTTTCAAGAGTTTCTCGAATTGGTACAATCTACTAGGACAAATCTTGGAAGACTAATCATTTCGATTTATGACATTTAAGAGCTCGTCAATTCAATAGTTAAGTCTTAGCACACTGAGATTGTAGGATCATACTTTATGTTGTTTGATGATTCGGGTTTAGGATGATGATAATAAATAAAAGCCATTGTAGAGATATAAAGAGATGAGAGAGTGTTTTCTAGAGAGAGAAGTAAACAAAAAGAAAAAGGTTAGATTAATGAAAAGCACCACCTCTTCCCAAGTGGGAAGAGGCTTTTATACTACAAACTATACGCCCTCCTGTCGGGCTGTGGATCAGGCATACAGTGGGTAAAGACCCGTCCGTCCTCCATGGTGTTGCTCTAAACTAACTAACTAACTGTTAATACAAATAAGCCGTAAAAACGTTTATTTATATTTTACGATCTTCTAATGTTTTGTCGATAACAAACGTAAAATAATTTTAACGAAACAAACAAAACACGTAAATGGTTTGAGCCAATAGTTTACTAATACACTTACGTTTTCACATAAAACACTAAAACAAGCATAAGTGATTTTATGATTTAGTAATACATATGTACAACAACTAGTTTTTACATATTGGATAAATATATACATAACTAGTATGTATGATAATGGGTAATATAAATGGGTAGAAACTTAAGTATTTGACCCATTGAACAAATACATTGAATGGAGTTGGGTATAACCCAAAGTCCATAACCCATACCCATGGAGCGTGACCCATAACCCATTGCATGACATCATGCATTAGTCATATATGGATATTATCCATGACCCATGGTATTAACCCATGACCCATGGACTAGATGAATTGCATCTTGTAGATACATTTTATCTACTTGGATACCCATGATCCATAACCCATGACCCATGACCCAAACCCCATGGGCAAAAGGGAGCCTCCCACAGATCCCTAGTAATACGCTGGACGGATCCCTCAAGTGAGGGATCTGTGGAACAACAGCTGTTTTTCCTCTATAAATAGTGAGCCATTTCTTCCTTTTAGGCTACCACTCCCACACATACTTTCCCCAAGTATTGTAACCTTCTAACCACAAATCCTAAGGATCTTTCTATGTAGTTTGTCTTTTTTTTGTGATTCTCTAGGTTCCTCTTAAAGGCGAGATCACCACCTCTTGAAGTCGAGCAAGCTCAAGTCCATGAGTTGCCATGCTTCATAATCATCAAGACTACTGAGGTTCTCTTGTTGATACTTCTTTCTTCCTCAATATAAGTGTTTTGTCGAGGGAATTAGTGAAAGATGCTTAGAAGTCAATTCAAGAGGCATTAGTGAATAATGCCGAAAGAGTCAAGACGAAATCATTAGTAAAAGGTGCTAAACGTCCGTGTCATAAGCATTAGTGAACAATGCTAAAGGAGGCAAGACGAAGACATTAGTGAAAGGCGCTAAACGTCCGTGTCAAGGGCATTAGTGAAAGATGCTTAGAAGTCAAGTCAAGTGGCATTAGTGAAGGATGGCAAGGTTGAATACTCGATGAGGTGCATCGATATACAAATAGAGATAGGTTGTATCCTTGATGGTGTTGTAATAAGGAGTTGGTCTCCTTTGTGGTTAGGTGTTGTGTAGTGTTGGGTAGTAGTTCCTCCATCGTAATGGAACTCGGTACTTAGCCTAGAACCGGATAAAGGGTATGCGACGTTGTGATAGGTGTGGTTCTCCCTTATGAAAGAACCCGGTGGTTTGCCTAGTACCGCAAAAAGAGTAGGCGACGTTGTGAAGGCTTCTCCGCCATAAGGAGTTGGTGTCGTGTAGTGATTACGAACTCTTGAGTAGGTGACTTGGGGAGTGGAGTAGGGCAAGGAAGGTGTGCTTGTAGCCGAACCACTATAAATACTCGTGTCGTGGTTATGTGCTTCTTACTCTTTATCTTTCATTACACATTTATATATCTATCTATCAATGTCCAACATACACATCCAAATAGATTGACATAAGTCGATCTAAATATTTTAAAACATAGTTTTAATTGGTAAAACTATTCAACCCCCCTTCTAGTTTTCCACAATTGGTGTCAGAGCTTCGTTACCAAGTTTCTTAGAGTATGTTGTACTTTAAAAACATGATACGATCCGTGTATGTTTGAAAACTACAAAGAAGTATTTTTTTTATGTTTTAAAAATCATCATATTGTTTAATGTTGGACGATGATAGAACGTTCTAATATTTTCCTTGCTAAGAATTCTCCATACTTCGATTTGGGCATACCAAAAAGATCATGAAGAAATTCTCTAAATATTTCTTTTCGTAAAAAGAATACTTAGCAATGTATTCCCCATACATGGATTTGGGGATCCTAAGAAGATCACAAAGAATTTCTCTAAATCCTTCTTTCCTTAAAAAGAATATTTAGCAAAGGTATGATCTTTAATAATTTACAAGTTTTTTTTTCTTTAAGTCTTAGTAGCATGTTTACACTTTCTTAGTAATTGCTAAAGTAGTTATCTATATTGAAATCATTATCAAGGATTGTATTCTTCATTGATTTGTATAGACAACACTACAAACATGTAATAATGATATCTCGGCTATTCGAGAGCCTTGATCATTATTCCTCACAAAAGGACTATTAACATTTCATCTATGTCAATGAGTATCCATGTGAAATTTCTTATATTATGATAAAATGGGATTTTATCATAATTTTTGAAAACCCTCCCAAAGAATTATGACTTATTAATAAAAAGGGAACCTCATCAAAATAGGATTAGTATTAAACCGTCAAAACCCCAAACCACAAGTTATAGAGATTAAACATCAACTCTAGGCAATTTAGAACTCCCAAACCAAAGTTATCAAGGAATGCTTAAGCTGAACTTTTGCTGTCATGCCAGATCCTTGAGTTTGAACTAGCTAGATCCCTAATTTAAGTGATCGGTGGGATCCGTGCAACAGAAGACAACATAAGTTAGAAATGATCACTTTGTAAGTTCCACTATCACTTTCCCCTATCAAAGACTCACGAACAAAAACCTAGTTACTGTTCACAGGAGGAAATTGATCATTTCCTTCAAGCAAAACAATCTCTTGTGTAAGTACAATCTTCACTACATTGTTAATTTTATTCCTTGATTCCTAGGATTACAATTTTCATCTTTAGAAGTTGGGTTCAAATGGGTTTGTCATAATTTGTTACCACATTGTTTTCTAAGATAATCTAAATCAAAGAATTAACATTGTTAATACAAATTAAACTCATTTCTTGAATTCAATGAAGATATTTTTAGCAAAATTGTGATCAAACCGTTTAGGCTACTATTCACAATTAACACCACATTGTGGTTTTGTTGTATAGGAACAATCATGCCTAGTAACCGCCAACAAGATTATCATGATACCGCCCACTACATCCCAATGTATCATCGAAAGGATGGACTTAGCCCGGAGGATAGGAAAGCTTTCAAGTTGCTCGAAAAGAGGCTTTTTCATGAAGATCGTATAGTAGAACCAACATTCCTTGCTAACACCAACATCCGAGAAGTTTTTGGAACAATTGGCTTTGATTGTCTTTTAGACATAAACGAGCAAATTTGCCCGGTGTTTGTTCTTGAATTCTAGAAAACAATGAGAATAGTTAGGAATGAGAACAGGACCATCTCAATTGTCTTAATCATAAATGAGCATGAGTACACCCTTTCACTTGTAGAATTTGGAAGAATACTACGTGTTCCATATCAAGGAGTTTGCATGTTTTCCAATGAATGGTCTTTGACGGAGCCACACGACATGGTAGATCATCATGAAGTCTACCACATGAGAATCCTGGAAGCAACCACGGTAAGGGATACCGTGTTCATGCAAAGGGCATCCCCATCGAGGGTCACTAGAAATTCCAAAGTGATCTATAAGGATCCATTTCAAATCGAGCTTTCCGAGATGTTCCCGTTGTATAGAAAATGGGAATTCGTGGTGGTAGAAATGCTTTGCTTGAGGGGAACAAGGATCACCCCAATGCGTGCTTGAGCTTTATGATTTATTGCCTTGTGACCGAGACTCGCTTCAACCTTCCATATTACATGATTAAGAGAATGGCGAGTGTGAAAAGCATTGACAAGATGATGCTCCCTTATGCAATGCTCCTATCCCATCTTGCAAGCTTCATCTTTGCTTTAGATCCTTCTCCGTATTCCTTTGATCATAGCTTTTGCAACAAAGTTATGGTGCCGATATCCGAGGGAAAAACTACAAGGTTCATGGTGGATGGCAAAAGACCTCACCCACCAACGGATTCATCGGATGAGCGGGAGAGACAAAGAGAAGGAGAAGGAAGTAGCAATCCCCTTGGCAACACCCATCTCGACCCTTTGGATTACATCAATTAATTTCCAGACATTCCTAGCCCATTACAAGAATGGCAACAAACTAAAGGGATCTTCAAGTGCTTAGCCAACTTCTTAAAGAAAAATATGTAGAGATCGGGGGATGAAGAGTGGAGGGGAGGACGAAGACGGGGAGTGATATGGAAGGAGATGGGGGATGAAAGGTAAGATCATAGGACCTTAATTTGTCAAAAAAATTTAAAACAATGGCTTCTAATATCTTAACAATTATTATGTAGAGTAGGACGTAGTGTGTAGGAATTGACATGTTTTGGCATTGAACAATTTAACTAAGGAACGTAGATGAGATTTACATCTTGAACTCATTCAAGTAGCCGTCACTCATCTTAGCTACCTTTAGTCTCCAACAATGCTATGCTATACTTGTTGTGTTCTTGCATTTAATCATTGTAGAAATGACTAGGAGAAGCATTTGCTAAGAGTGCAAGAAGAATTGCAACAATTGCTAAAAGCCTACTCGACCGCGCATAGCCGATCCAGAACTATAACTACCTGGATCCCTCCAATGAGGAACCGTGGGATCCGGGCAGACATATTCCTGATACAGATCAGTTATACATCAATGTTATCCCCTTGATCACATCATGTTGGCTAAACATGATTCTTTAAAACCACTTATGGCTTCCTCAAGCACAGTAGGTCTCACATTCACCCGTGGCTAACTTAGGATCAAATTCAAAGTGCTTTTGATTTATCAAACCCACCAATACCCACCATATTTCCGCTGCAACGCTCACACATTGTTCCTCACATTTCAAAACACTTAGTTTGATATTTCTATCAATTTTAGCAAATTGATTTTAGTCACTCTTACCTCAAAATAGCTTATAACTAGTTTTTCATTTTTCTTTATTTTTTTTGGATTTTATCAAATTTCTCTTGAGTTATCATCTGATTTCTAGGACTAATTCCCATCATTTTTCCATTTCCAAATCAAATGGTATCCTCCTCAAGCACTTAGTTAGACTCTAAAAAGTCCACTTTCCTACCCAAAACCATCATTAAGTATCCTCACTCCTTATGGTTGAGCATTTAAGAGATCCACCACTCAAGACATCTAAGGAAAGTCAAATCCACAAGATTCATAGGTATTA
>OU343224.1:39501721-39562319 GCA_910596185.1 Chrysanthemum makinoi | reverse complement strand
CGATAGTTCAAAGAAATATGCTATATCACTTACACTTCCGCTCGCACCATATACTCAAACCGCATAGCCATCGAAGAAAAGGCTACCCACATGTTTTCCAACAGCGTGGAACGGTATGACATTGATGCAATGTACGTGATTCACCATTGGCCAGAACGCCGATGAATCTACTACAAAAGCGCTGTTTGAAAATCTCAACATGAAGTGTACAGGGATAAAGGGATCGTTGCTGTTAAGCATGTCACCCTTTGGTCTAAATGGTATTACATCTTTCTCAAGACTATCGTGGTAAAAAGACAAGACGAAAGGGACTATGAATTTTGTGAAGCGGACTTCTAACTTGTCTCTTAATGACATTGAAGATCTGTATCTTGCCAAGGTACAGGGACGAATGCGACAATTCTTGACTGAAATTCAACGTGAATACATCAAGTCCTTGCACATCTTCATTAGAAGCATAGTGATCCAGGAACGTGTAGAAGATTTACAACTTGCCGTTGAATCATATCGACTCGTGTCAACTTCACTGCACTCAGCTAGAACTTCCTAATATCAACCATCTTCCATAATACACTCTTGTCAAAGAAACCCTTTGGAGTAGTTTACAAGATGAACTACATCGCGAACGTTGATGGCATGTAGAGATCTTCATAAGTTTTGAGATCACACATCCGAAGAGTGTCGGGACGGGTTGGCTTATAGGTTGAAGGCGATACATAAAGGAATTGGTTCACCAAAGCGATGGAATTCTCAGGAAAGACGGGATGTGAAGAGGATCATCACTCGTATCGATGAAAGGTTGTACAGTAATGGACCCGCCGACACTCTGGAGAGCTTTGTAGGTGGCCATCCCAGGATTTCTCTCACGGGCTATCAACGCCCTGATCGCATTCCTGGAAAGATTGATGGACTTCCTGGTACCCCTTAAACTGTTTCAATTTCATATTAATTTGGATGTGTGATTCTATAATGACAATGGCTTGTGCACACATAACAGTGTACAACCCGTTCTTGTAATGAAAGGACCCTGTGGTACGCTTCAGTGCCACAATCCTATAAAAGGAGCGAAAGCTTCTTACTTTTGAGTAAAACTTATTAAAACTTTCATTTTTCAAAATTTTGCTCAAAAGAACAAGTACTTCTCCTTATGATTTTCAAAACCTCAAAAGTTTATATCACTTGTTGAGGGGGAATATTTGATCAAAAACTTTGTTCACAAATTGTTCTTCTTGTAATCTTCCCACAAAACTCAAAATGGTCATATTTATTCTCAACATTTCATCAAAAATAACATTTATATGCCATTTTTGAGGGGGAGAAAAATTATGTGATAAGAAGTATGTTGTGTTTGGCTATTGAATCCTCGTGTGAAAAGATTTCAATCCATGAATTGACGGGATCTGAACAGTCATACATTGAAAAGATTTTTCTTCCAAGACTTATCCAAGTAAATTGTACCCATTCGAGAAGCTCTTGATAGACATGAACTTTGACGGGTTTGACAACCTCTCGGGGTTTTCCACATCTTCAAGGTAGTTATTAGAGCTAGTTGTCACCTAAAAGCTGACAATGTATCTCTTTAACTATGCAACGTAATCGTCTCGCAAGGGATTGTCTATCTTGAGTTTATCAATTCAAAAGTGCGCTCTTTCCTCACCGTAGATTTCTGTCAAAACTCTTAAGCACATGTGGAGGGGAGTATTTCGAAAATCTAAATCTCGAAGTGTTCAAACATGTTTTTCATTTACAAACACTTCTAGAGATTTTCATGAAAAATGGTGTTATGGAAATGGAGTTATAAGGTGATTAAGGTTAGGAATAACCGTCCTATGATCCGCCAGAGCCGGAGGGATCTACCCAAGGACACTACCAATAGTTAGAATTAGAAGTCCTTATGTATGATTATAAAAAGGAGAAAATAAGAATCGGAGAAAGAAGGAGTTCAAGAATTAAAAAGAAAAGCAAAGAAAAGGGTGAAAAGAAATAGCCCTCCAGATTATTCAACTTAGGGCAGACACCGGGTTCAATTCCTATGCTACTGGTTGTCACTTGATGACACCGGTATTGAAGATTAAAAGTCGTCATGGACCCAGTGACGCATGCACTAAACCTTCTTAGCCACTCAAGTTTCTCTCAACAGAAGCTTGTTTCATTCTCACAGGGAACCCTACGTAAACTATCGGCTTTCTCTTAGAGATTGCTGGTATTGAAGAAGGAGACCCTCTCCCAAGTCTCCGCTCAGGAAAACCAAAACGCGCTATTGAGTCTAGAGCCACGAGATTCATCAAAAGATCTCATAGGTACACTTGACATTTCATCACTTGTTGTTCAACAATAAGAACAAGAGTGGTACGTTATCGAGTCCTACACAGATCCTAGCAATCTGTCGAAAACATTTATGAGAGGTTCACTATTGTGATCCTCAATGATTGAATGGAAACTCCTGCCAAGGTCAACATCAAACAGCCCTGACAGCAGGTCACTTCGGTAACTCCCCGTGGATTACGCTTAGTGTGTCTCAAATGGTCTACACTCGTGAGGTGATGCTTCGGTGTACCTCAGCGACTCATCTGAACTGTACGTGTACTTCGGTACATCGCGTTATCTCACTTGTGGGACTCCAGTTCAGGAACGGCCTTTGTAAGAATTAGAGTTGTGTTTTCACACTATGCTGTTAACACTCTCGAATTTCAAACTTGTAAGTGCCGGAATCCGCTTATTACTAACCTTTCTTATGTTTTCTTCCTATGGAAGCTCTGGAGCGGACTGAACGCTTGATTCTTCACATGCTCATACCAAAAACATCCCTAATGGAAGTTCTATTAGGAGGCAACACAAAAGTCTGAATGATTCTTCGTCAAGTCAAAGAATCTACAAAGTTAAAGACTAAGAGAACTTCATCAGTATTGTAATCCAACGTTAAAGAGCGTGTGAGCATGTTGAAGAAAGACGTGGTGACACTGGAGCAACGAAGCTGACCGATGCGCACAACAACAACATACTATCACTACCATCACAAAGAACAAAGATTAAAGAACAAAGAAAATGATGACGTCAAAGCAAAACTTTTTAAAGGAAACAATTTCTCTACACTGGGGAGATTGTTCGAATCAAGAAAATTCTTCTCACAAGAAAGAAGAATGTCAGAAGACGTCAAAGTTACTATTACATCAACACCTTCATCGTTCACAACATCAATCACTAACACTTAGGGGGAGATTGTTGGAATCACTCCTAATCTAGAATTTAAGTGTTAGTAATTAATATGTAATAGTTAGCTTAATATGGTTTTTATGTTAGTAATCATGCCAAGGCTTATGTAGAAATCCCATGAGCCTTGGCCCAAGTCCAATAAGGAAAGGAAGGGACTAGGAGTGTTGCCCTAGCTCCCTCTCCTATAAATACCTTTGTAATACCCTCACTTGAGGGTTGATTGTTCAATTCATTTTACTTGCTACGCTTAACTCTTCTTTCATTCATACGCATAGTGTTTGTATTGTTCATCCGATCACTTCTCTTTCTATTTCTTCTATTTGATGCTTGTGTTACTAATATGGTGACCTAACAGATACCCCGCCTCGACTTTTGAAATAATGAAATTTGTAAACATTTGAGTCCAAGGAGGGTATATTTCAAGATAAATATCCACCATTTAAAAGAAAAAAATGTATTTTTGGTAACATGCAAGTACAAGGTTTTACGAAACTGAAAAATATTTACTTTCTCCCCCTCAGCACTTGTTCGGGAAAAATGGTGAAATGTTTAATAGTACACTATGTTGATGGTAGTTTTGTACTTGCAATCACCTCATACCAATTCAATGAATCAAGTCAGTAAATATTGCGGGAGGCAAGACTTTAGTGAGAAGATCCGCCAATTGGTGTTCTGTACCTACAAAGTATAATTCAACTATACCCTTTTCCACATGCTCTTTGATAAAATGATATAGAAGATCGATGTGCTTTGTCTTTTAGTGTTGAACGGTGTTGCACGAGATCACAATAGCACTTCTATTGTCGTAGTACACTGGAATCTTGTCGAATACATAACCATAGTCTTTGAGTTGTGTTCTCATCCAAATGACTTGAGCACAACACGCAGACATGGCTACATATTCAACTTCAATGGATGACAGTGATGTGCAATCCTTCTTCTTCGATTGCCATGACACCAGTTTATCACCAAAAAATTGTAAACCTCCTGAAGTAATTTTTCGTGAATCTAAGCATCCTGCATGGTCAGCGTCTGAAAAAGATATTAGTTCAAAACCAGAATCCTTCGGATACCAGATCCCAAGTTAATGGTTCCCTTGACGTATCAGAGGATTCTTTTAGCCTCAGAGAGGTGTCTTTCAGTTGGTCTTGACTGATAACGGGAGCAAAGATATACAAAAAATACTTTGTCAGGTCTACTGGATGTTAGATACATGAGAGACCCAATAATACTTCGGTATTTGGTAGGGTCAACCAATTTCCCATGTAAATTTGCATCCAGTTTGTTGGTGTGTGCCATTGGTGTATTATAGGTGTCACAACTTTACATTCCATGTTTATTCAATATTTCAAGAGCATATTTGGACTGGCTTAAGAAAATACCACGGGGTGATTGATGAACTTGTAGTCCTGATTGGTGGCAAACCGTCAAGTTATCTCACACAAGCTAGCCACTTGTGAATGGCCAACCGTAAGAAACTTAAAACAGTTCAGACACCAATGCAATGAAGATCAGGAGAGTATAGTGTTTCCCCAGGTCGTTATGTCCCAACAAGCTGTGCGAGAATAATCAAACGAATAGTGATCGAGAAGATTTGAACGGAAAAGAGGTATGATTGATTATAACTAAAGAAAAAGTTTATAAACTACAGGGGCTTAAATGCAAATTAAAGAAAATTAAAAAGATAAAATATATTAAATAAACGCTATCACTATTTGCAAAATGATGTTTTTGATTTTTCTTTTATAAAATTTAAATTAAAAACTACGTGACGTACAAAAGAAAATGTGAAACTAAAGCAATATAAATCCTAAAAATATGAAAATGACATTTTTACAATCCTAATGATAAGAGAAAATTTTTAGAAAAATAAAATTATTTTGAAAACTATTTATCTAATTATTATGAATTAAAAACTATTTTTACTTATTTAATAATAGCCTAAAATACAAGAAAATATGAAATAAAGCTAGAAAAAGGAAATTATGACTTATAAAAATCTAAAATAACCTAAGAGACTTTTCAAAACTAATTTTGTATTTTTACGATTATTTTTCTATTTTCTATGAATTAAAAACTATTTAAAACTACTTAAATTGCTTAAAAATACAAATTTAACTAAGAAAAATCTGGAAAAATATTTTTTTAACTTTTTATATTTATCTTAACCTAGGAAAAATGAAAAATTATTTTTTTGAAGTTTTTCTGAATTAATTGTATTAAAAGCTAATTAAATAAGCCTAAAAACTGATTTAAATGAAGAAAAATAGCAAACTGAACTAGAAAAATATGAAAAATTCAGGAAAGGTATAAATTAATATTATGAATCTATGAAAAATATAAAAATGGGGGCTTGTGTGAAGGAATATGAGGCTGCAAAGATAAGTGCTTAAGAATAAGCACTTGGAATAAGCCACAAGCCACAACTGAGAACCAAATGATCACAGAAGTTCTAATATGCTAAAAGTACTCAAAATGAACTAAATACAACAAGCCTTAATCTCTATTGTGTTGTTTGAACAGATTTAATGAATTGAGCTTATGTGCTAAAATCAGATTTAGGCAACTACTTTGGAGATTAAGCACAAGCTTCTTAATAAGCTGAAACTAAAAAACAGAAGTGGGAACCTACACTAGACCTGGCCAGGTGCTTGTAAACCAAAAACCAGACCTAAGTGAGCTAAGCTGAGCTCTATGCAAGCCTTGCACAAAACACTGTGCACACTCAAGTGAATTTGAGTTTGTGCCGGGAAATGAACCCCATTGACAAGCTCATATAGAGCTTATAAAAAATTGACAAAAATCTACAAAAATGTTAATAAGAAAATAGACCAACTGAACTTTTTAAACCTACAATTTCATTTGATTTGGTCTAGAAATGAAGCAATTAAAAATCAACTCAGTTGGGCTCAAAATGATTTTTTAGTTTTTGACTTTTTTGACAGATTTGAAAAGTTGACCAAATTGAGTTTTGATCTTAAACCATGAGCTGATTATGATGTAATATGACAAAATAAAGCTAATGCAATCTATGTCTATGATATTTAAGCACAAATCAAGCTTATGCTTTCACAAAATTACAACAGTTAAGAATTTAAGACAGACTCAAATGAATTTTGACTTTGAGAGTGTGTAGGCACAAATAACTGACTCAAATGAGTCTAATGTGCCTAAAGGGAACTTAGCAAACTGAGTCTAACAATTTTTAAACACTGCAATACCAAATAACTGCTTAAACCAAACACAGGTTTTAAGAAGCTTAAATGCAATCTACTCTTTTTTGATATCTAATCCATTGACAGCATTCAAACATGATTTACGCTAAATTAAAGCCAACAAATGCAATACTCAACAAGTATAAGCAACAGATTCTTGTTAATAGATTAATGCATTAAGACAGAATTGGAATTTAAACTTAAAGTTACTCACATGAGTCCAACTTATCTTGTAGCTTAAACACAACCCAAACTATACTACTCTATACCAAAACCAATCCAAAACAGCACTGCATCAACCCATATCATCACCAAATCCAAATCAATCTCAGCAGTTGACTTTTGTTGACCATAAATGAAAATTGCTTAAAACTGTTTCCCAAGCTTATCAAAAGCTATAATAAGCTTGAGTAAACTTGTTTGAACTTAGAAATAAGCTAATAGAAGCTTTAATACAAGAGTTTGAAACTCAATTTCTCAACAGTGAATATGAAAGCAAGAAGTTTAAATGAAACTTTGAATTAGGACTTGAAAACAGATTATATTGATAAAACAACTTAGTTCGAATACATAAGAACAGAAAATTACATCTTTAAACTTAATTTAGAACATTAATATTAAAAATGACATATAAATGAAAATAAAAACTAACTAACTCTTCTCTTTGCATCTCTTTCTTCCTTTTTATATGCAAAAGTAATTCCACAAGTTCTCTCAGCAAGTCCCACCTTCTTTCTTGGCCATTGGATAACTTGGGAAGATTATAGCCATTTGATCACTTTTGGCGGGAAATATGGTTTCGACCTGTTGGGGTTAAGTGTTAGGGGGAGGGGTGCATTTAATGCCTTTTGGAAGGTTGTTGAGGTTGGAGGGGACAAAGCGTGGAGTAGGGTGAGCTAGAGTAGTTGAGTTGCAGAAAAAGTGGTGATGGAGAAGGTGGTATTGGAGGGAAAAGGTGGGTGGTTTTATTATAAACCATGGGTAAAGGGATAACGGGTAAAAGGGATTGGGTAAACGGGTTGGGTTTAAATTGGACCGGGTTGTGGGTTTGGGCTTGGTTTATTTTGGGTTTGGGTAGTTATTAGGTTTAGGACTAACTATGGATCCAAGGTGTAGTTAAGGGACCAAAACTGCCAAGTCTGATTTTCCAGGGACCAATAATGTACATTCTGAAATTATAATCCAAGGGCTAAACTTGACAATCTCCAATATTCCAAGGACCAAACTTGTCATTTTTGAAACTCAAAGGACTAAACTTGTTATTTCTCAAAACTTTTGAAAATTTTCACCAAAGGACTAATTTTGACAACTTATGATTTTAAAAGGACCTTTGGTGACTTTTTTTTGAAATAAGTGCTTCAGGGACTATTTCTCGACAACTTTTGAAACTTGGGGGACTGAAACTGCCAATTATGCAAACTTAGCTCATTTTTCATCCGATTTTAAACATTTTGCATCTGAAACATATAAAATGCAATTTTGAGATATTTTCAGTATTTTGATGCATTTTTGAGCATTTTTAAACGTTTTGCAGTTCAGAATTAACCAAAAATGATGAGTATTTACACACTCATCAATCCCTCACACTAAACTATTGCTAGTCCCTAGCAATCTTTTGTGAAAAACTTAATGGATTTGAATCTCTTTACCAAAAGCCATTACTTCTGGAGTAGCCAAATGTTTTAGTTCAAGTAAGAACTATGGTACACCGATAACCATGTGATTTTGAGCAAACCACCAGCTTCCAACGGATTTGATTTGTCTTTACCTGAAGCCGTTTGCTTCGGACTAGCCAACTCTTAGATAAATTATCAATATTATCTTTGGTGAGCTGATTACCAATTATGGTTTTTCCACTGCCTTTACCACAAGCCATAAACTTGCGGGCTAGCCAACTCTTCACTAATTAAAGATATGGTGAGTTGAATACCATACAATTTTGGGCAAATTGCAAGCCGTCAACGGATTTGAGATATCTTTACCAAGAGCCGTTTGCTCCTGGATTAGCCAATCCTTTTGATTATTAGACATGGCGAACTGATAACCATAAGTTGAGTAAGTGCAGAACACTTACTCCAAAAAATTTTGGCCAAAAACGGGGGAATTAGGCGGTATAATTACATGATAAAATTCGTGAGAATTCCCCCACACTAGAAATGAATATTGCCCTCAATATTCAAAGTACCTGCGGTTATGCCGAAACTGAGAACGTAAAGGGAAATACTACGGCCATTAAGAAGATTTTTTTTTTACTTATATATATACACAACATGTGGGGTAACTCCCCACACTAGGGTGGTAGAAAATAGAAAGAAGTCAGAAATATGGGTGAAAACCATATGGCATGCTACTGTTTTTGATTCCCGAGTCGCTAGCTTGACTCGATCCCCGCATTCATTGGTTCATGGGGAAGCAGAGTGGAAGAACAATCTCCATCGGACTTTCATTCAAAATGTTTTTATAAACATTGAAGTACGTGAAAGTTTCACACCGATGAGGTATACATAGATCTGGCTCACAAATAATAAATGAAAATGCCGGGGTCAAAGATGGAATCTTCACTCCCGAATGAGTGAAAAAGAGAGGAAGTCACCAGGTAGGTGAAGAAAAGAAGGAAAATCATGATGACGATCATGATAAGATCTTCTTCCTCAGGATCAAGTGCAGTTGCACTCGTTTGGATTTTATCGGTTGAGCTCTTTGGTTTGGAAAGCATCTCGGGAGGGAGGGTTGGAAGATTTGTCATAGAAATACAAACTCTCATGATTGAAAACTTTTCCCCCCGATCATGATTTTTGCCATCCAAGCAATCATACTCCGGCGGAGTCATGATATGAGTGAGTTCACCGGCGAACTTCTCATGAAGAGAATCATTCACATGATGTGAATTTGTGAACTCTTGTTCCATTGTGGACTCATCACTATCCTTGTCAAAGATTGGATTGTCAGAAATCAAGGTGAATTCAGATTCGAATTCAAATAGAGGATTGGTGAGAGTTGTTTTGAATGCTTCAGGAACAAAGTGATTAATATTCTCTATTGGACTGTTGGGATAAGAAGTGAGTGAACGATCATTATCAAGGAGACTTTCAGTCTCTCCCAAATCGGCTTTGAAATCAAAAAGACTATCATTACTTTCCGATGAAAGTGGATTGATGTGAGTGAGTTCATCGGTGAACTCCTCAAGAAGAGGATCAGACTGTGGGAGTGATGCCTCAACATACTCGATGTTTCCATAGGAAGCACAATCGTCGCTAAGATCAGAGAAAGTTTCAAAATGATCTTTTGAACACTCAAGAGGGAAAAGAGAATCACACATATGATCAGAAGTTCCCTGTGACTCTCTTGGGATTGGGACAAGGTTCTCAACACTAGACTTTATGAATTCGTCCGATTCCTTTTCAGGAACAGTGTCAAGATGCTCGTCCCCCATGTTCAGAGAGTGAGTGGGAATATCGGGTGTGATAGCAGTTGTTTGAGAATGAATCTCAACTGCTGGGATATCAACTGATGAACTTGATGAATCTTTATAGAATTGAAGGATATCAAGTGTATCCTCATTATCACTGTCATCAGGAATAAAACGAAATTGAGAGCTAGATCTGGCTGCTTTTTCTTTTGCAATTGATTCCCTAATAGATTTTTCAAACGCAATTTGAGAATTTATTTTAGCACCGCTCTTCACTAACAATTCTTCTATGGATTTTTGATTTGGATTATCTTGGGAATGTTTACATTCCTTCAAATCTTTCAATAAATCCAAAAGATCAAGGAGAAGATTTTGAGGAAGTGGCTCAGGCTGGTACTGTAGAGGCTGGTCATGATACGAAGAGCTGTAATTGTTACAAGGAAATGGATTCCTTGTTTGACAATCAGAGCTACAGTGTGGACCTCCACAATACTCACAACAGTAAAACTGATGTGGGTGTGAGTTATATGTGTGGTAGTCATAATTGTTATCAGGAACCTGCTCATAGACAAGCGTGTTTCCTGATTGACAATCAGAACTGGAGTGTGAACCACCACAAGTACTCACAACAGAAAACTGCTGAGTCTCACAGTGTGGTAGCTGATGGAATAAATCAGTTGTGTTATGGTAAGAATAGGGATCTTGGTTATAGACAGACCCGTTTCCTGACTCCACCATGCTACAACTGGGGCAATTGCCACCATTATAAGGACCACCACACCATTGACAACCAAGAGGGTGAGGATAAGACATAGAAAGAATCAAATGTTTTCAGAGGGGTAGGGATGAAGAATCAAAGATGTGAGAGGGTAAAGATGGATATTTTTTGATTTTTGGATAAACATGTTGTAAAAATAAGAAAGAAAATCTTTTTGGGTTTTTGATTTTATATATATGTAGAAACAAAAGAAAAATATTTTTGTGTTTTATATGTTTTAAGATGTTTTTGGGTTATTTGGATTTTTATAAGTAAATATAGATATATATAGATGGTATGAACAAGGAGTGAATATTCAAATCACTAATCTGCTAGACGTAAGCTAATTAGCACAACTCCACGGCAGCGGCGCCAAAATTTGATTGCTCCAGACCGTCAGGATTTATCACACAAGCTAGCCACTTGTGAATGGCCAACCGTAAGAAACTTAAAACAGTTCAGACACCAATGCAATGAAGATCAGGAGAGTATAGTGTTTCCCCAGGTCGTTATGTCCCAACGAGCTGTGCGAGAATAATCAAACGAATAGTGATCGAGAAGATTTGAACGGAAAAGAGGTATGATTGATTATAACTAAAGAAAAAGTTTATAAACTACAGGGGCTTAAATGCAAATTAAAGAAAATTAAAAAGATAAAACATATTAAATAAACGCTATCACTATTTGAAAAATGATGTTTTTGATTTTTCTTTTATAAAATTTAAATTAAAAACTACGTGACGTACAAAAGAAAATGTGAAACTGAAGCAATATAAATCCTAAAAATATGAAAATGACATTTTTACAATCCTAATGATAAGAGAAAATTTTTAGAAAAAGAAAATTATTTTGAAAACTATTTATCTAATTATTATGAATTAAAAACTATTTTTACTTATTTAATAATAGCCTAAAATACAAGAAAATATGAAATAAATCTAGAAAAAGGAAATTATGACTTAGAAAAATCTAAAATAACCTAAGAGACTTTTCAAAACTAATTTTGTATTTTTATGATTATTTTTCTATTTTCTATGAATTAAAAACTATTTAAAACTACTTAAATTGCTTAAAAATATAAATTTAACTAAGAAAAATCTGGAAAAATATTTTTTTAACTTTTTATATTTATCTTAACCTAGGAAAAATGAAAACTTATTTTTTTGAAGTTTTCTGAATTAATTGTATTAAAAGCTAATTAAATAAGCCTAAAAACTGATTTAAATGAAGAAAAATAGCAAACTGAACTAGAAAAATATGAAAAATTCAGGAAAGGTCTAAATTAATATTATGAATCTATGAAAAATATAAAAACAGGGGCTTGTGTGAAGGAATATGAGGCTGCAAAGATAAGTGCTTAAGAATAAGCACTTGGAATAAGCCACAAGCCACAACTGAGAACCAAATGATCACAGAAGTTCTAATATGCTAAAAGTACTCAAAATGAACTAAATACAACAAGCCTTAATCTCTATTGTGCTGTTTGAACAGATTTAATGAATTGAGCTTATGTGCTAAAATCAGATTTAGGCAACTACTTTGGAGATTAAGCACAAGCTTCTTAATAAGCTGAAACTAAAAAACAGAAGTGGGAACCTACACTAGACCTGGCCAGGTGCTTGTAAACCAAAAACCAGACCTAAGTGAGCTAATCTGAGCTCTGTGCAAGCCTTGCACAAAACCTGTGCACACTCAGTGAATACTGAGTTTGTGCACAGGGGAAATAAGACCCCATTGACAAGCTCATATAGAGCTTATAAAAAATTGACAAAAATCTACAAAAATGTTAATAAGAAAATAGACCAACTGAACTTTTTAAACCTACAATTTCATTTGATTTGGTCTAGAAATGAAGCAATTAAAAATCAACTCAGTTGGGCTCTAAATGATTTTTCAGTTTTTGACTTTTTTGACAGATTTGAAAAGTTGACCAAATTGAGTTTTGATCTTAAACCATGAGCTGATTATGATGTAATATGACAAAATAAAGCTAATGCAATCTATGTCTATGATATTTAAGCACAAATCAAGCTTATGCTTTCACAAAATTACAACAGTTAAGAATTTAAGACAGACTCAAATGAATTTTGACTTTGAGAGTGTGTAGGCACAAATAACTGACTCAAATGAGTCTAATGTGCCTAAAGGGGACTTAGCAAACTGAGTCTAACAATTTTTAAACACTGCAATACCAAATGACTGCTTAAACCAAACACAGGTTTTAAGAAGCTTAAATGCAATCTACTCTTTTTTGATATCTAATCCATTGACAGCATTCAAACATGATTTACCAGCTAAATTAAAGCCAACAAATGCAATACTCAACAAGTATAAGCAACAGATTACTGTTAATAGATTAATGCATTAAGACAGAATTGGAATTTAAACTTAAAGTTACTCACATGAGTCCAGCTTATCTTGTAGCTTAAACCCAACCCAAACAATACTACTCTATACCAAAACCAATCCAAAATAGCACTGCATCAACCCATATCATCACCAAATCCAAATCAATCTCAGCAGTTGACTTTTGTTGACCATAAATGAAAATTACTTAAAACTGTTTCCCAAGCTTGTCAAAAGCTATAATAAGCTTGAGTAAACTTGTTTGAACTTAAAAATAAGCTAATAGAAGCTTTAATACAAGAGTTTGAAACTCAATTTCTCAACAGTGAATATGAAAGCAAGAAGTTTAAATGAAACTTTGAATTAGGACTTGAAAACAGATTATATTGATAAAACAACTTAGTTCGAATACATAAGAACAGAAAATTACATCTTTAAACTTAATTTAGAACATTAATATTAAAAACGACATACAAATGAAAATAAAAACTAACTAACTCTTCTCTTTGCATCTCTTTCTTCCTTTTTATATGCAAAAGTGCTTCCACATGTTCTCTGAGCAAGTCCCACCTTCTTTCTTGGCCATTGGATAACTTGGGAAGATTATAGCCATTTGATCACTTTTGGCGGGAAATATGGTTTCGACCTGTTGGGGTTGAGTGTTAGGGGGAGGGGTGCATTTAATGCCTTTTGGAAGGTTGTTGAGGTTGGAGGGGACAAAGCGTGGAGTAGGGTGAGCTAGAGTGGTTGAGTTGCAGAAAAAGTGGTGATGGAGAAGGTGGTATTGGAGGGAAAAGGTGGGTGGTTTTATTACAAACCGTGGGTAAAGGGATAACGGGTAAAAGGGATTGGGTAAACGGGTTGGGTTTAAATTGGACCGGGTTGTGGGTTTGGGCTTGGTTTATTTTGGGTTTGGGTAGTTATTAGGTTTAGGACTAACTATGGATCCAAGGTGTAGTTAAGGGACCAAAACTGCCAAGTCTGATTTTCCAGGGACCAATAATGTACATTCTGAAAGTATAATCCAAGGGCTAAACTTGACAATCTCCAATATTCCAAGGACCAAACTTGTCATTTTTGAAACTCAAAGGACTAAACTTGTTATTTCTCAAAACTTTTGAAATTTTTCACCAAAGGACTAATTTTGACAACTTATGATTTTAAAAGGACCTTTGGTGACTTTTCTTTTGAAATAAGTGCTTCAGGGACTATTTCTGACAACTTTTGAAACTTGGGGGACTGAAACTGCCAATTATGCAAACTTAGCTCATTTTTCATCTGATTTTAAACATTTTGCATCTGAAACATATAAAATGCAATTTTGAGATATTTTCAGTATTTTGATGCATTTCTGAGCATTTTTAAATGTTTTTGCAGTTTAAATTTTACAAAAATGATGAGTATTTAGACACTCATCAATCCCCCACACTAAACTATTGCTAGTCCCTAGCAATCTTTTGAGAAAAACTTAATAGATTTGAATCTCTTTACCAAAAGCCATTAATTCTGGAGTAGCCAAATGTTTTAGTTCAAGTAAGAACTATGGTACACCGATAACCATGTGATTTTGAGCAAACCACCAGCTTCCAACGGATTTGATTTGTCTTTACCAGAAGCCGTTTGCTTCTGGACTAGCCAACTCTTAGATAAATTATCAATATTATCTTTGGTGAGCTGATTACCAATTATGGTTTTTCCACTGCCTTTACCACAAGCCATAAACTTGCGGGCTAGCCAACTCTTCACTAATTAAAGATATGGTGAGTTGAATACCATACAATTTTGGGCAAATTGCAAGCCGTCAAAGGATTTGAGATATCTTTACCAAGAGCCGTTTGCTCCTGGATTAGCCAATCCTTTTGTTTATTAGACATGGCGGACTGATAACCATAAGTTGAGTAAGTGCAGAACATTTACTCCAAAAAAATTTTGGCCAAAAGCGGGGGAATTAGGCGGTATAATTACATGATAAAATTCGTGAGAATTCCCCCCCACACTAGAAATGAATATTGCCCTCAAAATTCAAAGTACCGGCGGTTATGCCGAAACTGAGAACGTAAAAGGGAAATACTACGGCCATTAAGAAGATTTTTTTTTTTTTTTTTTACTTATATATATACACAACATGTGGGGTAACTCCCCCACACTAGGGTGGTAGAAAATAGAAAGAAGTCAGAAATATGGGTGAAAACCCATATGGCATGCTACTATTTTTGATTCCCGAGTCGCTAGCTTGACTCGATCCCCGCATTCATTGGTTCATGGGGAAGCAGAGTGGAAGAACAATCTCCATCGGACTTTCATTCAAAATGTTTGTATAAACATTGAAGTACGTGAAAGTTCCACACCGATGAGGTATACATAGATCCGGCTCACAAATAATAAATGAAAATGCCAGGGTCAAAGATGGTATCTTCACTCCCGAATGAGTGAAAAGAGAGGAAGTCACCGGTAGGTGAAGAAAGAAGGAAAATCATGATGACGATCATGATAAGATTTTCTTCCTCAGGATCAAGTGCAGTTGCACTCGTTTGGATTTTATCGGTTGAGCTCTTTGGTTTGGAAAGCATCTCGGGAGGGAGGGTTGGAAGATTTGTCATAGAAATACAAACTCTCATGATTGAGAACTTTTCTCCCCGATCATGATTTTTGCCATCCAAGCAATCATACTCCGGCGGAGTCATGATATGAGTGAGTTCACCGGCGAACTTCTCATGAAGAGAATCATTCACATGATGTGAATTTGTGAACTCTTGTTCCATTGTGGACTCATCACTATCCTTGTCAAAGATTGGATTGTCAGAAATCAAGGTGAATTCAGATTCAAATTCAAATAGAGGATTGGTGAGAGTTGTTTTGAATGCTTCAGGAACAAAGTGATTAATATTCTCTATTGGACTGTTGGGATAAGAAGTGAGTGAACGATCATTATCAAGGAGACTTTCAGTCTCTCCCAGATCGGCTTTGAAATCAAAAAGACTATCATTACTTTCCTATGAAAGTGGATTGATGTGAGTGAGTTCATCGGTGAACTCCTCAAGAAGAGGATCAGACTGTGGGAGTGATGCCTCAACATACTCGATGTTTCCATAGGAAGCACAATCGTCGCTAAGATCAGAGAAAGTTTCAAAATGATCTTTTGAAAACTCAAGAGGGGAAAAAGAATCACACATATGATCAGAAGTTCCCTGTGACTCTCTTGGGATTGGGACAAGGTTCTCAACACTATACTTTATGAATTCGTCCGATTCCTTTTCAGGAACAGTGTCAAGATGCTCGTCCCCCATGTTCAGAGAGTGAGTGGGAATATCGGGTGTGATAGCAGTTGTTTGAGAATGAATCTCAACTACTGGGATATCAACTGATGAACTTGATGAATCTTTATAGAATTGAAGGATATCAAGTGTATCCTCATCATCACTGTCATCAGGAATAAAACGAAATTGAGAGCTAGATCTGGCCGCTTTTTCTTTTGCAATTGATTCCCTAATAGATTTTTCAAACGCAATTTGGGAATTTATTTTAGCAGCCTGCTCTTCAGCTAACAATTCTTCCATGGATTTTTGATTTGGATTATCTTGGGAATGTTTACATTCCTTCAAATCTTTCACTAAATCCAAAAGATCAAGGAGAAGATTTTGAGGAAGTGGCTCAGGCTGAGGTGGTGCCTGATTTATTTGGTACTGTAGAGGTTGGTCATGATACGAAGAGTTGTAATTGTTACAAGGAAATGGATTCCTTGTTTGACAATCAGAGCTACAGTGTGGACCTCCACAATACTCACAACAGTAAAACTGATGTGGCTGTGAGTTATATGTGTGGTAGTCATAATTGTTATCAGGAACCTGCTCATAGACAAGCGTGTTTCCCGATTGACAATCAGAACTGGAGTGTGAACCACCACATTACTCACAACAGTAAAACTGCTGAGTCTCACAGTGTGGTAGCTGATGGAATAAATCGGTTGTGTTATGGTAAGAATAGGGATCTTGGTTATAGACAGACCCGTTTCCTGACTCCACCATGCTACAACTGGGGCAATTGCCACCATTATAAGGACCACCACACCATTGACAACCAAGAGGGTGAGGATAAGACATAGAAAGAATCAAATGTTTTCAGAGGGGTAGGGATGAAGAATCAAAGATGTGAGAGGGTAAAGATGGATATTTTTGGATTTTTGGATAAACATTTTGTAAAAATAAGAAAGAAAATCTTTTTGGGTTTTTGATTTTATATATATGTAGAAACAAAAGAAAAATATTTTTGTGTTTTATATGTTTTAAGATGTTTTTGGGTTATTTGGATTTTTATAAGAAAATATAGATATATATAGATGGTATGAACAAGGAGTGAATATTCAAATCACTAATCTGCTAGACGTAAGCTAATTAGCACAACTCCACGGCGCCAAAATTTGATTGCTCCAGACCGTCAGGATTTATCACACAAGCTAGCCACTTGTGAATGGCCAACCGTAAGAAACTTAAAACAGTTCAGACACCAATGCAATGAAGATCAGGAGAGTATAGTGTTTCCCCATGTCGTTATGTCCCAACGTGCGAGAATAATCAAACGAATAGTGATCGAGAAGATTTGAACGGAAAAGAGGTATGATTGATTATAACTAAAGAAAAAGTTTATAAACTACAAGGGCTTAAATGCAAATTAAAGAAAATTAAAAAGATAAAACATATTAAATAAACGCTATCACTATTTGAAAAATGATGTTTTTGATTTTTCTTTTATAAAATTTAAATTAAAAACTACGTGACGTACAAAAGAAAATGTGAAACTGAAGCAATATAAATCCTAAAAATATGAAAATGACATTTTTACAATCCTAATGATAAGAGAAAATTTTTAGAAAAAGAAAATTATTTTGAAAACTATTTATCTAATTATTATGAATTAAAAACTATTTTTACTTATTTAATAATAGCCTAAAATACAAGAAAATATGAAATAAAGCTATAAAAATGAAATTATGACTTAGAAAAATCTAAAATCACCTAAGAGACTTTTCAAAACTAATTTTGTATTTTTCTGATTATTTTTCTATTTTCTATGAATTAAAAACTATTTAAAACTACTTAAATTGCTTAAAAATACAAATTTAACTAAGAAAAATCTGGAAAAATATTTTTTTAACTTTTTATATTTATCTTAACCTAGGAAAAATGAAAACTTATTTTTTTGAAGTTTTTCTGAATTAATTGTATTAAAAGCTAATTAAATAAGCCTAAAAACTGATTTAAATGAAGAAAAATAGCAAACTGAACTAGAAAAATATGAAAAATTCAGGAAAGGTCTAAATTAATATTATGAATCTATGAAAAATATAAAAACAGGGGCTTGTGTGAAGGAATATGAGGCTGCAAAGATAAGTGCTTAAGAATAAGCACTTGGAATAAGCCACAAGCCACAACTGAGAACCAAATGATCACAGAAGTTCTAATATGCTAAAAGTACTCAAAATGAACTAAATACAACAAGCCTTAATCTCTATTGTTCTGTTTGAACAGATTTAATGAATTGAGCTTATGTGCTAAAATCAGATTTAGGCAACTACTTTGGAGATTAAGCATAAGCTTCTTAATAAGTGAAACTAAAAACAGAAGTGGGATCCTACACTAGACCTGGCCAGTGCTTGTAAACCAAAAACAGACCTAAGTGAGCTAAGTGAGCTCTGTGCAAGCCTTGCACAAAACCTGCACACTCAGTGAATACTGAGTTTGTGCATGAGGAAATGAGACCCATTGACAAGCTCATATAGAGCTTATAAAAAATTGACAAAAATCTACAAAAATGTTAATAAGAAAATAGACCAACTGAACTTTTTAAACCTACAATTTCATTTGATTTGGTCTAGAAATGAAGCAATTAAAAATCAACTCAGTTGGGCTCAAAATGATTTTTCAGTTTTTGACTTTTTTTGACAGATTTGAAAAGTTGACCAAATTGAGTTTTGATCTTAAACCATGAGCTGATTATGATGTAATATGACAAAATAAAGCTAATGCAATCTATGTCTATGATATTTAAGCACAAATCAAGCTTATGCTTTCACAAAATTACAACAGTTAAGAATTTAAGACAGACTCAAATGAATTTTGACTTTGAGAGTGTGTAGGCACAAATAACTGACTCAAATGAGTCTAATGTGCCTAAAGGGGACTTAGCAAACTGAGTCTAACAATTTTTAAACACTGCAATACCAAATGACTGCTTAAACCAAACACAGGTTTTAAGAAGCTTAAATGCAATCTACTCTTTTTTAATATCTAATCCATTGACAGCATTCAAACATGATTTACCAGCTAAATTAAAGCCAACAAATGCAATACTCAACAAGTATAAGCAACGATTACATGTTAATAGATTAATGCATTAAGACAGAATTGGAATTTAAACTTAAAGTTACTCACATGAGTCCAACTTATCTTGTAGCTTAAACACAACCCAAACTATACTACTCTATACCAAAACCAATCCAAAAGCACCTGCATCAACCCATATCATCACCAAATCCAAATCAATCTCAGCAGTTGACTTTTGTTGACCATAAATGAAAATTGCTTAAAACTGTTTCCCAAGCTTATCAAAAGCTATAATAAGCTTGAGTAAACTTGTTTGAACTTAAAAATAAGCTAATAGAAGCTTTAATACAAGAGTTTGAAACTCAATTTCTCAACAGTGAATATGAAAGCAAGAAGTTTAAATGAAACTTTGAATTAGGACTTGAAAACAGATTATATTGATAAAACAACTTAGTTCGAATACATAAGAACAGAAAATTACATCTTTAAACTTAATTTAGAACATTAATATTAAAAATGACATATAAATGAAAATAAAAACTAACTAACTCTTCTCTTTGCATCTCTTTCTTCCTTTTTATATGCAAAAGTAATTCCACAAGTTCTCTCAGCAAGTCCCACCTTCTTTCTTGGCCATTGGATAACTTGGGAAGATTATAGCCATTTGATCACTTTTGGCGGGAAATATGGTTTCGACCTGTTGGGGTTGAGTGTTAGGGGGAGGGGTGTATTTAATGCCTTTTGGAAGGTTGTTGAGGTTGGAGGGGACAAAGCGTGGAGTAGGGTGAGCTAGAGTGGTTGAGTTGCAGAAAAAGTGGTGATGGAGAAGGTGGTATTGGAGGGAAAAGGTGGGTGGTTTTATTATAAACCGTGGGTAAAGGGATAATGGGTAAAAGGGATTGGGTAAGCGGGTTGGGTTTAAATTGGACCGGGTTGTGGGTTTGGGCTTGGTTTATTTTGGGTTTGGGTAGTTATTAGGTTTAGGACTAACTATGGATCCAAGGTGTAGTTAAGGGACCAAAACTGCCAAGTCTGATTTTCCAGGGACCAATAATGTACATTCTGAAATTATAATCCAAGGGCTAAACTTGACAATCTCCAATATTCCAAGGACCAAACTTGTCATTTTTGAAACTCAAAGGACTAAACTTGTTATTTCTCAAAACTTTTGAAATTTTTCACCAAAGGACTAATTTTGACAACTTATGATTTTAAAATGACCTTTGGTGACTTTTCTTTTGAAATAAGGGCTTCAGGGACTATTTCTGACAACTTTTGAAACTTGGGGGACTGAAACTGCGAATTATGCAAACTTAGCTCATTTTTCATCTGATTTTAAACATTTTGCATCTGAAACATATAAAATGCAATTTTTAGATATTTTCAGTATTTTGATGCATTTCTGAGCATTTTTAAACGTTTTGCAGTTCAGAATTAACCAAAAATGATGAGTATTTACACACTCATCAAGTCCTAAGAAAAACCTAAGTTCACCCATCATTGACATTTCAAAATTTGTTTTCACTAGATTTGAAAAAGTGTTTGAGTACTTTTTTAGGTAGAACCAAAGATGATATCATCCACATAAATCTGAACAATTAAAATGTGTGCCCCATGATATTGAATAAACAGTGTTGGATCGACCGATCCTTTGATAAAATGATTAGCAAGGAGAAAGGATGACAACTTATCATACCACGCCCGAGGGGCTTGTTTGAGACTATAGAGAGCCTTGTTCAGTTTGTAGACGTGATTAGGGAACTCTGGATCAACAAATCCTTCTGGCTGGCTAACATACACTGTCTCCTTAAGTTTACCATTTAGAAAATCCGTTTTGACATCCATTTGGTAGACGGTGATGTTCAAGTCAGTCGTGAATGCTAGAAAAATCCGTACAGCCTCAAGTCTAGCAACTGGTGCGAATGATTCTTCGAAGTCAATACCCTCTTCCTGTCTATAACCCTTAGCCACCAGACGTGACTTGTTTCGGATAACCATACCTTTAGCATCTAACTTATTCTTCCAAATCTATTTGAGACCAATGATGTAGACCCCTGTCGATCTTTCAACCAATTCCCATACTTCTAAACGTTTAAACTGGTCCAGCTCTTCTTTCATGGATTCAATCCAGTTGTCATGAGTCATTGCATCTTTAATGTTTTTGGGTTCAGTTTGACTGACATTGAGTTTATAGATGCATTGTTCTCTGTCAATCTGAAGGCGTTGTCTAGTTACGACTGGTTGGTTTTGGTTTCCCATAATGTTAACAAGGGAATGGTCTTTAGTCCATCGGTGTGTGGAAGGTTGATGTTGGTATACATTGTGCAGATTAGGTGGATTCAGATGGCTGGTAGAAAGGGTTGAAGAACGCATTTCCATCATAATCGGCAGGTGCAAGTACATCTTGGTAATGAATATCATCAGTTGGTTTAGTGTCATTAGAAGCGGGTTGTTCGGCTGTTGTTGGATATTCAATTGAGAGTGCATCAGCAATGGTTGTTGTTGTGTCAGGTGTATTAGGTATTGGAATATTATCAGGTTGAGCAGCGGAAACAGTTGATACATCTAGAGCACGTTGATGAAAATCTTCACTAAACGATAGGGCAAACAACGTTTCCATCTAACGATGAGTGAGTTGAAAAGTTTGGTCAGCTGATGATTGAGGGAAGTTGAGACGGTTATGTCCGGGTTCCAAGCTATTTTGCTCAGAAGCCATATCTATGAGCTCATCAAAATTAGCGTGAATGGTTTCCATAATCTCCTTTTTACGACGATTCCAAATCCGGTATCCTTTTGAGTTTTCACAATATACAACGAAGACTCCAATGTCAGCTTTGGCCTTGAGCTTTCCAAAGTCATCACGATCATTATTTGGATAACAGAGAGCACCAAGTACATGAAAGTGTTTTAGGTTCGATTTTCGATTATGGATAAGCTTATACAGTGTTTTGTTGTGGTGTTTGGTTATCATACAACGGTTCTGAGTGTAGCATGCAGTTGACATGGCTTCAGCCCATAAGTAATCTGGAAGTTTTGCATTGATCAACATCATTCTTGCAGCTTCTACTGACGTACGGTTTCGTCTTTCGACAACTCCATTTTGTTCTGGTGTTCTTGCAATGGATGTTTGATGCTCAATTCCTACTTTCTCATAGTATTCTTGAAGATTTTGGTTCAGAAATTTAGTTCCTCTGTCTGTTCTGGCTTGTCTAACCGTGTTATGGAGCTGAACATGAATTTTCGTGAGAAAGGTGATGATCATTTGTGGAGCTTGATCTTTACTTCGTAGAAAATAAACCCAAGTCCATCTGGAGTAGTCATCAACGATTACGAGAATGTAGCATTTTCCATTATTCGTCTGCACACGCATCGGGCCACACAAATCCATGTGAAGAAGATGAAGAACATGCTGAGAGATGTTTTCAACCATCGAAGGAAAATGAGCACGAGTGCTTTTCCCTTGTTCACAAGTGACCATAAGTGATCTTTTGAATACCTAAATCTTGGAAGACCTTCCACTAGTTTGTGCCGTGCAAGATTAGTTATGGTTTGAAAGTTCAAATGTGAAAGTCTTCTGTGCCACAGCCATGATTTTGTAGACCTTGCCTTAGAAAGTAGACAGATGGGAGATGAAGCGATCATGTCTTGCAATGAGATAGTGTAAAGGCTTGATGTGCGGTTTCCAGACATGAGATCGTTTCCTTGTAGGTCACGGATGAAGCAAATTTTCTCCCTAAAAGAAACTTCCAAATCACCATCACAAAACTGACCGACTAAGAAAAGATTGTGTCCAAGACCTTCAACATAATAAACCCTTCTAATTTCTATGTTCCCATTGATGTAGTCTCCGTAGCCCATGATAGCTACGAAGTGATCATTCCTGAACCTGACAATGCCAATGAACTTTGAAACAAAGTTTGTAAGAAGTTTGATATTGCCTGTCATGTGCTGGGAACATCCGCTAACAACAATCCAAAGGATGATCTGTATCACCTGCAATACACATAGACAACACAGGTGGAATAGAAGTAGAGGTGGAACCCGAAGAGTTAGAGGGTTATGTTATAGTTACAGATGAAACACACATGTTTATAAGTTTGGGTATCCATTTAAATCCAGGTGTATTTTGTAACCATCTCTGCCAAGTCCAACTAGTTTGTGCTTTGGTCATAGTGAATGCACTAGGTGATATTCTATTCCTAGGAGGTGAAGTGGGTTCTATGGGTACATCAGTGATATTCTCAGAAACTATAGAAGGTGGTTTACCTAGCACATACTTAGAAGCATTAGTGGGCCTAGAGGTAATTCCATTTCTATGTTTCCGCTTACGAGATAAGATAGATTTAGGAACACAATTATCATAACAACCAGAAAACATGCTTTTACGACAAACAATACAAGATGCTTCAAACATAACATTCAAAGTACTCGAAGATTCAACATTCGTTACATCACTTTTTCTATTAGATTTATTTAACGCAATATCTAAAGTAGGTGCAACATGTGTTTTATTCAAAGTCCTAGTGTGTTCTTCTACTATAGGGGTCTTTACTGATCTTCTCTTGCGTTGCAACTTCTTATTCTTCTTGTTTGTGCTCTTAAGCTGTGAAAGTGCTAACGGTAGGATTAGAGGCAACTACTCCTGTAGAAGTGGAAGGAAGCACATTAGCATCTTGAGGTTTGTCATTAGGAATCCTAGTGTCAATTTTAAACATTCCAGGTGCAAGGACATCTATGTTACTAGACTTATCATTCTCATATTTCTCCAATTTCTCTTTCAACTCAACGATAGTGTGTAACAAATCTTGGTTTTCAGAGCGAATGTTTCCATTAACATTTAAGACTTCACGAGTGTACATAAGATGATCATCAAGATCTTTTGACGCTTTGGCTCGAGTCTTTTTGAGGAAATTAAATATGACACCATATTCAGTTTTGACTTTTGCAATTTCTTGTTCATATTTGAAAATTTGACACTTTAAAGACGCGTTTTCCTCATCCAGTCGTTCGAGGTTTGGTTCAAAAGTTTTATCACTCGACTATTTGAGTTCGTTTTGCAAAGCAAGTTCTCGATTATTACAATCTTTTTGACACCATTGAAGACGACGTGTTACAATTGAAAGTTCATTTAACAAACGCTCATTTTTCAGCTTTCAAAGTTTCAATTTGAGACATCTTATCAACAATATCAACATTATCAACATAATCAACAAAATTAACAGCAATATTATCAAAAACAGAAACAGCAGTATAATACAACACAAGTGATATGGTATCAGCACAGATAACATCTTTCAAGAGTCGATCGACATGGTTTTGAAAAATTTTGTTTTTCTTTTTGGTTTTCAAAGTCCATGCCTCTGTTGCATTGAAAATTGTTTTCATGTGCCCAATCTCCTTTTGAAGATCTCATTCCCAATATGTTGCACACATACGTAAATTTTGAACATAGGGTAAAAGTTGTTTTTTAAAAATATCCCTTTGTTTTCGGGCATAAGGCGATTGAAAAGTTTCAACTTTTATTTCCAAATTAAAGTAAATTTCACGTTCCAAAAGATTAATGTCAGACATGAATGTATCAAAATATTTAAGAAGTTGACAGCTTTCGAGTAATGATGTGATTTCACTTAAAGAAGGTAAAGGACCATTAATTTATGCAACTGTTTTGACGGGACCAACATTAGAAGAGGACTCAGGAATTGGTGTGATAACCCAATGTGTGTTTGTATTATCCTGTTTTTTAACAAAAGTTATAAGAGGGCCTTTTGAATAATCGAAAGGTTTGTTATATTCAACGTTTTCCATTTTCAACCAACTCTCTTCTTCTGCATCGATTTCCTCTTCACGATTATATTCAATAAAACACACAACAGATTCATCAAGCATCTGTTTGACACTATACAACTTTGGATTTGCTTTGAATGCTTTATTGAAAAAACGTGGTTTGTTATCAGCAAGATTTGTCCCATATCTATCTGGATTTGGCATAAATGAAAACTTTTGAATCATTGTGATTGACTCACCATGTTTATAGACAACATTTTGAAACTCTTTAATTTTGTTTTGCAAATAGACAATTTCATCAAGATATTGATCTATTCGTTTCCTTGAGGTTTGTTTGAATTCTGAAAACTCTTTTTGACACAATAACAACGCAGACTTGGCTTTTTGAGTTTCCGAAGTAAGAGTGTTAATGTGTTGTTTATGTTCAAATTTTTGTTGTTCTATTTGAGAAATCAAATCATTTTTGGAAACCACTAGATCACGTATCTGTTTTTCTAAAGATTGTTCGTTTTGGTATGACTTTGAAAAGGCGACTTCAAAACTATATTCACGTTTCTCTTTTGTTTCAAAATTCTTGAGTTGTACCTTATAGCATTCAATATCCTTAGTCAATAGTGCCACTTTTTCACGAAGATTATTATTAATCTCATTGCACATCTCCAATTGAGATTGGGTGGTCTGAAATAAGGTCATGAGCTCTGGATCTGGATTAGACAAAGGTTCATTTTGTTCAACTTGAGTCTCAACATATTCATCATTTAGATACTCAAATGTAACCACGGGGTTAACTTCACTATCAATGGTAACCGTAAGGTCATCTTGATCGTCAAATGTAACTACGGGATCCATTTGATTATCTTCGTGAGGAGATGTAGATGGCTCATGTTGAACACTATGTTCCTTGTCGAATGCAGATGTAGGCGGAGATATCAGATCATGTATAAGACATATTGTTAATACAAATAAGCCATAAAAACGTTTATTTATATTTTACGATCTTCTAATGTTTTGTCGATAACAAACGTAAAATCATTTTAACGAAACAAATAAAATATGTAAATAGTTTGAGCCAATAGTTTGCTAACACACTTACGTTTTCATATAAAACATTAAATAAGCAATAGTGTTATCATGGTATAGTAATGCATATGTACAACAACTAGTGTTTACATAATGGGTAGATATATACATACTTAGTATGTATTATAATGGGTATAAGGATGGGTAGAAGTATAAGTATTTGACCCATTGACTAATTACATTGAATGTAGTTGGGTAAAACCCAAAGTCCATGACCCATACCCATGGAGCATGATCCATAACCCATTGCATGACGTCATGCATAAGTCATGATGGGTATTATTCATGACCCATGGAGCTAACCCATGACCCATTGACAAGATGTATTGCATCTTCTAGATACATTGTATCTATTTAGATACTCATGGATCAAAGCCTAAAACCCATGATCCATAATTCATTACCCATAACCCATTTAGGGGGAGCGTCCGACAGATCTCAAACAAGGGATCCGTGGGATCCGTGGAACAGTAGCATGTTTTTGTCTATAAATACTTAGCCATTTCTTCATTGTAAATCGCCACTCCCACACATACTTTCTCCTAGTATTGTAAACTCTCTAACCTCAGATATAAAGGATCTTTCTATGTAGTTTTTGTTTTTTTTGTGTGATTCTCTAGGTTCCTCTTAAAGGCGAGATCACCACCTCTTGAAGTCGAGCAAGCTCAAGGTAATGAGCTGCCATGCTTCGTCATCATCAAGACTACTGAAGTTCTCTTGTTGATAGTTCTTTCTTCCTCTCTAGAAGTGTTGTGTCTAAAGCATTAGTGAAGGATGCAAAAAGGGTCAAGACGAAGGCATTAGTGAAAGGTGCAGAACGTCCGTGTCAAAGGCATTAGTAAAGGATGCCAAAAGGGTCAAGTCGAAGGCATTAGCGAAAGGTGCCAAAAGATCATGTTAAAGGGCATGAGTGAAAGATGCCAAGGGTGTACAATCGATATGGTGCATCGATGTACAAATATAGATAGGTTGTATCCAAGGATATTGATATCCTTGATGATGTTGTAATAAGGAGTGAGTCTCCTTTGGGATAGGTGTTGTGTAGTGTTTGGTAGTAGTTCCTCCTTTGTAATGGAACTCGGTATCTAGACTTGTACCGGATAAAGTGTAGGCGGTTGTGATAGGTTTGGTTCTACCTCGTGGAAGAATCTGGTGTCTAGCCTTGTACCGGAAAAAGAGTAGGTGACGTTGTGAAGGCTTCTCCGCCATAAGGAGTTTGTGTCGTGTAGTGCTTACGAACTCTCGAGTAGGTGACTCGGGGAGTGGAGTAGGGCAAGGAAGGAATCCTTGTAGCCGAACCACTATAAACACTCATGTTTTGGTTTTTCTGTTTCTCACTCTTTACCTTTGCATCACATATTTACATACTTATCTATCAACATCCAACATACACATTCAAATAGATTGACATAAGTCGATTTAAACATTTTCAAAAGAAGTTTTAATCGGTAAAACTATTCAACCCCCCCTTCTAGTTTTCCACAATTGGTACCAGAGCTTCGTTACCAAGTTTCTTAATAGTATATTGTACTTTTAAAACTTGATATGATCCGTGTATGATTGAAAACTACAAGGAAGGAAATTTCTTAAAAACAAAAGCGCACGTTTTAAATATTTTATAATGTTGGATAATGATAGATCTTTCTAATATTTTCCTTGTTGATAATTCTCCATACTAGGATTTGGGCATCCTAAGAAGATCATGAAGAATTTCTCTCTGAGTACTTCTTTTCTCAAAAAGAATATATAGCAAAGGTATGATCTTTAATAAATTACTTACAAATAAATTATTTTCGTATATTTTCTAGATGAATTAATATTGTCATTTTTTATAAACATGATTAAGTTTAGTAGTCTCATTACGCTCTCTTAAAAATCACTAAAGTGGTTGTCTATATTGAACTCATCATCAAGAATAGTACTCTTCGTTGATCTCTATATATAAAACTACAAGCTAGTGATAATGATATCTCGGCTATTCGAGAGCCTTGATCATCACCTCTCACATAAGGTTATTGACATTTCATCTATGTCAATAAGTATCCATGTGAGACTCCTCATATTATGATAAAATAGGATTTTATCATAATATTTAAACTTCCTAAAGAATTATGATTTATTCATAAAAAGGGAACCTCATCAAAAAGGACTAGTAAAACACGTCAAAACTCCAAACCATAAGTTATAGAGCATAAACATCAACCCTAGCCAAGAATTAGAACTCCCAAAACATAATTATCAAAGATCACTTAGGCTGTCAATTTGTTGATATGACATTTCCCTGTGCTTGAACTAGCCGGATCCCTCTGCAACAGAAGACAAAATAAGCAAGAAATGATCACTGTGGAAGTTCCACTCTTCACTTTACTCTCTCAAAACTCATGAACATAAAACCCAATTTACTGTTCATAGGATTTAATTCATCGTCTTCTCCAAGGAAACAATCTCTTGTTTAAGTATAATCTTCACTACATTGTTATTTCCATTCTTCGATTCCTAGGAGTACAATTTTCATCTTTAGAAATTGAGCTCAAATGGGTCTGTCACAATTTGTTACCACATTGTTTTCTAAGATAAACTAAATCAAAGAATCAACATTGTTAATACAAATGAAACTCATTTTTCGAATTCAATTAAGAAGTATTGAGCAAAATTGTTATGAATCCCATTAGGTTACTATTCACACAATTAACACCACATTGTGGTTTTGATGTTTAGGACCAATCATTCATAGAAATAGACAACAAGATTACCAAGACACTGTTCACTACATTCCCATGTATCATCGTAAGGATGGCTTGAGCCCGGATGATCGAAAAGCCTTCAAGATGTTGGAAAAGAGATTATTCCACGAAGGACGAGTTGTTGAACCCTCATTCATCAACAACACCGACATTCCCCAAGTCTTTGGGGCAATCAACTTCCATTACCTCTTGAACATTAATGAGGAAATTTATCCGGTGTTTGTGCTAGAGTTTTACAAGTCCATGAGAATCATTCGAAATGAAGATGGAACCATTTCGATAGCCTTCACCATCAATGAGCGAGAGTTCACCTTCTCTCTGTATCCCATGTCAAGGAGTATGTATGTACTTAAATGAATGGTGGATCATCACGAGGTATACTTCACTGCCATCCCGGAAGCAAACACGGTAAGGGATACCGTCTTCATGGAAAGAGCCTCTCCATCAAGAGTCACGAGAAACTACAAGGTTATCTATAGAGATCCGTTTCAAATGGAGCTTTCGGAAATGTTCCCATTATACAAGAAATGGGAACTCGTGCTAAGGGAAAACGTACTTTGCTTGGGAGGAAAAAATGATCATCCCAATCCTTGCCCAAGCTTCATGATCTATTGCCTTGTAACCGGCGCTCACTTCAACCTCGCCTATTACATGGTAAAAATAATTGCAAGTGTGAAAAGTATGGACAAGATGGTACTCCCTTATGCCATGCTCTTGACTCGCCTAGCAAACTTCGTCTTTGCTCTAGAAGATTCTCCTTACTCCTATGACCACACCTTTTGCAACAAGGTTACGGTACCCTTATTCGATGGAAAGACCACAAGGATTATGGTTAATGGCAAGAGACCTCACCCACCAACGGATTCATCGGATGAAAGATAAAGAGAATGAGAAGGAAGCAACCCCCTTGGCAACGTCCATATCGACCCCTTAGCATACGCTAACCAACTGCCGGATGTCCCAAGCCCTTCACGAGAGTTCCAACAAACAAGGGGCATATTCAAGTGTTTTGCTAACTTCCTCATGAAGAAGAAGTAGGGATGGAGGGGTTAAGAGTGAAGGCGATAGAGATGGATATGAAGATGGAGGTGAAGTAGGAGGATGAATGGAAGGAAGGTAAGGTCTTAGACCTTAATTTGTGAACAATTTATGAAACAATTGTCTGTAAAAAATCTAAACAATATTTATGTAGTTTAGGATGTAGCTCGTAGAAGATGTCATAACTTAGACTAAAACATTCTAACTTAGGAACCGGAAAAATGAGAATTTTACGACAACTTGATCTCGTTCAAGTAGTCGGTCCCACTCATTTTGCTTACATTCTAGTCGTCATTACTTACTATATGTTATATTTTTTGCTCGCATATGTTTATTGAATGTAGAAATGATTAGGATGAGTATTTTCTTAGAAGTGCAAAAACTGCACATTTTTTGAGAGGCTACTGGTCAACAATAGTCGGATCCCTTAGCTATAACTAGCCGGATCCCTCAGATGAGGGAACCGTGGGATCCGGGGAAATCTGAAATGCAGTTGCAGACCTTTATACATCAAACCATTCCCCTAGACCACATCATACTAGCTAAACATGATTCTTTAGGATCATTTAAGTCCTCCTCAAGCTCTGTAGATCTCACACTCACTCATAGTTAACTTAGGATCACATTCAAGGTACTTTTGATTTATCAAATCATCTAACTCACCATATTTCCGCTCCAATGCTCACACGTTATTCCTCACATCTCACAACATGTAGTTTGATATTTTTCTCAGTTTTAGCAATTTGATTTTAATCGTCCTTACCTCAAAATAGGATTAAAAACTAGTTTTTTATTTCTTTTTATTTTTTTAGGAATTTTCAAAATTTCTCTTAAGCCACCATCTGATCTCTAGGATCAATTGTCCTCATTTGTCATCCTCAAATCAATAGTATCATCCTTAAATAATTAATTGCACCTTCAAAAAGTCCACTTTCCTACAAAAAACCATCATTAGGTAACCCCACTCCTTGTAGTTGGACATTCAAAGTCACATACCATTTAAGACACCTGAGAGAAGTCAAACCCTTAAGATTTTTAGGTACTGGATCTTAAAAGAGCATAATCACCTCACCATTATGTTGTCTGACAGACGGATCCCTGGTTTATAACTAGACGGATCCCTAGTGAGAGGGAACCGTGGGATCCGTGTCTACAGAACAGCTTGTGATAAGATTTTCTTTCAAATTCAAACCTTCTTTGGTAATCTAAACACCTTTGCTTACCATTTAATGACTCCCTAGAGTAGAACAACACCATAGTTGACCTTGGTGCATGCCAAATTTCTTAGTGGTCAAGAATTTAATTCATTAACTCAACTTCATGCTTTATAAGCCAAGGAATCTTAGGAGCTTAAGCCACTATTCATACCACAATCCAAAAATCAAAAGTTAAGACTTCTACAACACCCTCTCCTTCACTATGACTAAATCATCTAGCAAGAACTCTTCAACCAAAGGTTCATCCAAAAAAGAATGCTCACATGGTCCATGAGATATCATCCACCGAGTCATCACCCGTAAGAAGTCCAAATGCTAGAATTACCCCTCAACAAATTCAATCAACAATAGCTAAAAGATCCGCTAGAATTAGCATTCGACCATTTGAGTTGGAAAAAGCTTCATCAAGCACTAAACCAAACACACCTAGCTCTAGTAAAACACCCAAGCCTTCATTTTTAGAACCTAGACTACATTCCTTTACCGAACCTCTTTCTCATCCAAATCTCTACTCATTAGAAGTCTCACCACCAAGGAATTCCCATTCACCAACCTTCTCGCTAAATAGGGAACCACCTTCATGACCAAATAGTCCATCTTTGGAGACAAGGAATCACCAAAGATCTAACCACATAGAAGACTTTCCATTACCACCACCAACTCATGAATCATCACCCACATTTTTAGTGGAACCACATCCTACGTTGCTCAACACACCTCCACCATCTTTTGTGGAACCTCCTCAAAACATCCCACCTCCTCCAGTTTCTAGTCATGACAATAATTGCTCTAATTGTCAAATCACCCAAGGACTTGTTCAAAAAGTACGAAATGAGTTGCATTTCAAGTTTAATCATCTCCTTAAATGATTGGACCAAATAAAAAAGTCTACTCATCCTTAGATTCAAGCACATTGATGCTTTTTAGGTTTCCGTCACTTCTTAGAATTAGTAGAAAATGTATTTCATGTTTGAGTCATTCTCTTAGTTTTAAAGATATGTAGATCATTTTTATTGAATGAAATTACATGTTATATGCCATATTGTCTTGAGAACATGTTTGGTGCCTTAATACATATCTCATTTTGATGTTAACATCACATTTTACATCACCATTGCTGTCTTAAGCTTACAGACAAACGGATCCCTCAGCTAAGCTTAGACGGATCCCTCCAAAGGAGGAACCATGGGATCCGTGTAATAGAAGACTTGTTTATTACTAACTTGAGTCTTATTTGTAGGAAATTATGCATTATATACTTGTTTTCTAACCTTTGTTTTGTAGATTTTCGATAGACACGTGAAGACTTTGACACCCTTAGCTAGGGGGAGTTTCTTGCCAAAGCAAAACATTGCAAAATCATTTGCAATAATTTCAAATTAGTTTACATTACTTGCCGTCCTCCTCACAAAGGAGCACTCGTCAAGGGGGAGCATTTTGCAATCATAATTGCAATACACTCGCTTAGTATTCCTACTTACTTGACGCCCTCACAAAGGGATGGACTCGTCAAAGGGGAGCTAAGACAAGAATACTTCTCTTCTCTTACTCTATATTTTTCTTTTCACATGTTACTTTTCGACGCTCTTTTTGTTTCGACAAAAAGGGGGAGAAGAGAGTAAAAACTCCAATTCAAACTTTTACGAATTTTAGTTTTTCCTTAAAATAATCTTATGTTTTATCATCAACAAAAAGGGGGAGATTGTTAATAAAAATAAGCCGTAAAAACATTTATTTATATTTTACGTTCTTCTAATGTTTTGTCGATAACAAACGTAAAATCATTTTAACGAAACAAATGAAATACGTAAATGGTTTGAGCCAATAGTTTGCTAACACACTTACATTTTCATATAAAACACTAAACAAGCAATAGTGTTTTCATGGTATAGTAATGCATATGTACAACAACTAGTGTTTACATAATGGGTAGATATATACATACTTAGTATGTATTATAATGGATAATAGAATGGGTAGAAGTATAAGTATTTGACCCATTGACGAAATACATTGAATGTAGTTGGGTAAAACCCAAAGTCCATGACCCCTACCCATGGAGCAAGATCTATAACCCATTGCATGACATCATGCATAAGTCATGATGGGTATTATCCATGACCCATGGAGCTAACCCATGACCCATTGACTAGATGCATTGCATCTTCTAGATAAATTGTATCTATTTGGATACTCATGGATCAAAGCCTATAACCCATGATCCTTCTTCCATGACCCATAACCTATTTAGGGGGAGCATCCTACGGATCCCTTGTAATACACTAAATGGATCCCTCATGCAAGGGATCCGTGGGATCCGTGGAACAGTAGCATGTTTTTGTCCATAAATAGTGAGCCATTTCTTCACTGTAAGTCACCACTCCCACACATACTTTCTCCTAGTATTGTAAACTCTCTAACCTCAAATCTAAAGGATCTTTCTATATAGGTTATGTTTGTTTTTGTGTGATTCTCTAGGTTCCTCTTAAAGGCGAGATCACCACCTCTTGAAGTCGAACAAGCTCAAGTCCAGTTGCCATGCTTCATCATTTTCAAGACTACTGAGGTTCTCTTGTTGATATTTCTTTCTTCCTCTCTAGAAGTGTTGTGTCTAAAGCATTAGTGAAGGATGCCAAAAGGGTCAAGACGAAGGCATTAGTGAAAGGTGTCAAACGTCCGTGTCAAAGGCATTAGTGAAGGATGCCAAAAGGGTCAAGTCGAAGGCATTAGTGAAAGGTGCCAAAAGATCGTGTTAAAGGGCATTAGTGAAAGATGTCAAGGGTGTTCAATTGATATGGTGCATCGATGTACAAATATAGATAGGTTGTGTCCAGGGATATTTATATCCTTGATGATGTTGTAATAAGGAGTGAGTCTTCTTTGGGATAGGTGTTGTGTAGTGTTGGGTAGTAGTTCCTCCTTTTTAATGGAACTCGGTATCTAGCCTTGTACCGGATAAAGTGTAGGCGACGTTGTGATAGGTTTGGTTCTACCTTGTGGAAACTTGGTGTCTAGCCTTGTACCGGAAAAAGAGTAGGCGACGTTGTGATGGTTTCTCCGCCATAAGGAGTTTGTATCGTGTAGTGCTTACGAACTCTCGAGTAGGTGACTCAGTGAGTGGAGTAAGGCAAGGAAGGTGTCCTTGTAACCGAACCACTATAAATACTCGTGTCGTGGTTTTGTGTTTCTCGCTCTTTACCTTTGCATCACATATTTACATACTTATCTATCAACATCCAACATACACATTCAAATAGATTGACATAAGTTGATCTAAACATTTTAAAACGAAGTTTTAATAGGTAAAACTATTCAACCCCCCCCCCTTCTAGTTTTCCACACATATGTTAGGATCTGGTACATGAGACAAGCCATCAGTGTCAAACACTGGGCCTGTGTCACTCTTGTGGAGCTCTTGCATGTTGGCCATCAACATTACAGCTGTGTTAGCTGGCAAGTCCTCTATATCATCATCGGAATCTACATTAGCAATGAAGCTCTGTTCCTTGTTGGTAAGTGTTCCACCAGCTTCATCTTTGAGAGCCAAGAGTAAAGCCTCCTTGTGATAAGTGATGCCTCTTGTTCTCGGCTTTGGGCAAGCATTCGCCAAATGACCCTTCTTGTTGCAGTTGTAGCATCTAAGACCATTATTCTCATTCTGAGCATTTCCCTGATCAAAAATTCGAACCCTTTGCTGTGGAGCAACCATGTTATTCCTTCCAGAAGCATTAAATCCTTGACCACTACCCATCTAACGACCATTGCTTCGGTTCTGAACCTCAACCCTTCCATTGTTAACAACTGCTTGATTCCTTGTGTTAGATGAGGTACGAATACGGTTGTTGGAATTGTTAGCAAATCTCCTAAAGGCTCGAGCAATTAACGAAAATCCTTGATTCAACGTATCGAAAGCTTCTGTATCCTCATTCGGTGTCTCACTGTAGAGTGCTGAATCGGTGTTGTTATTGTAAGGAACCAGTTGAGTTTCTTGTGATTGCTGAGATGGATCATATGGTGTAATTTGGGCTGATTGTGGTGGATTAGTAAAGACAGTAGGCAGCAGTGGAAATTATGGATAACAAGCTTGAGTGAACAAAGCGAGAGCATTAGCATTTGGTAAAGGTGAAGTGACTCCACGGAGAGCTCTATCTTTGTCCACCTCCTTTTGATGGTGCTTCAAGTAGTCATACAACAACCCGTACTTTTCCTTGTGAAGATATTTAGCTTGACGGTTGAATGTAACATAGTTTTCCCAATCAGGACCAAGACAACTTAGGAACATTGTGTTGATTGCAATTTTGGCATAATGATGTTGTGTTTGTCTAAGTCATTGATGATGTCTCTAAACCGATGATAGTATGACTATAATGATTCCCCCTGTTTAATCATGAAATTCTCATAGGATAGGTAAAGTTTTGATTCCATGTCTTCTTGATTGAGTTATGTGCCTTCCATTAGGAGATGAATGTGATCCCACATTACGTTTGCAGTTTTCTGAGCATCAACACTGCGAAGAATCGGATTGGTTAAACCGAAAAGGATATATTGCATTGCAAGTTCATCAGCTTTAAAATGAAGTAGTTGTTCAGCGGTGAGTTGATCCATTATGAGAGTGGAAGTAACATCATCTCTTGGTGGAGTAGCATCTGGATCTCCGGGTACTGTTGTAGTAGGCATTTGAAAAGGACCTTCAAGGATGACCTTCTTCAAGAACTTACCATGTGGTTTTTTAAGATCACAAAACCTAAAGAACCTCATCACCCATTGATCATAGTTTCTGGGAGTGAGCATTGGAGGTCTATCAATGGATCCAGCTTCATGAATGGATTGTTGGCTACTTATACCTTCACACATCTTTGCAAACCAAGTGGGTTCCTTTTGCGTTGTTGCATTCATAGCACACTTCTGTGGAAACTGATACTTAAAGTAGTTAGCATACTGATGTTGTTATGGATATTGCTGAAGGAATTGTTGTTGTAAGAGTGGTTGTGCAATGTGAGGAGGAAAGTAATTTCCAACTTGTTGTGGTTGTTGTTGAGGATATTTTTGTAGTTGTTGTTGTTGTTGAGGATATTCATGAGGAAAATAGTTAGAGTATGGTGGTTGAGACATCTTTGAAATTTGTGTAGATGATGGATCTTTGTAGTTGAATGAAACTTGTTGTTGTTTGTTGAAGAAGTAGTTTAGGCGTAAACAATACCTTAGGCGTAAACTGCTGAAGTTAGGCTTAAACTCCCTTTAAGCGTAAACAGAAAGCTTAGGCGTAAACTCCTTCTTACACGTAAACTTAAAGATTAAATGTAAGCTTAAACATGAACTAAAGACTTAGAAGTAAAGGACCTTAGGCGTAAGAATGAACTTAGGCGTAAAGGCTTACTCGTAAGCTTTAATCTTAGGCATAAGATTAGGTTTTAAACCAAAATCCTTCACACTTTTCCAAGTGTGAGATATCCACAAGTCGAAGTGTTTTTCAAGCTTATCCAAGAAAGAGAAACACTAAGTTACCAACAGCTTCAAAGAATTTGATGAAGATTCCTTACGCGTAAAACTGCTTAGGCGTAAACTCTGACTTAGGCATAGAAGTTACGCGTAGAACTAGGGTTTCGTTAGGCGTAAAAAAAGGGTTTTCAACTTACGCGTAAGAAAAGGGTTTTCTTATGCGTAAAACCAACAGAATCTACCAAAACATATTTTTATGCATCAAAACGTTTTGTACACTCGTTTTTAATGATGAAAAAGCTTCAAAAACACTAAAAGAACAAGAAAGTTTAGAACTTGATGATCCAAAATGGTTTTCGAGCTTAAGCGTAAACTATAACCACGATACAAAAACGAGTTCAAAATTGAAAGAAAACACGTAAAGCTTCAAACTTTTTGTCAAAACAATGATTCTAAACACTATAGTAACCTTAAAACACAAGAATCTTTAAAATTTTAGTTCAAAAATCAATGTTTTTGAAGCAAATGAAATGTGTATAACGAGAAGGCTACGCGTACGAGTACAAAACTTCAAATACAAACGTTCCACCCAACTAGATAGCGTATGATACCACTGTTAGGTCACCATAATATGAACACAAGTATGTAGATGATAGAAACAAGAGATAAAAATGGATGGTTGAAATCAATCACATGTATGGAATAAGAAAATGTTTATGTGTATTATGAAAGAGATCAACACCTCTCAAATGAGAGGTTATATTGTATTTATAAGAATGGGAGCTAGGGCAACAAGTCTAGTCCCTTCCCTTGGCCTTTTGGGCCTATGCATAGGCTTATGGGCTTTTTACATAAGCCTAGCTCTAATTACTAACATAAAAGCCATATTTAAGCAACCTGTTACATTGAAATAACTAACACTTGATAATACTAGTTACAAGTGATTCCAACAGTAACTCTCCTCTAGACTATCTGGGATCGCCAAGTACCGTACTATATCCCCCGAATACTCTATTATCATAAAGCTACAACTCACGCAATAAACACAACGATGGCTTGAGTGCACTCTCAAACTTTTTGCTATATAGGACGTTCAAGCTCGCAACAATTAAAGAAGAAGCCAGTTTTCCTTACTCTAGCGTCTACCAATTAAAATAAGAGACAACCTAACAATAATCAACATCTAGGTTTCATAGATCTAAGAAAACACTAGATTAATTTAGCTACGCATGATGGATAAGCATGAACGCAAACAAATAATTGAACATATAATAAATATGGTGATAGATTGTATAAACAAACTTATCTTTGAGTGTAAAGAAGGGTTTGGAACCCTAAAATACTGCCCAAGTCGGACTATGAACGAACTAGGGTTTGCTCTCCAAAATATTACACATAAAATAAATAAAATTTAAAGTCTATATATAGATTTACACTTGCGACGGCGTCGCCTTTTGATGGTGACGCCGTCTGGTCGACGTCATTAGGGTTTCGTTATGGACAAGTCATCGTTTGGACGACGTTAGTTGCGGAAGTGTGACGCCATCTGGCTTCATTATGGAGGTCGTCTTGGAATGGGTCTTGGTCGTCTGTTGAAAAATAAAGGGCGGCGCCCTTCTGGAATAAGGCGTGACGTCGTCATGTTGTAAAACCAAAATATGACCTGAGATGCCGCTTGAGACTTTTTAGAAAACCTTGTGAGCAACGGCATCGCCCTATGGATTGGGACGCCGTCAGGTGTGAAATTTAGCCTTGAAATCTTGACTTTGTCATTTTCTTCATGTTTTCGCTCCTTTTCGTCGAAAGTGCTTGATTCCAGCAATTTGCTTCCAAAAGACCTAAAATGTGAAAAGAAACGATTTTAAGCAGTAACAGATATAAAATGTATTTATTTAAGGCTTAAATGACCCCCTAAAAGCGAATGTTTTAAATCCTTATCACCAATCTTTCCTAAAAAGGAAGCCTTGACTATATAATTGCCACTCCATAACAAATGTTCGGAAGCATGGAGAGTCAAGTAGACGCTTTATCGGTTGAGATATCGGTAAGTAAAGACAAGGATATTCTTGGTGGAGTCATGAACCTTGGTGGAGGGTTCGTGTCTCTAGAAAGACCACATCAGGAAGTGTTTGAGGGATTGTTAATAAATTTGATTGCTAATCAGTAGGATCAGATCATGCAATTGGAAGAATATATGAGGGAAACAAAAGATATTTTCATGAAATTCACCACTAGTTAAGAATCCTTAAAGAAAAAATAAAGAAGAGTACGAATGAACAAGTTCATTTTGTGAAAATCCAAAAGATCACTAAAATCCCAAAAAATGAGGATAAAGTCATTGGTAAAGTCAATTCGATCCCATTTTAGCAAGTTTCATTGATAATGGATGTCACGCCTACTTATAAAAAACCTAGTAGGATTCATAGTCCTAAGACCTACACTTTAGTTGAGTCATGTGGATTAGGAATGAAAAATAACCTCACATACTTATATCACCCATATACGGATGATCGAAAGAAACATTATGGATTCAAACCAGGTTTATTAGGTTAAGTTGGATCACTAACTATGAATTTTTCAAAGTCAGAGATGATAGAAGATGATTTGAAAATAAAGTCCAAGTAATGGAACATAAGATTGATGAAATGATAGGTTTGCTTAGGTCACTTCCTAAGAAAACAAATGAAGAAAATTTAACTGAACATGATCACTATGAACAAAAAGACCTAGTTTTTAAAAACACGGAATTTGAATCTCAAGAAAGATACAAAGAATCCTTTAGGTAAACGGAACATAGTGATCAAGTTATTGAGAAAGATTCTCATCAATCAGGCTAAAACTTTGAGATGGATAGACAAGGATTCGAGATACTTAGGTGGATGTTTGGGTTAGCTTCTACCAAAATACGTGATGAGCATATAGGTGATCTAGATATAATAGAGGATAAGCCTACAAAGTACCCCACACGTCCTACCATCATTTGAGGAATACACACTGCCTGTGACTTACCCAGAAAAATAGAAGATGTAACATCCCCAAAAATACCGCATCAGAAGGCATCGTCATTGGGGTGCTACTTCATAATACAGAGATCAAGTTATAGAGAATGACCTCTAAATGAGAGTCCAAGAATGCTGAGCCAAGCCAAAATTTAGTACCTGAGAAATACATGTTAAAATTTGTCAACAAATATGTTGGTGAGATCATAGGTTTAAAGTAATTAAGTTTATTGAACCACAAGATTTAGATAAGTGTGAATATTATAACCCAATGGAATGAAAGAGTGTATTATATTGGCTAAGCTCATGACACCGAAGCATTAACGATAGTATATATAATAAATTCCCAATACAAGTGTCTAACCCGCACATTTGTGAAATACTCAAATAATATGCATCCGTCCAACTCGTACTAGTGGTAAGTAGAGCTTATCCTAATATAAATGGGGGAGTTAACCCCAATAGATCTATTCATAGCGTTTGTGCTTACTCACAAAAGAGTAATTAACGGTTCATGATAAAGGGCGTAATAATAGTATTTGGATCGGGACTTAGACCAGTATGCAACAGAAATTTTATACTTGCGTTCAATCGTAAAAATAAGCATGCATTCTCACCCCAAGTAATAAAAGATTTGTAAAATATGGGGCTATGAACTCACCTTAGTGAAGTAGTCTACAATAGAGTAAAATCAATTGGTGGTAGTGTGAAGTACCGACACGCAACCTATAATGACATGAAAAGTCTTAGCTCGTAGTTTAAAGTAGTTTAGAAATGTTTGTTTTATTGTTGCTTGTGTGGTAGCATTTAAGTTGAAATAGTTTGGTAAGTATTGGCTTTTGGAAGTGCTTAAGTATACATGTACAAATAATAAAAGTATCAAAAACGAATAAGTCTTTGGTTCGTCAGTAACCAAAAGACCATGTACGGATATTAATCCCATATAAATAGTAGATGAATTTGGATTGTAAGAACATCGTCAGAAGTATATGTGTATCCATGTAAATATAGCTAAATATTAGTTAATAATAAAAGTGTGTAAAAATCATATTCTAAACAATTGTCTTATTAAAAAAGTTTGTATTAAAATACACTTATAACTTATAAGTGTAGAATTTTTAGAAAATCGGGCATGAGCCGTGTATGTGTTTTAATTATATGTGGTGACTAAGTGTCACGATGAATAATATACCGTTTTTATTAAAATAAGTTTCATTTAGTTCGAATATAGCATTAATTGAGATATGGACTAATGGTTTTAAAAACATAAGGTTTGATAATAGTCATAGTTTTTAATATGTTTATAAAATATGTCTAGTAAATTTAAGGTATGCCGTAAATAAATGAGTCGAGAACGAGCAGACGAGCGAGTCGTGAACGAAGCTTGAGATAGACCGGGGAAAACAAGTAACTTGACCCAATTTGTATCACAATTCGAGTATACATTAACCTACACTATTTGACTCACACTAGTGTGTTGTTTTATATCTCCAAAAGATTTTATATATAACTCAACCGATTTTATATATGTTTTTTTTGTGCAATTTCAAACCCATACGCGCCCTTTTGTTATTTTATAACACAAGGTTTTAAATCTGTTATAGACAACTCAAACGCACTCTATTTATATCACAAGGGTTTTACATATTTTTATACTACACATAATATTTTGTATATCTGTTTTGTAAAATTTCAACTCGACGCACCCTTTGGTGGCCTACTTGACTCGACACACACGCAGGCCCAAATCTTTAAAGTAAATCTTTGCAAGCCCAATATTAAAACAATTTTCATTTTACCAAAAAGAGAGGATTTAACATTATGCATGCTCGTGTCGTGGCATCACAAAGAAGGAAAGGAGAAAATATGTCACCTAGTATATTAGGTACCGTCAAAACCAGGATATTTAAAGTGTGGATTTGGCCACACCGAGGCTCGAACCTGAGACCTCTCAGTATGGTGCGCCGCAAGAGGGGAAAATCAACATAAGTTAAAACCAAGACATCTCCATAAGCAGGTTCAACACCGCATTTAACAACTTAAGATTAAAACAACAAAACATCAACTGCTTGTTCTAGCATTATAACGACCGGGGGATCTTATCCCACGCAAATCAAAACACGTAAAAATCAAAATTAAGCACATCATATAACCAAATAAGCCAAACTTCACAATTAAGCACCATTTCCAGCCAAAAATTATACCACACTAGTTTTTAATCCAACATCAACCAAATCACAAAGAAAAATTAAGGGATTGATCGATAGAAAAATTTTATTGTAACTGATTCATCTTCAAAAGCAAACCAACAATTTTAACAATCATCAATAACAAAATAAACAAGAAAAAGAAATCAAATGAGAACCTTAAAACAAGAGGAAGAATCAATCGGTGAAGAAAACAACAATCAAAACAAATCCACCAAGCTCGAATCCACAAGAACCACCAAATACTCCTTTTGATTTTTGGATACAAGTGGTTTCATACCTGTGAATCGGTGTTATATAAAAAAAAGAAAAAATAGATAGTTTAACTCCTTCTTTCCTCGGTTCGATTTTTGATGCCATCCTTATTGAGGAAAGATTGTTATCACTTCTTTGATACAAATCGAATATGTGGTCTTTTGTGGGTAGAAGAGAAAGCGAATGAAAGGGATAAATCGATTCTCTCTTCTATTTTCTCTTGTTGATACAAAAGTTGGGAGTTCCTTGTTTGGGCTCCGGCTCTCGTACCAATTGATGATTGTTGCTTGAGACCTGCGCACTAAGAAGACAGAAAACACCGCTAGGCTTATCGTGGGATTGTCTCCCACGATTATCCTCCGGCGTGAGAGTAAGTAATCGGTTTAGGGTTAAAGGAGAGTTAGGGTTTGTAGATCGTACCTTTAATGAGGGATGGGATTCCCTTTATATACACACGAAACCTTGTTGATTCCGTGTTCCCCAATATTCGGCGTATCCCGCCTAAGTCGGTTGGGGAATGATTATCTCCATAATTAGGATATATCCGATATCGTGTTACCTAAATAACATTGGGTTTGGGCCTTAATGGGCCTAAACACTTATCAGCGTAGCCCAGTTCATGCTGGGCTTATTAGTATTGGGATTTGGTCGGGTTCGTGACCCGAATATAGACTATACGTCATCATGTCCCCCCCGTCTAGTATGCGCGATGAAGGATGCGGATGCTAGACTAATAACGGCAGACAATAAAAAACTATAAAGCGTAGCAAAGAAGCCAAAAAAGATACCTACCTATACATTGTATCTAGACCTAGTATTTTAAAATGGACGCCTTGTAAATCGGGGGAAAGTAACAGCAGCAGCGTCACATCAAGTGATCTGAACCACATGTTGGTGATAGTGGGATCCACGTGTCACTCATCGCGTGGAGGAGGACACTTATATAATCGGCTAACTCATTTGACTGTGTTTCTCACAGTAAAAACTCAATCCGCCATTGTTAAGAAACCTTCCAGTTGCAAAAAACAAAAAACTACTTAATCCAAAGGTAACCGCGCGTGCGCCTTTAAAAACATAATACCATGGTCAAGCAGTTATCTGATTTTACCTCTGATATAACTCAGGGTGAACTTCTGACATGCATCCGGTTGTTCTGGGTGAGCGGGCATCTATTGCAGATTTCCCCGAAGGGAAAATAGGGGTGTACACACGTTTTTTCGAGTTCTCGAATCAACGTATGCCCATATCCCTATTTCTGTACGACGTATTGAATTATTACCAGCTGCACCTGTCCCAGCTGCACTGCATCGGTGCAGCAAAGATCACCAATTTCGAGGTTAATTGCCGATTACTGGCGATTAACCCAACGATCCACTTATTCCGTGCGTTCTACCACACAACGTGGTCGCACGGGTGGGTCTCATTCGCTAAACGCACTGGGCGCTACCAGTGTTATACAGAGAAACTGGAGAGAGAGTTTCTTCTGGGTGGATGACGTGTGTTTCCAACCGCGTTTTAAATTTTATACCCAGGGGACATTGCCGAAGGATGAGCGTCCCCTAACTGGATCGTATGTCGTGGAGGATGCGGAACTGATAAACGCCAACCGCATCCCTATTAGTTCCTATCCTGAGGAATTTCTGGTGCATATAGGCATTAGCCGAAATTACTTTGGTATGACAGATGAGATGCCAATCTTCTTAGGCGCTAATGGCCAGGGTGGGTGCTCATCCCTTCACATCCCCTTTCTTAATTAATGTAAGAGCTTTCTTTTCCTTTTTGCACATTATGTAACATGTGTATTTGTTGTCTTCATTTGCGCAGAGATGGATCTGTTTACAGTTGTGCAACTAGCGAAGCCGATTCAAGTGAGTGTAGGGACGCGGCCGCTTAAAGAAGGAGAAGAGCCCCTACTGGATGCCACCGCAGCGTGCCCTAGCAATGAATTTAGGAGAAACAGGGACCAGCTCTTCAGTCGTAGTGGAAGCGACGCCGCTGCAAAGCGTGCCAAACCCCATAGTGCCATCCCCAGTAGCACAACCACCACCCGTAGCAGTGGCGCGGCCTATGGAAGAAGAAGAAGAGGAGGAGCCAGAGTCCGGACTAAAACGCAAAAGATCGCTCGGAGAGGATGGCGCTAGCTCATCAAGGAAAAAAACGCCCTGTGGTCGTCACTGTGGAATCATCCTCCAGTGATGTTGCGTCGTCTCACACCTCCGCTAATATCTCTATTCCTCAGTAAGTAACGTTGTCCATATGTTTTATGCGCACCAACTGTTTATATGGGAAACGACTAATTCTCTGTCTGTGTATGCAGTCCGAGCCGCATAGCCAAAACGATGTGGACTTGGCTGCTTGGGATGCATCAGTGGAGCAATTGGTTGAAGAGTTGGTGCAGGTGTCTGCGCATCAAGCTTCAATAGTTGAGAAGCTAAAGGTTCAAATTTCCAGGGAAAGCAGCCAAGGCGCTCAAAAGGATGAGAAAATTGCTTCGCTAGAAGCGCAGTTGGCTAGTGCCAAGGCTGAGGCAGAGAGTCTGAGTGTGTACGCTCGAAGCGGTGAGGAAAAATGGCGCTAATGGGCCAAATAAACCAAGAGCGCCAGAGTCATCGGGTACAAAGCTTCGTGTCTCTGGGCACTAAAATATCTGGAGAAGAGCAAGGATACGTTGACCACGCAGTTGGAAGAGTTTGGTACCACTTGTGCATTGCTCGGAAACACAAGAGATGAAGCTGCGTAAGCTCAGTTTGGAGTATGATGAGGAATTATATCCTCATCTCATGCCTGTTATTCTTGGCGCGATGTGGCTTATCAGCCATGGCTGCGCCTTGCTTGCTCGACCACGCTGGAGTCCAAAGAGCTAGTGGACGCATTTGGTGGGGTGGTCCAATGTGCCTTAGAGCGCGGTAAAGCAGAAGCTGTGGAGAAGCTTCATGAGGCAGATCTGTTAAAGGTACCTGCTGAAAAGGTACCCGGCTATAATTCGCAGGCTTATGATGAGCTAGTGTCTGCCATGGAGAAGATGAAGTCTTTGGAGCTTCCAATGATTGCTGAAATGGAACGCGACCAACATTATCCCATAACTGTTATTATGGAAGGGTTGACCTTAGCGCGCCATCATATTGATAATGCAGAAGCATGGGACTATTTTACTGAAGCCCGATGTCTCGCATCTTCAAGTGCTGTTTTTGCTCGCTCGGGGACATTCTAAATACTTTTGCTTTGGAGAAAGAAATGTCATTGAAGGAAGTGTTGGAAGCACATGCCACCAGACTTCCTAAAAAAGAGGGTATTAAAGGTAAAGCGACTATGTGCTGGGTTGGTGCAGCTCATCTTCCAAGGTCTGACGGGGTGCCAGTGAGTGTTGCCACTGTGTCTCGCCAAGACTCGGACTTATTGAAGAGGCTAAGCGAGAGTGGAGATGCTGCAGGCCGCGTGGGAACTTCATCACTGGAGCGGTCTAATGGTATATAGATAGAATATTATGTTTATGAACAACCTTTGTAATAACTTAGTTATTAATAGAAATCTCTTTTTGTGAAATTCGTGTTCATATTATGGCAACTTGGACTTATCTGTTTGTCTTTGCGTATAAGACATAGTCTACATGTCAAAGTTGTACACAAGCGCGAGTAATATAAGAAATCCATAGTCATGTATGAAGATCATAGTATTCATAAGAGATAATTTCTAAGTACCTCTTCTTATTTTTTTTATTTTTTTTATCATAATCGTGTAAGTTGTGATATACAGCGTACTGAAAATATCATATCAAGGAATCAAGTGTCTTGGTTCCTAAGTTGTTAAACGTGCACCATATGCATTGTTGCGCACCCATCGTGAGATGTGCACAAAATTATTCCAACGTCTTGAGAACAAGGTGTTTAACAAGGATACGTGATCCAGTGTTAATGGGTTTGCAACCCTCTTACTCAACGAGTCCTTTAGTAGGTTGACTCATCCTTTTACCGTCGTGCGTTTTTTAAGTACATGCACGCCATGTAGGCAAAAAATAAAAAATTGTTAAGACATATAGTATATGGAAATAACAAAGTGAAATGTGTCACGGAGTTAGCTAGAAACCGCGACGTTTTATTGATACTTGCAAGTTTTTATGAGAAATAAGTAAGACAGTATACTAAGGAAAACAAAAAAGAAATACATAAATGTGTATTGGGCACTTCAATAAACTGCAAGAGCGTCTGTGCGCTGGGCCCTAGCCCTTCCTATAGGTAGCACCTCTTAAGGTTGCAGATGTTCCATGTGCGTGGCAGTTCACGGCCATCTAAGCCTCGTAGCTTTTACGCACCTGTTCCTAATGCTTCAGTAACCTCATAGGGTCCTTCCCACTTTGGTCCAAGCTTACCTGTGTCTTCGGCGTGGCTCGCATCATTGGCGCGGTAAACGAAGTCACCTGGTCTGAATGAAACACTTCGCACTTTAGCGTCATAGTATCCTTTCATCCTTGACTTTGATTTTGCTTCCCGTATAGCTGCGCGTTTGCGCCTTTCTTCTAGCAGGTCTAAGTCGATACGTCACTCGTCGTCATTGGTTGCCACATTGATTTGTGGGTGCGAATAGTTGGCATTCCAATTTCGGCTGGTATGACGGCTTCTGTCCTATAGACTAGAGAGAAGGGGTGTCCCCCCTGTGCTGGTTTTGATGAAGTGCGGTCGCCCACGAGAACATCGATAGTTCTTCCACCCATCTTCCTTTGTGCTTATCCAAGCGTGCCTTAATTCCTTCTCCCAGGCTTCGATTCGCACGTTCAACTAAGCCGTTGGTTTGTGGGTGTTTAACTGACGCGAAGTGTTGTGTGATTTTTAGCTTCTCGCACCAGTCCTTGAAAGGGTTGTCGCAGAATTGTTTCCCGTTGTCCGAGATGATTTCCCCAGGTAGACCGAAGCGGCACACAATATTTTCCCAGAAAAGCGTTTACGCTGGTTGCCAGTGATTGTCACCACTGCCTTTGCCTCGATCTACTTGGTGAAGTAGTCTATGGCGACTATGAGGAACTTTAATCCTCCTGCTGCAACAGGAAAAGGACCGGCGATGTCTATACCCCACTTGTAAAATGGCCATGGTGCCGTAATTGGTGTTAGCTCCTGTTGTGGTTGGCGTGGCACGAGTCTGTGAACTTGGCAGTCGCTGCACTTTCTGATTAAGTCCCGCGCATCGCGGTGCATAGTGGGCCAATAATATCCTGACCGTAAAGCGCGCGCCACCACGGACCGTGGTCCTGAATGCATGTTGCATGAACCTTCGTGGATTTCTCGTAGTACATAGTTTGCTTGTAGGGGACCAACACAGCGGAGCCATAGTTGCAAGAAAGAGCGTCGATATAGTATGTTGTCCCGAAGTTCAAACCTTTGTGTTGTGCGTCGGATCCTTCGGCTTCCTTCGCTCTTGGGGTAATACTCCCTTGCTTATGAATTCCGCTATTGGTGTCATCCACGTAGGTCCGTCTTCCTCTATTACCGTGGATACTTCCATTTCTGAGATGGATTTGGTTTTCAATGTCTCCACCAACACCTGTTTGGATAGGTGTGCAAAACTTATGGATGCGATTTTGCTTAGCGCATCCGCCTTTCGGTTTTCCCCTTGAGGAACCTGTTTGATGGTAAACCTGTCAAAGCCTTTGATTAGTGCCTTGGTTTTTTCGAGGTATTGAATCATGTTTTCCTCCTTTGCCACGTACTCCCCCAACACGTGGTTGGCTACTAGCCTGGAATCCACATTTCCTTCCAAGTTACGTACACTCATTCGAGCTGCAATGCGTAGTCCGGCTATTAGGGCTTCATATTCTGCCTCATTATTTGTTGCTGTGAATTTGAAACGCAGTGCGTAAGTGAATTCCATTCCTTCCGGGTTTGTGAGGATGAGGCCTGCTCCTGACCCATCCACGCATGAGGATCCGTCTGTGAACAATATCCATGGATCTTGTAGTTCCTTCTTGCTTAGTGCGGGTGGATCGTCGGTTATGCGGTTTTCGATGATGAAATCCGCGCACCTTTTGTCCTTTTATTGCGTGCGTGGTCTATAAGAGATGTTGTGTTCACCTAGCAATACACTCCACTTCGCAATCGCCCGATCGTCAAGTTTGGAGATGATTTGCTTGATTAGTTGGTCTGTGATCACTGCTATCGGGTGCACCTGGAAGTACCTGCGCAACCGTTTGGCGGCGAATACTAATGCACGGACCAACTTTTCCATTGCGCTATAATTCATCTCTGTTTTCTTGAGCGCTTTGCTTACAAAGTACACAGGTGTTTGTACTGAGTTCCTATCCGTTAGTAATACTGCGCTGACTGCTCCATGAGTAGCAGATAAGTACATAATCAACTCTTCCCCTGGTCGAGGTGCTACAAGTGTAGGGAGTGTTGTCATGTGTTGTTTAAGCTATGCGAAGGCTTCTTCTGCCTTCGTGGTCCAACGAAAATCACCCTTTTTTATACACTTCTTGAGTGTTTCGAAAAGAGGTAGCGCTTTGTCCTCCGACTTGGATAGGAATCTATTTAGGCCCGGCCCAGCTTTCCATTTAGAGATTGAACTTCCTTCAAGCGTCTTGGTGAAGGAATGTCGTGATAGCCTTAGTCTTTTCTGGACACGCTTTATACCATCGAGTTCTATCAAGTACCCAAGGAACATGCCTTCTGTAGCGCCGAAGGTGCATTTTTTAGGATTGAGCTTCATGTTGATCTCCTTGAGTGTCCTAAATGTTTCCTCAATATCGCGCATCAAATCATCCTCCGTATGGCTTTTTATGACCAGGTCATCAACGTAAACCTCTAGGTTGCGGCCAACCTGTTTTTCGAATTCATTATCGACTAACCGCTGATAGGTTACACCTTGGCTTGTATGAAAGGCCGTTTTTTCCTCGTCCTCCTTTGCCATCTGGATTTGATGGTATCCTTTGTATGCATCGAGGAAGCACTTTAGTGGATATCCACACAAAGATTCCACCTTCCAGTCTATCTCTGGTAGGGGTAGCGATCTTGTGGACATGCTTTATTAAGATCAGTGAAGTCCACGCACATCCGCCAGCTACCATCACTCTTCTTTACCATAACTGGGTTAGAAAGCCATTCATGGTAGTAGACTTCCCGCATGATTCCTGCCTCTACTAACTTGTGTACCTCTGCCAGGATTGCTTGCGCGCTCTCTGGAGCTTGGTGCGCTCTTCTGGCGTATTGGTGAATATCCTTCTCGGATTTTCAACTTATGTTACTGTGATTGAAGCGTGGTACCCCAGTCATGTGTTTTGGCTCCCATGCAAAGATGTCCAGGTTCTTTTGCAAGAGTGCGCACACTGCTGCTTTGCCGTTGTCCGACAGTGATCCTCCTATCGATATTTCCTGTTCGGGGCAATCGGGATGAATTGCTACCTTGAGGTTTGGAGTTTTGGTTGCACACTGTTCTGTAGTGGGTGTCGTTTCGCATGTGACCGCGTTACATTCTTTAGGAGGTACGGCAGCATTGTAGAGGGTAATGACACCTCCTTCCACTAGAAATTTGAGTATCCCGTGTGCTGTAGACGGAACTACGCGTATGGCTGATATTCCCGGTCTTCTGATAATGCCATTGTATGGCCAGGGGGATTTGATTACCATAAAGTCCAGCCATGCCGTTGTGGAGTGGTCGTTATTACCTACTCTAACCAGTAGTCGTAATTGCCCCATAGGCCATATCTTTTCTCCTATGAAGCCAGTCAGCGCTGTTGTGACTGGGCTCAGCTGACTGCGTATCTCCGGGCGCGGTTGTTTGAAGCAGTGTTCGTACATTATGTTTGCAGATGCTCCACCATCAACATACATGCGGTGCATGTCGTGACTCCCCGCGTTAATTTCGATGATGAGCGGCTCTACGACTACGTTGTTCGCAGTTAATGTAGGGAAAGTGATTGCACTTCCATAGGAAAACTTCTGGCTAACCTTCTGCCTAGTTACTCTTTGCCATGATTGTATCATGTAAATAGTATCAGGCTTATCTTTGGGCCCCTCCTTCTTATTCCTAGTATGTTGTCTATCTTTCCCTTCTTTAATGTTTTTGACCAAATGGTCCAGTCTACCTTCCTTGACTAGTTTGTCGATGGTGGCGTGGCTGGACACATTCATTAGTAGTGTGGCCCTTACGTCGTGATAGTCGCATAACCACTTCCTGGCGTCGATCCTCACAGGGTGCGCATTGGTGGAGGTCTTGGGAAGTTTGCTCCTTCTGTTGCAAGTATCTCCTTTGGAGTTTTTGTCAGCGGGATATCGTGTCATTTTCGCCCACTCCCAGTTGCTATAATTTCTGTTACGGTTACTACTCGATTCGGTGGTTGTCTCAGTTGTTCTGTGACGGTAGTTCGAGTAGTTTCTCTTGCTGTGCCGCATGGCCTGCCTCTCCTGAGCGAAGGACCGTGTGCGTTTCATGAGCTCATCAAAGAATTAGGGAATCTTGTCATTCAACCTCTTGATAAGTTACGGGTTCTTGATCCCATTCATGAACCCTGAGATTTTGAGCACCTCGGGACACGCTTTAACTTGCATGCATTCATCCTTGAAGCGCTCCATAAAAGCGCTTGTAGATTCCCCTTGGCGCTGTTTGACCCTGGCGAGTTCAATGGGGGTTTTTGCACACTTTTTCCGTTGAGTAAAGTTTAGGCGACGCCTTTCTCAATCTTCAAAACCATTAATGCTTCTGCGTGGAAGCTTATTGAACCAGTTCCGTGCATTTCCTACTAGTGTGGAGTTGAACATGTGGCACCATACTGGCTGTGGCAGTTTTTCAATTGTAGCGGTTGATTCAAAAATTTTTAGGTGATCATCAGGATCACCTGTTCCGTCATAGGTTTTCACGTTGGCAGGCATGCGCCTCCTTTTATTCTCTGAGAAATCAGCGATGCGTCGAGTGAACGCATCCACCTTTTGACCACGGAGAGATATATCTTCCTCCTCTTGGTCATTATATACGTTTCGGACTTCCAATGTCTGTATCGCTATCCTCGTTGTCCGATGAATTATCGAGGAGGATGATTTTCCTTTCGGCGGCGCCTTGTCTCGAATCTCGACTTGAAGGGCTTTCACTTGGGAAGTATCGTCCGCCCAAGTCTGTCATGAATTCTCCGGCTACCAAGTGCGGTGTGGAAATTGGTACGCTGTTCATCCTCGTCACTTCCTTCTAGATGCAGTGAGTTGGATGTCTCATCGTCATCAACTCTCCTCCCAATTCTGTTGAACACTGGGGGTCGGTGACTATCCCTCCTGCGCTTTTCCTTCGGCCGGGCTGATGGGGATGTCTCTAACTTCGCGCCAAAATCGAGTCGGGCATGTAGACTCCGACCTGACCTCTTCTTTGCTTCCTTTTGCATGAGAGTAGCCAAGGTTTCATAGTTTTGCGATACGAACTCGTCTGGCGCTAGTTCGACACAACCCTTCTAGAGTAGGAGTATCGGTTTCCACCACTATACTCTTATTTTTGGCGGGTGCATCGGTGCTTTTGTGAAGTTTGTTTCCACCACCATTTGGAATGGAGTGGCAAAGCGAGTCTGGATCTCTGCGCTAGCGGTGGTTACAGTAAGCTTTGGGTTGTCCCCGCGTGGTTCCACCAGTAGAGACCAAATCTTGGCCTGATCCTTGGTTTTAGCAACACGGTCGTCGAAGTTTGCTTGAAGCCGATCGGTGTTCGGACTTTTTCCGGTAAGATGCGCTTGCGATCCGATTTCCATGCCGTTATTCTAGTTCTTAGTCCTTAGTGGATGGTCCCACGGATGGCGCCACTTGTTGATACAAAAGTTGGGCGTTCCTTGTTTGGGCTTCGGCTCTCGTACCAATTGATGATTGTTGTTTGAGACCTGCGCACTAAGAAGACATAAAACACCGTTAGGCTTATCGTGGGATTGTCTCCCACGATTATCCTCCGGCGTGAGAGTAAGTAATCGGTTTAGGGTTAAAGGAGAGTTAGGGTTTGTAGATCGTACCTTTAACGAGGGATGGGATTCCCTTTATATACACATGAAACCTTGTTGATTCCGTGTTCCCCAATATTCGTATCGCCTAAGTCGATTGGGAATGATTATCCATAATTAGGATATATCCGACATCGTGTTACGTAAATAACATTGGGTTTGGGCCTTCGTGGGCCTAAACACTTATCACCGTAGCCCAGTTCATGTTGGGCTTATTAGTATTGGGCTTTGGTCGGGTTCGTGACCCGAATATAGACTATACGTCATCATTGGTTGGCTCGATATTGACAGGGATGGGTGAAGCTATGTAGATGGTAGCTTAGCAGCTTATCACAAAAAAAGAAAGAAGGGAGGTGGTTTCTAGGTGTTGTGTTTACCAGAAGGAGAAGGGAGAGAGAAAAAATATGTAAGAAGACTAGGCGAGTACCCGCGCCTGGCGGAAGCGGTTCCTAACGGCAAACAATATGCGATGGTAGAGTGGTGCGGTGGTGTAATGGTCCGGTGGTGGAAGGGTTTTGTGGTGGTGAGGATGGTGGTTGATGAGATGTGTGGAAGAGAAGAGCATTTTGTATGTGTTTTTGAGTGAGTTGTGATAAGAGAGTATTAAATATGCTCTCTCTCTCCTTTGACCATTTCACTTTTCCACTTTGACTATTTTTCTATTTTATGTAGCATAGATAAAAGAGATGGGCGGTGTATTTGGGGTGGGTAAATATGTGTAATTTGTTTTTATTTTTATTTAGTGTATTATGTGTACTTCGTGTTCCGCTGTGGCACAATATAAAAACGACATTTTGTCTCGCCAAAATGCCCGAAATATATTTTTGATAACGCTTTTATAAACATTAGATAAAATAAAAATTATTAACTCAAATTAATATTTATTCGTTTTAAGTCGTTACTACTGCCATGTCGGTACGCGTGTGGTCTTGTTATATGAGATAATCTCTTGTTGTTGTGTTTTACTCGTCAGTAATTGTCAGTAAATAATTAATTTGCATTTTCTGGTAAAATAATTAGTAATAATATTAATATAATAGTCAGAAATTAAGGGTAGTGGCGACGCACTGTAAAAAGTTAAACGAAAAATGTTCTGAGGTAAATTATAAAATAACAAACTCAAGTTTAGGAATAAATATTGACTTGCAAAAATACAGGTTATTATAGAAGAGACCATAGGAACCCCGATAATGTAGAACCACTAGACCATACATAACTAGAGGATGTAGGTCTAGATGCTTATTATCATAACCTTTATCTTAGTTTTAGGAAACTTCATAGCTTTGATGAACCAGAGCCCAACCAAAACCATTACCAAGTTTCCTATCCTTATATATAAATCTAATAGACGAAAAGGGCTCGAATCCACACATCAAACCATTTAGTCGGGGTAATTTTAGGGTGCAGGTAGTAGAACCTTTAACTATTCGCACACCACCTTCACTTCACGTGACATAATTTCCACCGATATGGTGTATATCACTACTATCAGATGCATTTAATCTTAAGTGTAGGGAAAACCTCCCTTTTATTCGTTAAATACCAGTAAAGTCAGGCTCGTGACTTGAAAAAAAACAAGCGCTTATCGGAAGGCAACTCAGGAATATCTTATTTACTTGCTATGTTTGCTTTTCATTTTTTTAGGTTTTTTGCTTGCTAGTATTTAATTGTGAATTGTTGCATGATTGATTTGTATGTAATTATGCTTTCTTTTGCTTTTGACTTTGTCTCGTTAGTAATTAAAGGTATTTTGCATCAAATAAGTGTAAGGAAGATTATATGTGGTTATTATGAACCTAAATTGATTATGTGATGATTTGTGATTTAATTCTTTGCATGCTTTGTTTGGTTTGTTTTCATAAGTAGTACATTGCTTGTAGTTAGTTTTTGTTATTTTGTACAAGAAAGTAGGACATAAAAGGTAAGATTTTTCAGAAACCGGCTTATCAAAAAATATGTCAGATAGGTTTGTTAGCGTCAGTCTCAAGTGGAACAAATTTCCAGGTTAAAAAAAAGAAGTGATTTATTTAAGTTTGTAAGTCCAACTTTTTTTTATCAATGCATCATTAATTAATCATAAGCGTTATACCTTTTATCTTTTTGCTTTGGTTTTTATTTCTAAGTATGCAATTACATCTTGTTGTGATTTTTCTTATTTCAGATTGATGCTTTGGGGCTTGTTGTTTTGTCTTTGATTACGTGATTGGATTGGATGGGGATGGTCTATTGACGATTCTTGGATGAAGATTTAACCTTTTATCATAATTATTCGTTCCAATCGAGCAAACTAGGGGAGTACTCAGTTTCTACTTTTATTTTATTTTTCCTTTCCTGTGTTTTGGGTACTTTTAAAACATTGGGGACAATGTTCAATTTAAGTTTAAGGAGGGTAAAAGGACACACTAGAAACTATTCTTATGTTTGTTATTTGTTTTGTCTAAAAAATGATGTGTAATATTCTAAATGAAAATCATGTCAAGGTATTTTAGTACAAATTTTAACAGCATTTACTACTGACATTGGTTTCAAGTGTCTCACTGGATAGAAATTATAAGCTAGCACAAAACCATTCTACTCAAATATTTCCCGTAAAATGTGAGGACGTCTTTAATAGCTTTCATCTTTAATGCTTGAGTGTACTAGTAGTGTATTAGGTTCTAGAACTTGCTTTGATTGATGCATTCTAAGACCCTATTGAGATCTCATTCGTGTGATTAAGTTTACTAATTGATAAGAGGCAATAGGATTTAGCCCCGTTTTAGAATGCGTTTGTTATAATTACATTGGCTTCCTTGGTCAAGTAATTGCCCATACCCCATTTTTGCACTCATCATTAGTGTAAGATACTCATAGTGAACCATTATGAGCCTATCTTTTCCTTTTGTTTACACTCCACTCAAAAAATGTTACACCTAAATCGCCTTAGCCCCTCGTATGTGCACTCATTTTAAGTGTACGCACCCCTTATGAAATATATAAACCCTTAGTTAATTGTTTATTTAATTACATGGTTGCTAAGTTGAGTTGTAAACTATTTTGGGATGACTAGGACTCATTGTATTTATGGAGAAATGGTGAAAAACGTCAATTTATTACCCTCACATATGTTAATGTCTAAGTACTTCACGCGTATTGATCCTCTTAATTCGGATCATTAATATTATCAGTTTTTATATATATATATGTTCTAGTTTAAACTTCAAGTTATATATTATGATGTAATATATTAAAGAAGAACAAAACGATGGTAGGGTAAAAGTGTATCCTTAAAAAATGAGAAAAATAGAAAAAACATATGAATTGTCATCCAACTTATCTTTAAGTCAAGAAAGAATCGAGAAAATCAAAGAAAGAGTTTGATATATAGTTTGTATTTGTTATTTGTCAAGTCTTGGCTTAACAACACACATTTTGACATGTAATTACTTAGATGATTAGCTTGCCACTAATTAAAAATCCCCCGTAGCTTTTAATAGTGTATCCCTTATCTGTAACCTTACGTTACAACCCTTTTAAAGACCTCTTAGATAGTAAATTCTAGGTGTTTACGGCAAAGCGTTGGAGGTTTGATCATTTATCAAGCCTATGGTAACCTATATGCTATTTCATGGTAAGTGAGTGAATTTTTCGTTTCCATGTGTTATATACACCATCATGTACACCGAGAGATTGTGAGTATTCAAACACTTATTATGTGAGGTGCTAGTTTATATGTTTCGTGCTTGATGACAGTTAAAAGTGTATTGTCAAGCGGGTTGTGTCATAAACTATATTTAAAAGAATGTTGAATGCCTCCTAACTTGTATTTTTGATTAAGATAAAAGTACATTTTCTTGAGGAGAAGCAAATACCAAATGATATTTGATGGAGTGTAATTTCATATGTTTTTAGGGGTCATTTAGCCTCTGAATTCATGTACTTTAAATCATTTATTGCTCTAAATTACTTATTTGAGTTTTAGGTACTTGGGAGAGTAAATGCCGGAAATGTACAAGTTTTGGGCATGATTGGACGAAAAAAAGAAAACGAAAAATTCAACAATATGACCGGAAACTGTGACATTGTCGCCAAATGTGCCCAAAAATTGCAATCTTGTGATGTTTTGTGATGGGTCAGAGTCTAGAGATGGCTAGTTGACGTCATCAGAAGATCAAGGTGATGGCGGCACAACCTATAAGGTGACGTTGTCACATATGGCGGTGGAGAAACAATACCCTAATTGGATGGCGAGCTGGCAACGTCACACCCTCAATCTAACGTCGCCACCAACAGTTTTCTATATATACAAATGCATATTTTTCATTATTGTGTGTGGAACTTTGGATGAGCTTTTGTACCCGAAACTTAGTCAAATTAACTAGTGTTTTTAGGCCTTTTTGGCCATTGAAAACCTTATGTATTGTTGGGATAAACTCTATCATCAATCAATCAATCTTGTTTATCTTTAATTGTTTGATTATGTTTATTACGTATTTCTCAATTGCTATGCTAGGATAAAATAAATCTATTTACAAAGGATTGCATGAAACCTACTTGTTAATCGCTTTATCTATTGTCTGTTGTTGATGGTTTATGTGTTAAGAGTTGGAAAACTGGATATATCCCGTATCTTAGCTTGAACATATACTAAAAACACATCTAGTTAATTCTTATGTCTTAGTTATATAACTATGATTGGTATTTATTGCGTGGGTTAGTTATTGGGTGGGTTATTGACGTTCAAATGGGCGTCAATTACTTAGGCTAGCTCATAGACGTGGGACTGATCAACCCGCAATAATAAATAAGGAATATTCCGTATTGCATTAGACAAGGTAGTGAAAATTCAATAGATTAAAGTGAGAAATGATTATGAATTAATGCAACCCTATGTAAATACACTTTCCCCCATATAAGAAGTTCTCACCATTTTATTTTCTTGTTTATTTAATTTTCACATTTAGTTTTATTAGTAGTTAAAATACAAACCCTTTGTGAAAACGTAGAGGGGAGGTGAATACGTTTCCGTTTCAAACTTAAAAAATTTTGTATCAAATATAGTATAAACCATTGCATTTGCTAATCTCTACGCGAGGATGCATTTAACGCATTACGGCATGTAAGGCCAACCCCTTAATATCACATAAGATTCAGCAAGATTAATGGTTCATTATAAATCAAGTTTCACCATTATTAGTCCTGTTGCTTTTTCTTGATCAAGCGTGTCATAATACGTAAAGTGTTAAATATATTTTGTGACTATATGAAAGACCAAGTATGTATCACAAACATAGACATCAACCACATAGAAAATAAACAATGTAATGCAAGAATAAAAGTAAAGCGATAAGTAAAAGGATAAACAAACCAACACGAGGATTTATTGTGGTTCGGCTACAAGGACACCTTCCTTGCCCTACTCCACTCCTCGAGTCACCTACTCGAGAGTTTGTAAACACAACACGACACCAACTCATTATGGCGGAGAAGCCTTCACAACGTCGCCTACTCTTTTTCCGGTACTAGGCTAACCAACGGGTTCTTTCACCAAGGTGAACCACACCTACCACAACGTCGCCTATCCTTTATCCGGTACTAGGCTAAGTACCGAGTTCCATTACAATGGAGAAACTACTAACCAACACTACAAATGTAAAGCCCTAAAATCCGATTTACATTTTTCATTTTATTTCGGATATACCTTTAGTATTTAAATAAATATGCAACATTAAAATATTAAGTTACAAAATATAAAGTACGCCATGTGTCTCACTACGTTTATTTTGGAACCAAAGTGTACGAATAACGCCACACATTATTTTTCCCTTTCGATTTCACCTAAGCTTCAAATAAAATTCGAAACCACCTTATTACATCAGATGTTGCATGTATATTCGGCACATTCGAAAACTTGGAACAATTATAATATATGATTGCAGTTTTGGAACTTAAATTCGAAAGTAATATTTTTGGAACTTAAATTCGAAAGTAATATCTTTTTACATGAAGGCTTGTACACATTTGAATATGGGAAATATTACATTTTAAAAATCGTGGCCTACCAAATCACTTCACACGTTTTGGCTGGGGATAGTATCTTGAATATCTTTTTGAAAGATAAAAGATCATGTGTGTTCCTGGTTTTCCTCCTTTTCTTCGGCAACACATAAACTTCAAACATCTCTACCTTAAACCACAATATAGCGATTCACTCTCTTTCACTCTAACCCTAAAAAAACCTTAAAGTAGCGGCTCCAATTTCATTCAAGAGATCCGAAGGCAGGAGATTAACAGCTAGGAACTCGAATTCGAGGGTGATCGTTGGTGTTTATCTCGGGTTTCGGAGCGTGTAATAATCTTTGGTCGTTGCATTATAATCTTAGGTCTTGCTTCTTTTTCTTTTGGTCTCGTGACCTTGCTGCCAAGGTATTCTCACACCTTTCTGCTTCTTCCATCTATTCGATAGTCATTCATTTGTATGATAAAATCAAACCTAGACGTATAGGTTGTCTCGTTAAATATGGAATATGGATCGTCGGTGTCTCGCTAATATTGTTATATGTGGGTTTAAATAAACATGCCTCATGAATCTGTTTAAAACGAGTGTGTTGGTGTCGACATCATGCATGTTATCATCCTTTTCGAAGCAGTATAAAAACTATTTAGTTTATAATACATGATATACAATAAAACATGTAGACATCAAGAGTATACAGCGGAAGACTAAAGATCATAACAAATAAATAATTAACTGAAAGTATGCGTAACGTACCTCTTGCGAATGTTAGATCTCTTGAGCAAAACCAAAGAAGTGGTTTGAAGAGTTTTCCCTTACCGTTCCACAACTCAAACCAATATGGTGTAAGAATAGTGTCTTACTACCACGTTCTTGTACACACGAATTAACCAACGAATCAAGCGATTGCTAGATCAAACACAAGTCCTTGTTTTATACAAAAACAAAACCAAACTCCCTAACAATGGGGTGCTCGGTCAAGAATTGCAAGAGAAAAGGATAAGAGAGATCTAGGGTTAATTCAATGCACAAAGTGTGAGAAACCCTAGAATCTAACCTTGTTTATATAGTAGATGGGAAAATTCGGGAACAAGTTATGGATTAGGGCTTGGGAAAACCCCCTTGGCCGGCCATGAGCAAAGCCCAAGGAAAAACCCATAACTTTTTCAAGTCTTTCCATTTCTAGTCCTTTCTCTTTTCATTTAACGGTCGTTAGTGATTTTTCCGTTAAATACTTAACGATCGATGCTTAGGACTTAATGTGCAATAATTAATCGTAAACATAAACATTAATTATTAACTTTAATTCTCTTTAAGCTAATGTTGCAATCCCATGGTCACAGTTTGAATCGGACATTTACGTATTGTAAATATATACATTTCCAACAGACTCCACTGGATATGTTTACAAAGCGTGAAATGACATTGGTTAGCGTCTATGCAACCGCCAATGCCCGTACAACTGGGTGTATGGTTTTACGGAGAAAAACCAAGCTTGATGATTCATCATCATATTCATCCTTTTGTTTCTAATACAATGTTAATAAGAATATGGATCTCACTCATTTCTTAATTAACTATTCTGTTTCTGCTTTATGTGATTGATTAAGATTACCAATTCTTCGAACATTTCCGAAGACCTTGAGCATGGCCATGCAAACATCTTAATAACCCTACGAGGGCCCGCAATATTATACTTCAAAATAATTTGAAGGAAACAAATCCCATTTGACTACAAGCGGGATTCACATTTCGCAACACTTCGAAACAACCCTTATAACTATCGATTCACATAGCGTTAGATTGCTTCACAAAAATGCACTACATCCATGACATATCTCTTGTATCTCAAGTCAGAGGATAAATATCCATGATATACTTAATGACTAAGATCCATAAAGTATCATCATGTGGGTGGGATAAGTCCTATACTCAATTCATTGAATATCATCTTAAATTAGTCATGCTAGCATCAATATACTTTCAAGTATATTCTAACTAATACTCAGATTTGTCTTAATTCAATATCATTCCCATGTTATTGATTGACAATTGACTATTTAGAATAACTTAAGTTATTCAAGGATTTAAACATGCAAATATAGGATAACATCATAATAAATGAATAATAAACATAACAAAATACTTTATTTCTTTTCAATAATAATGTTTACAATATCCTTTTATCCAAATACTAAATAGATCAATGCATGATAATTCTTAGTTAATGAATTTTGCAACAAGTCATGCATCTCATACTTGTCTGACCAAGGCATAATTTTCAACTAACTTTGATCTATAGAATTTTTGAGAATACTTATTTCAAAAATTCAATAAATTGAATTTCTTATGTGTTTACATATCTTGATATTATTGTCATATCATTCCATAAGGTCGTGGAAACCAACCCACAGAACCACTGCTTTATATGAAAATCATCTTTCAAAACTTTTTAATGAGTTTAAAGTATTCTTTGATGCTTTAATGTATGAAAATGCAACTATGCTCTTAGTTGAGCATAACTAGTCAACATGTAATTCATCCTCAAGGATACTGACTAGAGTAGTGATCATCTCAATTATACTAGCATCATTGTGTACAACAATATGCTCTTTTAAATATCCGTAAACC
>OU343224.1:39313409-39501621 GCA_910596185.1 Chrysanthemum makinoi | reverse complement strand
CTTTGTGGAATTTTCACGATTCATTATAAGTCCATTTGAGCTCAAATTTGGGATACAAGATCTTTACAATGTGGATTTATGATCATTTTAGTTTATTTTAGGAATTTTATAAGTTGCTTAATTAGTGCTTAAAAGTAGGGCTTAGAGGCCGCTAAGTATATAAGTATTAAAATCTGTCGCAGTTTTTTTCTCAGAGTTTGTGCTTTTACTTCCCAACTATTAGCTCGTTTGGTTAGATTTAGGCTTAGTAGCTATGGTAGCTTATAGTTAGCTTTTAGTTTTATTTCAAGTGCTTTTATTCAAACAAGTATTTGTCCAATTCAAATTTTATTAGTACGCTTATCTAACTTTTTTTATATTTTTCCCATGATTAATAAATATTAGATTTTCCCTGTAAAGTTTCATTATTTTTACTGTTCATTTGTTATTTTTCTTAATTTTAATTAGTTTAAATTAGTTTTTAATTAATAATAAATATATAAAAAGTCTAAAAAATATATTTTCTGTTTTAAAATTAGTTTTATCATATTTTAGATTTTTCTAAATCTTAATTTTATTTTTCTAGTCTTATTTCATATTTTCTTTTATTTTAGAGTATTATTAAATAGATTAAAATAGTTTTTTATTTAATAATAATTATATAATTAGTTATAAAAATAATTTTCTTTTTCTAAATATTTTCTTTTATCATTAGGATTGTAAAAATATCATTTTCATATTTTAGGTTAATATTGTAAGTTTCATCGCTTTTTGTCAGATTTCACGTAGATTACTTTTATAAAAACATAAAAAACAAAAACATCATTTTAAATATAGTGATAGCGTTTATTTAATAGTTTTTATATTTTTAATTTCCTTTAATTTGCATTTAAGCCGTTGATTTGTTTTCTTTTCCGTAGTTATAATATCATTCAAATCCTTTTTCGCTCACATCACTAAACGCTGATAATCCATTGCATAGCTCATTGGGACATAACGACCCTGGAAACATTGTACTCCTCAGATCTTCATTGATTTCGCGTTGTTTTGTGTTTCCAGTCACCATTCACAAGCGGCGGCTTTGCGATTTATTGACCGCGGCGCAAGATCTTTTTTTTAATATAAAACTAGAAAGAAACTCGTTCTAGACTCAAACCTGAAAACTCAAAACCGACTAAAAACTAACTAATCCGGACTAAAAAAACTACACGAATCTCCTTCAATGCTACGGCCACGCGCTTTTATCCTCCTTCTTCACATCTCTGCCTTCTCGCAGAGATAAACAAACACGCGTACTTTTCCTCTGCCTTTCCGCCGCTCCGCTGGTTCTTCTGTTTCTTTTCGTGAGCCAGCGTGGAGTGTTGTCGTGATAGCGGGAGTGATGGGTAGAAATCTTGTTTAACTTTGGTTCTGTCTTAGTCGGGATTGTCGCCTGTGGGAAACCGAGACTAAGAAGAAAAAGTGGGAGGTGGTGTTTAATAATTGACGGGTATTAGGTATGAGATGGGTAAAAAGGGGGGTTTGGACCGGGCCGGCTTCGTAAGAGTCGGGTTGTGGTTAGTTTGGGTTTATGATTTAACTTGGACTCATTTAGTAGTTTAGGGGTTAAACTTGTACAATCCAATTTCCAGGACCATTTGTTGACATTCTGAAAATTATAATCAAGGGTCATTCTTGTCACTCCCAAATAAACCAAGGACCAAACTCAGAAATCTCAAGTAATACAAGGACCGTGATTTGCCAAAATTGAAACTGGGATTAAACTTGCAATTTTCCAAAAAAATATAAGGACCGTAAATGACAAACTTTATTAACCAAGGGTCATAAATAATGTTTTCCATTTTTTGAAATTCTGGACTTGTTTTGCCTATTTTTGAACGCCGGACCGAAATCGCCAATTATGCAAATTTTGCTCGTTTCATCTCGATTTTAAACATTTTATCCAAACATATAAAATGCAATTTTGAGATATTTTCGATGATTTGATCGAAAGCATTTTTAAACGCTTTGCTTCGAATTAATCCAAAATGATGAGTATTTAGACACTCATCAATCCCCCACACTAAACTATTGCTAGTCCATAGCAATCTTTTGAGAAAACATAATGGATTTGAAACTCTTACCAAAGCCATTACTGAGTAGCCAAATGTTTCAATTCAAGTAAGAACCATGGTACACCGATAACCATGTGATTTTGAGCAAACCACCACCAACGATTTGATTTTGTCTTTACCGTAAGCCGCAATGACTAGCCAACTCTTAGATAAATTATCAATATTATCTTTTGGTGAGTCGATTACCAATTATGGTTTTTCCACGCTTCTTTACTACAAGCCATAATCTTGCGGGCTAGCCAACTCTTCACTTTTTAGGATATGGTGAGTTGCATACCATACAATTTTGGGCAAATTGTGTCGTGATAAACGGATTTGAGATATCTTTACCAAGAGCCGCTTTTTCTCGGATTAGCCAACTTTTGTTTATTAGACAATGGATCGATAACCTAATGAGAAAGTGTAAAACACTTGCTCCAAAAATTTTGGCCAAAACGGGAATTGGTATAATTATATGATAAATTCGGAGAATTTCCCCACCTAGAAATGAATATTGCCCTCAATATTCAAAGTACCGCTGTTATGCCGAAACCGAGAGAACGTAAAGGAAATACTACCGCCATTATTTTAAGTTTTTTTTTTTTAGATAATATATATATATATATAACATGGGCACCAGGTGGGAACACATGGGTGAAACCCATGTTTAGCTAACTTGATAACCGAAGTCGCTAGCTTGACTCGACTCAATTCATTGGTTCATAGGGAAGCAAAGTGGAAGAAACAATCTCCATCGGACTTTCATTCAAGATGTTGGACAAACATTTGAAGCTACACGGAAAGTTCCACACCGATGAGATATACATAGAACCCGCCAAAATGATAAATGAAAATGCCTGGGTCAAAGATAGTGTCCTCACTCCAAGGAGTAAGAGAGGAAGTCACTGAGTAGGCGAAGAAAAGAAGGAAGATCATGATAACAATCATAACTAGATCTTCTTCCTCGGGATTAAGTGCAATTGCACTCGTTTGGATTTTGTTGGTTGAGCTCTTTGGCTTGGAAAGCATCCGGGAGGAGTGGTTGGAAAATTTGTCATAGAAATACAAACTCTCATGATTGAGAACTTTTCCCCGCGATCATGATTTTTGCCATCCAAGCTCATCATACCCTGCGGAGTCATGATATGAGTGAGTTCACCTACTAACTCTCATGAAAGAATCATTCACATGATGTGAATTTGTGAACTCTTGTTCCATTATGTCACTCATCACTATCCTCGACCGAAAGTATCAAAGAGTGGATTCTCGTTGAAGTGAATTTAATTGAATTCAAATAGAGGATTGGTGAAAGTAGCTTTGAATGTTTCGGGAACAAAGTGATCAACATTCTCAATTGGATCATGGGATAAGAAGTGAGTGATCGATCATTATCAAGGAGACTTTCCTTCCCAACTTCAAATCAAAGAGTGGATTGATGCGAGTGAGTTCACCGAGAACTCCTCAAGAAGATGATCAAAGATCGATTGTGGAAGTGATGCCTCAACGCATTCTCATGTTTCCATAGGAAGCACAATCGTCGCTAACATCGGAGAAAGTTTCCAAATGATCATTTGAACACTCAAGAGGGAAAGAAGAATCACACATATGATCCGAATTTGCGACTCTTGGGATTGGGACAAGGTTCTCAACACTAGACTTTATGAAGTCGCCCGATTCCTTTTCGTGAATAGTGTCAAGATGCTCGCCCCCATGTCTTAGTGAGTGGGAATATCGGTGTGATAGCGTTGTTGTTTGAGATGGAATCTCAACTGGGATCAATCGACCGAGGAGAGTTGAGAAATATTATTTCTAAAAGGATAAAACCTCCGCCATCATCATATAGCCTTTAATTGGGAACGCTTTAGAGCTGCATGCTCTAGGGCTAATAATTCTTCCCTTGATTGGCGCTCTTCGGTTGGGCTAATTCTCCAATGGTTTTTGCACCACTCACTTGATTCTTAAAGTTAATCATCATATCCTCAAGTGTTTTCATTGCGGTTTCAAAATCATGGGAGATTTCTTGAGACAACGGCTCAGGTGGAGTTTGAACCAGTATGTCGCGGGAGGTTGGAAATTGTCAAAACCGTAAGTATAGTAATTTTGATTCCACGGTTGACATTGAAGAGGACCTCCACAATTTGTGCAAGAACAATTCGTACATTCTCAAACGATGTGTCATTAAACTTTGATAGCACGGTTCTTGCTCAAATGAATACGAGAGGGTGGCTAAAATCGCTTTGAGGATAATTGAAAAGTTCGATAAGTATGAGTTTTCAACTTAAGCACAAAACCAACAAAATCCATCCATAAGATCATTTCCACACCTCTCGCAAGAACATCGTTGACATCGAAAATCAACTAACGGATCCCCACAACCATAGCATATCGCCGATTGAACGAAAAATTTTGTGGTTGGGTGGTAGTCGAGAAATTTTTCGCCATTGAAAAATTTTGATCATAAGAACATGAATTCCTCGAACCGAAAACAAACAACTTCCGTTATGAATCATTACCGCATCGTCGCAGACGCATACCAACGACTACCTGCGAACCGAAAAGCGGATCTCCACAATCACACAAGGAATCGATGATTCCATCGTAATAGAAGAAGTTAGAATCAAATGGATAGAGTAAAGGATAAAGAATCAAAAGGGTAAGAGGGTAAAGAGGATTATTTTTGGTATTTAAAAACACATGATGTGAAAACAAAGAATGAAAATCTTTTTTTGATTTTAAAAGAGAATATAAACACATACAGATGGTATAAACAAGGAGTGAATATCCAAATCACTAATCTGCTAGACGGAAGATAATCACATCACTTCAAGTTGGCGCTTGGGGTTTGATGCGCCAAACAAATTTCTTAACACACAAGCCCGCCACGGTGAATGGCGGATCAGAAACAGCCTTAAACCGCTAAGCACGAAATCAATGAAGATCTGAGGAGTACAATGTTTCCCGGTCGCATGTCCAAATGAAGCTATGCAATGGATTATCAAACGCTTTAGTGATCGGAAATTTAACGTAAAAGTGGATTTGAATGATATAATAACTACAGGAAAAGCCAACAAATTACAACGGCTTAAATGCAAATTAAAGGAAATTAAAAAGATAAAAACTATTAAATAAACGCTATCACTATATTTAAAATGATGTTTTTTTTTATGTTTTTATAAAACTGAAATTAAAATCTACGTGACGTACAAATAAAAACGTGAAACTTACACAATATTAACCCTAAAAATATGAAAATGATATTTTTACAATCCTAATGATAAAATAAAATATTTAGAAAAAGAAAATTATTTTTATAACTAATTATATAATTATTATTAAATAAAAAACTATTTTAATCTATTTAATAATACTCTAAAATAAAAGAAAATATGAAATAAGACTAGAAAAATAAAATTAAGATTTAGAAAAATCTAAAATATGATAAAACTAATTTTAAAACAGAAAATATATTTTTTAGACTTTTTATATATTTATTATTAATTAAAAACTAATTTAAACTAATTAAAATTAAGAAAAATAACAAATGAACAGTAAAAATTATGAAACTTTACAGGAAAATCTAAAATATTATTCTAATCATGGGAAAAATATAAAAAGTTAGATAAGCTGCTATTCAATGTTGAATTGGACAAATAAGCAATTTGAATAAGCACTTGAAATAAGCTAAAAGCTAACTATAAGCTACCATAAGCTACTAAAGCCTAAATCTAACCTAAAACGAGCTAATGCAACTGAGAAGTAAAAGCACAAGCTACGTAAAAACTCACACTGATTTTAATACTTATATGCCAAACTACCAGCCTACTTTAAGCACTTATTAAGCTAGCTTATAAAATTCCTAAAAATAAACTAAAATGATCATGAAATCCACGACCAACCAAAGATCTTGTATCCCAAATTTGAGCTCAAATGGACTTATAATGAATCCGTGAAAATTCCACAAAGTTTGGCAAAACCACGCCACTTATTTTTTTTGGATTTTCTTTTTGGAACTTAAAGATGAGATCAAAGTAAGCTATTTTTGTTAAACCTTTACTTTTGAAAAGCACTCGATAAGCTGTTTTCACAGCTTATTGTCTTCTGAATTGGACAGCAACTAAACACACCTTTCATTAGCTTTCTAAGCAAACTTTAATATGGACAAGCTAACTTAATTCTTAAATAGGCTACACAAGAATTTCTAACTAAAGATAAGCTACTAATAATACATAGGTACTAACAAAGATAGGGGAAAACAGTTGGGAAAAGGTAATCTATCTAGGGGATGAAAGGGGATCGTAAGGCTTCTATTAAGCACGAAACAAGTATAAATAGGCTACTAAAAACGAAACTTATAAAAACTAAAACCATCTCTAGCAAACTACAAACAAACAATAAAATATCCTAAAGCAAGCTAGCTCTAAACCTGAAATGTCACATGAGCATTTTATAAAAAAACAAACCAATCTTAACTAAAAAGCTAAGACCAAACATCCTATATCAGCTTTCCTAGGCACTAAATAAGAAAGTAACGAGTTGAAACGAAGCATGAACTACTTATACATTCCTAATAACTCTAATAATGCTAGTGGACCAAGGCTAGTATAGGGAAAACAGTTGGCGATAACTCTATACTAGGAGATCCTTAGGACTGCACATTACTCAATCTAACAACATTAAACAATACCCATAAGCCTTTAATTGATCGAACGCACTGTGGTAATCGTGGTATGACACTAGTGTGAAGCAGTCCAAGGGGACTGTTTGGAGCTTATTTGTGAGCTCTTAAAATTCTTCTAAAACTTCGACTGTTATTCTGAACAACAATAGAATTCGTCGCCGCTCGGAGAAAATGAGTTTGAAAGAAACTATTGTGCTACTCAAAACTTGCTCCAAACTTGATAAGTCATTTACACCCTTTTAACACTTAACTAAGAACATTACACCCTTTGACTTTGATGGTCAAACGGATCAAAATCACTGCTGACCATGCAACACCCTTAACCCAAACAATATCTCAAGAGCTAAAAACTGCAGATAAAACAAATGGTTTGAGAATCGAGAAAACTAAATTCGTTTCAAGACAACTAACATCAAAACGACTTCCAACAACCTCTGGATTTAATGAACATGAATATAAAGTACAACCATGGTGAGATTGAATTTAAAGAAAACCAAAATTACATTACTTGAGATTAAGATTACATGAAATAAAAGATGACAATGAATATAAAATCAGCTAGAAACTCGTTTCTAGACTCAAACTGAAAACTCAAAAACTGACTAAAAACTAACTAACGCTGACTAAAAAACTAAGGACTAACTCCTTCAATGCTACGAGCCACGCTTTTATATCCTCCTTCTTCACATCTCTGGTTTCTCTCTTGCGAGATAAACAAAACACGCCGCGCTTCTTTCCTCTGCCTTCTCGCTCTTGTCTCTTCTGTTTCTTTTCGCGGTGAGCTAAACAGCGCTGGGAGTGCGTCGGATAGCGTGGGAGGGATGGGTAGAAATCTTGTTTAACTCTTGTGTTCTCAGGTTCGAGGCGGATTGTCAGTTTGTGACCCAGACCAAAGAAAAGTGGGGAGGTGTGTTTAATAATTGACTGGTATTAGGGTATGAGATGGGTAAAAAAGGGGTTTGACCTGCTTGGGCTTAGGTAAGAGTCAAGGTGGTTAGTTGGGTTTATGATTTAACTTGGACTCATTTAGTAGTTTAGGGGTTAAACTTGTATAATCCAATTTCCAAGGACCATTTGTTGACATTCAAAATTATAATCAAGGGTCATTCTGTCACCCCAAATAAACCAAGGACCAAACTCAGAATCTCAAGTAATACAAGGACCGTATTGCCAAAATTGAAACTTGGGATTAAACTTGCAATTTTCCAAAAATATATAAGGACCGAAATGACAAACTTTATTAACCAAGGGTCATAAATAATGTTTTCCATTTTTTGAAATTCTGGGACTTGTTTTGCCTATTTTGAACGTCGGGGACCAAACGCCAATTATGCAAATTTTGCTCGCTTTTCATCCGATTTTAAACATTTTGCATCCTAAACATATAAAATGCAATTTTGAGATATTTTCAGATTTTGATGCATTTCAGCATTTTTAAACGCTTTAGCTCGTAATTAACCAAAATGATGAGTATTCACACACTCATCACTAGCCAACCTGCTCATAACAAGTTGAGTTTGCTTTAGTATTTTATTGACGAGGACAATGCTATTAAGAGCCCGATAATCTTGAGGTTAATAGGACTCAGTGGAAACACTTAGAAAAAGTAGAAGAGCACTAGTTGATGTCAATAACAGGCTCGAGGAGCCCCGATAATTTTGAGGTTAACTGCTTCAATCAGACTCGTGGGAAGCACTTAGACAAAGGAAAGAGCACTAATGTCAATAACAGTTTGAGGAGCCCATGTGGATGTAACTCTGCTTTCAATTGACTCGGGATAATCATTTTGTAGGATGCTTCTATTTATGACAATATGGAACAGATCCCTTGTTGATGTTACCTGTTACAAGTGAGTGACACTAGTGACTTAGGCAATGCCGTTGATGATTCAATTCAAGCAAATAAAGAGAATACTTGTCAAGAGAATGATTCACAACTTGCTATGGTCCAAGTAGAGTAATGAGTAATGAAGGTCAAGCAGAACAACCAAGAATATAAGTGATGACATGCATTTGGAAATGATTTACTGTGATGGTTGATGATGTCTTTTGCAAAGTGACTATGTTTCTTTCCGACAAGTGCACTTTGCAAATGGAGTCTATACCACATTCTTCTATTCTCGTCGAGTTTCCTACTGCAGTAGATGTCAAAACTAAGGTAAGAGAGCATTCAATAGAAACTAGGAGGGAGTTATTTTTTGTGAAGAATGACAAAAAAAGAATAAGGGTCAGATGTAAGGGTTGTGTTCCACTTTGATAACATCAAATAGTCCTGAATATTAAGTGTCAATTTCCCCCGATAATGCTCGTTATTTATATAATTTATATGAATTTACGCTTGTTTTCCATTGTTTTCCACTTTCAGGTAAATTACGAGCATTGGAGCTAATGAGACGCGGAAATGGAAACATTACTAAAGATTTATCACAGTATGCTTATTTGGAAGAAGTTACTGCACCTAGTCTCTCACATTACGCTTTAACTATTGCGACCTTAAGTCCAACTTATCAAGAGGTTACGCGGTAACTCTTCCCAAAGGTTACGCACGAACTCCATTAGGTCAAAAGAGGTTCCACGCCACGATACTTACGCCAGAATTCACCGCATCACTTACGACGTAACCGAAGTTTATTGAAGACTACTTCTAAATCCTTATAAGGTTACCGTAATTCAGCTTCTAGTCCATTTACTGAGGAAATAGAAGGCTACGCTGCATCTCCTCTATTGGTTACTGCAACCTGCACTGCCTATACCCCATAATTCCACATTTCAAAGCATCCCATTCCACACACAACACTCGAGAACGTGGGAAAGCTCTAGAGGTGTCTAGGGAAGCATACTGAGTGTTTCCATCTAGGAGAAGTCACACCATTAAGATAAGATTTAGCATTTATTATTTATTTTACTTTCAATTCATGTATTTCGTACCTTTGAATATTGAATTGATTTGCATGATTATATGGCTGCACCCTTTGGTGCTAGCCTAGTTATGATTCCTTAATTGTTTTGTTTACGCTTACCTTTACTTCCGTACAATTATTTCTAAGTGTATGCATGCATAGTTCTTTGGTAGTCACCCTTGGTTCGGTAGTTTTGAATGGCGATAGAGGCCAATTGCCTAGGAGATATGACCAACTAACCCTAGGTGAGCGGACCGACGGGAAGGTAAGATATGACCAACCCGACCCTTTCTACTTGTGCGATTTGACCAACTAATCACCTATCATTTGGATGACTTAAGAATTGGGGGGTGTAGTGTCTAAGTTCCTAACCGCACTCACTATTTAGAATCTAGCATGTAGCGGTACTTAATGACTTGGCTTAGGGACCGGGAACAACAGATTCTATGATTGCACCCGATTTCTCCCTGTGGTGGCATCTTTGCCGATAGGTTAGGCGAATTGACCAAATGCCGTCTCTCAATTTGACCCCACAAGTAATTGGAAGTAAGTAGACGTAGACATAACTTGCTAGGAGGATTGACTAGGTTAGCACCACTATTCCTCTATTGATTTCCCTTTACCTTTTATTTGTCGTTATTTTATATTCGCATTAGTAGTTTAATTAAATCCCTATCAAAACCATTTTACTCGTGACAATTAGACTTAGTAATAATCCCACACATAGCTCTTTTGGGACGCCTCCTGGCTTTACACATTTACTACACTATACCACCCAAGTACATCGTATGGGTACCATAGGTATAGTATATACTATAAATATTAAGACTGGTCAAGAAAACCGTGATCAAGTTTTGGCATGCGGAGTTATATTAGGATTGATATTAAGTCTTTCATTTTTAAACTTTTCTCACGATCATATTTTAAGTTTTCAGGTACCATGGAAGTTATTAACATCGATGACCTCACTCTTATGGACTACTTGGCGCTTAATAGAGTGATCAAGGGGGCCTCGTAGACACCGGCAATCGACGATGTTCGCTTCAGATATTACGCACCAATTTATGGGGAACTTCGCCTAACCCTTTTTCCTCGAAATGGACGAAGATGCATATGAGCACATTGAAAATGTCCTATACATCGCTAGCCTATTCAACATTCCGGGCATGTCTCATGATGCTTTTATGCTCAGGATCTTCCCTATGACTCTCACCGAGCAGCTAGAAGATGGATCGAAAGATTGCCCGCCGAGGCGCTTAACACTTGGGCACTATCAAGAAACACTTTATCCAAAGATATTGCCCACTATCGACGATTTCTCATCACTTTGGAGATCCATAACTTCAAACAAGAAGACGACGAAACTTTGTATCAAGCTTGGGAAAGATACAACGATCTTCTTTATAAGTGTCCTACCAATGATTTAAATAACCAGCAGAAGGTCAATATTTTCTACAAAGGAATAAATGTTACTACAAGACAGATGCTGGACTATCAAGGACCTATCCCTAACATGACTCCTACTATCGAATTGAAGCCATTCAAAAATGGCACCATTATCGAAAATGGCACGACGGTGGAAGCAAAAGAAACATTGGGCGGAAGTTTTGACGGAATTGCAATGCGATAGCTAGTAAACTTGAAAATCTCGGTAGAGATATGTTGAAAATCAAAGAAACTGCTCATGCCATCCAAGTCGGACGCGAAAACTGTGGTGGGGGACATTTAACTAAAAACTGTCCTAAGGTTGACAAGGAAGATACTATCGAGGAAGCTAAATATGGAGAAAATAGGCCTTTCTACAGGGATAATCGTAATGGGTTTCATGGAGGACCACCACCGTATTATGAGCGTAATGAAAGAAGAGCTAACCTGGAAGGAATTATTAACAAGTACCTTGTGGACACTACCAAGAGGCAAAAGGAGCAAGAAGAATGGCTTAAGAATTTCCAAGATAATACAAACAAAAGCCTCTCATCCCATGAAACATCACTTAAGAACTTGGAAACTCTAATCGGAAAACTTGGCGACGAGATTCAAAGAAGGAATTGAATGAGGAACAAAAGAGCAATTCCACTATATGTGAGGCAGTGTTCTCTGATAGCAACAAGTGCTCTGATAAGTTGGATACTGATGGCGAAAGTGAGTTACGCCGTAATCACACTCCAGAATTACGGCGTAACCAAAATTCTAGCAATGACACGGGCGCCCATGACAACAACCCTAAAAGAAGGAGTCATTGGTGTAAGAGTATCGGAATTGATGATGGAGAATGCTACACCTGTGGGCCTCATGTGATCCTGAAATCCCTGCGATGGTGGTGCTGATAAGGAAAGGATAAAAGATGACAGATACAAATGGACTACACTAAACGACGAAGAAAGGTTAGCCAAGTTCTCAATCAACGCGTGGAAGGGTCAGCCCATTAAGCATTATCAGCAGACCCTTCCTCATCATGGAAGATGAGATTATCGACGCTGCCAACGGCAACCCTTTCGTGATTATTGCAAGAGAGGAGGTAATGTGAAGAACGAAGTTTGGATATGCCCGCATCGAATCCGAAGACACGACGTTGATTTTGGAAATCTATCATTCAATGATTGGTATTCAATAAGATTCGGGGACGCTATAATTAATTCAACTCGCTGCTCAGAAATGAACTCAAATATGAGAAACACATTCTTCTGGGAAAACCATTAAGCCCTCGATGATATTCCTTCCGAAGATGACTATGATGACAAAGTTCGAATCATTGGTGCGAGCAAATTAAAACCAAAGAACGGAAAATTTTGGGCCTCCCGCAACCCTTTGAATATGATTGTGATGGAGGAAGCAACATCGAGAGAGTGGGAAGACGAAGTTCCTTTGAATTTGACAAACGATTCCGAAAGAAGAAGTAATTGCCTTGGCCAGGATGATCTCTCGATTCGACGATAGATCAAAATCAAATACGTAAAAATTGACACGTTGACTAAAAAGAAAAACGGAAGGGTGTATGAGTAGAAATTAACCTTACAACGAAGCCCCTAATAAAAAACCTGAAGATGACACCAAAGGCTCGTCTAAAGTAAACAAAGAAAAATGCAAACGAATTCTCAACCAACTTGAAGATACCGATTCCGACAATGATTTTGATTATCTCGAAGTTGCGTATTTAAGACGGTTTCATTGACCTAGATGATGAAATACACGAGAAACGAAGATGCAAGCTTCTTGGCATCCCATTTAAAAGGCCACCTCCTATTATAGCCTAAAATTTGTGTTTACGCGATACCATTTGGGGCCTAAAGAAAAATTTTGCAAGATACGGAAAATTGAAACCAAAGAATATCTCAAGACCGCAACAAATGTCGGATGGGTTAGGCGCAACTTAATGAAAGACGTGGAGGAAGTAGGGCAAGATCAAAGACCCCCATAGGAGCCCTCAAGGGCTCTGAAGTCTAACTTAAAGACTCATAATAAAAAGTGCTCTTTCCGAGACAACCGATTATCCCTTTCTTTTTGTTTTATTTCATTTCATTGGGTTTTGTGTTTTCTAACCATTTTTGCAGGAGATGAAGAAGTAATTATCGCCGCAGCTTGTCGATTCGCACAAGTTACTTGGCTACAACTCATCTTGGTGATTACGCTGTAACCAACATTTTAGCAACAAAATTGACGATACCAATTACGGCGTAATACCATCTCGTGGTTACGCCAGAACTACTGCTTCACAACCATACCGGGTTTTGCCATTCGGCGAACTCCTCTAATAGGAGTTACGAATAACGTCTCTGCTTTTAATTCTTTCATTAAAACACAGTAACCTTGTATTAGTTTTTAAATGAACTTTGTGGGTGTGTTCACTGTAAACCCTCACGAGACTTTCACTCATCCACTTGGGACACCAAGTGGTTTAAAGGCTTGTTGCATTCGCTAAATGCAACCGTGATTCCTACGAAAGTGAGTTAGGTTTTTCATTTTATTTTTATTTTTTTAGAATTACGCTTGTCGGTATTGTGATTTCAGGGATGGAAGTTTTTTCATGACGCTTAAACGAAGTCACGGTTCTTTCTCGTGGGCCTTCTTTTTTTTGGAGAAAATTTCAGGGAATTTCTCGCTCTAATTCTACCTTTCTGTTCACCTTTATTTTAATGCCTAGTACAAAAGGGAATTTGTACAATTCAAGTGGGGGGACGGGAGTAGAATTATATCTTGAACTTTATTTCGCCCTCATTTTTCTAGTTTATTTTGAAAAATTACGCCATTTTGAAAATTTTGACATGTTTTTCCGAACCTAACTAGATTAGACCTTAGCCGAGCACATACAACCCTTGACATTACATGGTGAGATTAGCCTTATTCGTTTCCAATATTTTACCCCAAATCCACCAAATTATGAGTGTGCCGGTAGCTTGTAAACTTTAGAACTTGGCCTTTGCATCATTTCGAGACCATAGACGAGGTATGTTGAGTTAGCTCGATGTATTTGGACTTTTCAGTTTTAGAAGGAAATATTATAGGATTATCATCCAAACAGCCTACCATTGTGAGTCTATCGATTAGTCACCTCGACTTTTTGACCCCCATGCGAAACCCTTTTTGTTGCACTCCCCTTTAGTGCAAGATACCCCTAGATACACCCTTCTGAGCCATTCCTTTCATTTTGTCAACCCAATATATTGTTTCATACACCTTACACCTTAGCCTACCTTGTAGTCTTTATTTGTAATTGGAAAGTCATCATTTGCCTAAGTTCAAGGTTCGAGTGGAAAGGTTTGGAAATCACGCTTTCATCAACAACAATTATGAAGATCATTGAAGGACCCCCGAATTCCCATTGTTCATCTCAAGTGGGGGGATGTTATGTTATATAGTTATGATTCAAAAAAAAAAAAAATATATTGATTATGTTATTGTAAAGTGCGATGTTATAAGCAATATAGTATGAGATTTATTGATTAGTATCGAGGAGGCCACCTCGGTCACATTAGAAGATTGGAGTTGGAGGTATACCAACTGAAGAAGAAAAGGTAGAGTGCCCATCACGACGTCCCCTAATGACGCATCTACCTTGCATTTCATGATCCGGTTTCTAGACTTCTAAGCTTGAACTTTGGACGGACGGTAAGTGGTGATGACTTAGTTATAGATTTAGACTACCTGCTTGTTTTTCATTTTACACCAATTATATATGTCACGTCTTATCCTACCCTTTAGTCATGAAGTGTGTCTAGGTGATGCAGTGAGCAATCTTTGGTGTCTTGGCCATGGATTTGGTCATGTATCATTGATTTTGTCCACTTCGCCGAGACATGTTAGTAATGACGAGTCACCCCTTAACCTTTGTCGTGTCTACCCATATTGCCTCCGAGAATTGTTTAGCCCTTAACTCTAGTGGTGGAGATTTGTGTAACCGCCAAGCTTATGATAGAATACATGCTATGATGTATGCATTGAGTGATCTCCGAAATTGACACTTCGAATAGTTGAGAGATTTGAGTGTTTGTTCCCCTTTTGTGAGGTGTTCGGCTTTGTTTTATTCTAGCATAAGGGATTTGTAAACTCATATTTTCCGGGTTTTGGGAGATATCTTTTTAGGAATCTATCTAATAAGGTCTACTTGAGGGCAAGTAGAGTTCAGTGGGGGATATTTGATAACATCAAATAGTCCTGAATATTAAGTGTCAATTTCCGATAATGCTCATTATTTATATCATTTATATGGATTTACGCTTGTTTTCCATTGTTTTCCACTTTCAGGTAAATTACGAGCATTGGAGCTAATGAGACGCGGAAATGGAAACATTACTAAAGATTTATCACAATATGCTTATTTGGAAGAAGTTACACGTAACTCGCCACTCACATTACGCTGTAACTATTGGCGACCCGTAAGTCCAACTTATCAAGAGGTTACGGCGAACTCTTCCCAAAGGTTCTGCACGTAACTCCATTAGATCAAAAGAGGTTCCACGCCGCTGATACTTACGCCGTAACTACTACATCACTTATGACGTAACCGAGTTTATTGAAGACTACGGCGTAACCCCTTATAAGGTTACGCAGAACTAGCGATCTAGTGCATTTACGAGAAATAGAAGGCTACCGTAACTCCTCTATTGGTTACGCCAGAACTGCACTCACTGCCTATAAATACCCCACCTAATTCCAGATTTCAAAGCATCCCATTCCACACACAACACTCGAGAACGTGGGAAAAAGCTCGAGGCAGGTCTAGGGAAGCATACAGAGCTCTTTCCAAAGGAGAAGTCACACCATTATGATAAGCTTTTATGCTTATTATTTATTTTACTTTCAATTCATGTATTTTGTACCTTTGAATATTGAATTGATTTGCATGATTAATATGAGCTGCTAAGCACCCTTTGGTGCTAGCCTAGTTATGATTCCTTAATTGTTTTGTTTACGCTTACCTTTACTTCCGCATAATTATTTTCTAAGTGTATACATGCATAGTTCATTGGTAGCCACCCTTGGTTCGGTAGTTTTGAATGGCGATAGAGGCCAATTGCCTAGGAGATATGACCAACCCACCCTAGGTGAGCGACCGAGACGAAGGGTAAGATATGACCAACCCGACGCCCTTTCTACTTGTGCGATTTGACCAATTGATCACCTATCGTTTGGATGAACTTAAGAATTGGGGTGGGTAGTGTCTAGTTCCTAACGGCCGGGCACTCACTATTTAGAATCTAGCATGTAGCGGTACTTAATGGCTTGGCTTAGAGGACCGGAACAACAGACTTATGACGGTGCACCTGATTTCTCCCCGTGGTGGCATCTTTGCTGATAGGTTAGGCGAATTGACCAAATGTTGTCCTCTCGAATTTGACCCCACCTGAAGTAATTGGAAGTAGGTAGACGTAGACATAACTAGCTAGGAGGATTGACTAGGTTAGCACCACTATTCCTCTATTGATTTCCCTTTACCTTTTATTTGCTGTTATTTTATATTCTGCATTAGTAGTTTAATTAAATCCCTATCAAAACCATTTTATTCTATGACAATTAGACTTAGTAATAATCCGACACACATAGCTCTTGGGATGACCTCGGCTTTACCATTTACTACACTACACACGACCGAATACACTGCCCGTTAGTGCATTAGGGTAGACCATAGGTATAGCGAGACACTATAAATATTAAGACCTGGTCAGTAAAACCTGCATCACACTTTCAGGCCCAAGTGAAGATACTGGACTAGATATAGGCCCATCTAGAAGTCCATTAAGTAGAAGGGGTATAAATGCATTGCTTTCTAGCAAAAAGGACCCTTCAGAAATACTCTGCCCATGGCTATTGTTTGTCGGCAGGAATGGTGAGACACGTACGTGGTTAGTCAGAACATATAATGAGCAACACCCTTGTTTGCAATCAGGCAGTCGGATCTTTTGACCTTCACTATATCTCAAAGAAAATTACAAAGACAAATTGAAACCAATCCATCGTTCCTCAAGTCTGTGCATAATCCACTTACCAACCAATATGAGCTTCAAGTGTCCCGCTGAAGATTTTAAGGGCCAAAAACCTAGCAATAACAGCCATCAGGGGTCAATTCAAGTTACAATTTACCATGTTGAGAGATTATGTTCAGGAGTTGCAGAAGACAAACCCTAATACAACAGTTGTGATGAATGTGGAACGACTTGCAGATGAGGCTCTTCTAACGAGAGAATTCAAGAGAGTGTATGTTTGTTTAGGTGCACTGAAGGAAGGATTTAAAGCATGTGGGAGATCGTTGTTGGGGCTGGGTGCTTTTCCAATTCGTGGTCCTTTGAATGGTCAACTGATGACAGCTGTGGGAATCAATAGCAACAATGGTATATACCCTTTAGCTTATTCTTTTGTTGAATTAGAAAAACATAGGATCATGGACTTGGTTTCTTCATTGTTTATCCGATGATATAGCACTTGAGCCAATCTCAAGCATCACTTTTATTACTGACATGCAAAAGATACTCCTTTAATCTGTTCATGAATTTAAGTCTCTGCTTTGAAATAGACAAGAAACATATTTGATTTTGTAAAGGATATAAGTAGAGCTTTAGGAGATGTTTTTCCAGATGCAGAACACAGATTATGTATTAGAAGCATTCATGAGAAAATGAAACTGCAATGGAAATGTATAGCCTACAAAGAGCATATGTGGAAATGTGCAACAGCCTCAACTGTTGTACAGTTTCAGAAAGCTATGGATGATTTCAAGAAATTTAATCAACCAGCCCATGATTGGTTAAGTAAGATACCACCGATCCATTGGTCAAGGTCACATTTTTCATGTAAGTCATCTACATGTTTCAGTTAATTTGTATTTGTTAATGCAATATAAACAGTTATAGTTAATACATGTTTATTACTGTTTATCTTTAGGGAGAGCTACTTCTGATGTGTTACTTAATAACATGTGTCAAGTGTTTCATGACAAAATAATTAAGGGTTTAAACAAACCAATTATTACGTACCTTAGAATACATCAGGGAATACTGTATGAAGAGGATAATACATGTTCTTTTGGTGATTGAGAAGAGTGATGGGCCACTAACACCAACTGCACAACACATGCTAGAGGGTATTAAGAAAGAGGCTGTTAAGTATAATGTTTTATGGAATGGAGGAACTAAGTTTCAGGTTATTGGACCATGGGATGACCAATGTGTAGTTAATGTTGTACACAAGTATTGTACTTGCGTAAGATGGGAGATAACAGTTTACCATGTAAACATGCCGCTACCAATTGAATATGGCTTTAAATGGGCAACAAGTAGGAGTTGTAGAAACATGAGCTCATCCTTGTTACTATCTTATCACTTGGGAGGCAACCTACCATCACCATGTCGAGCCTATAACTAGCAGCGAACATTGGGAAAAATCAACTTTGCCAACAACAATTGTTCCACCTCAATCCAAAACAAAGCCGCCTAGCTCAAGAGGTTGAAAAAGAGTTAGGATAGCTCCTGAAAGTGAAGAGATTGTGAAGAATGGTAAGCTGTCAAGGGCTTGGAAGAGTGTTAAGTGTAGTATTTGTGGCATTGCCGGACACAACCGAAAACATGTCTAGGGTATGGTGGAGCTGAAAGTAGTCGAATTGGCAATAAGGGAAATGTCAAACAAGTGCCTACAAAAGTCGCAAAAAAGACACATCCTAAAGGTAACAAAGTAGCAAATGATAAAGAAGTGAAGGTACATGTGTTATTGAAAGTCAAGTTAGTGTAGTTCAAGGAAGTGGTGTTCAATCTAAAAATCAAGATCAAGCAATCAAGATCCCATCATACATGATGCATCCTCGTCACAATCCCAAAGAACATCAAGATGAAGCAATTGCCGATCCCAAAGATGCATGAGCAACCCCAAAGGTCAATCCCAACAACATGATCAATCACAGTCGATTCTCACGCTACAAAGTGATGTGCAAGCATTCTCGATTCAACCTAGCCTCGCTACACTAAGAATGACTAGGCAAGGTCGACCTGAAAGAATGATGGCCTCACCATAGGTCAATTCTGTTATGCTAATTAGCCAGACAATGTTTCATGTAGTTTATTTCCTATGGACAAGTTATGTACTCTAAAAACATATGTGTGTGTGTGTGTGTCTAACTGTAGTTCTCATGCTTTGAAAAGTATGCAATTTTATTCATTTGGAATTTTATCCATTTGCATTAACTATGGAACCATGTCATTATTGTGTATTTTTATAGATTGACTAAGCTTGATGTGTGAATAATTTGCATCAAAAGTAACCAAAGCTAAACAGAACCTCATAAGAATGTTGACAATTAAAAGTCAAACCTAAACAAATTACTAACCATCTGCATACCCATAAGGCATTGAAATTCAAAAACAAACCAAACTGAATACTTCATAACAATGTTACTACAATTCAAGATACTGAACATTAACCATCTCGCCTCATTACATAAAAGCTAAAAAGTTATCCCAATGCATAAACAATCAAGAACAATATCCAACTGAGTACCAGGTAAATCTTCCACTTCTACACATCACCTTGAGCAGCTACTAATCTTGCCTCAAGCTCATTTCTCCCCCTCCAAAGGCCTTGTATGATCATTCTAGAACAAGCACAAATTTCAGGATCATACCATCGTATCCACCGACAAGAAGACCCATATTCATGATTATGACAAGTCATTAAACAACCACCATTGTTACAATGTACTTTTGCCTGCCATAAAACAAACTAATACAATAAATATTAAGACGCACTTACTTCAACATGACAACCAAAGAATCGACACCCTGGTTGGCAGAGGTCCACGGCGTGCGAATAATAGCTTGCTTACCACACCAGCAACGACATGTTGAAACGATTATCGTTTTGTAGAAGACCGTTTTTGTAGGATAGTTTAGGGATGGATGATAAATGACGACCAAACCTTGTTACATAGACATATACTAGCTACAAACACTGAACAACGGTTTGTATTGAGTACGCTACAGTGAAAGACGGTTTTGCCCTCAACAACAGAATGTTGACATCGGCGTTGATGGTCAAGGGACGAGTTTGGCATATAAACCCCATGTTTTGAACCTCCTGCGATGATAATGCCCAACTTTGTCCCATCGCGATGCGCAGGAAGAAGTTTAGGGACCAACCGTGTATTTTAGTCTAATTAAAATCATAATTTTAAAAGTAAAATAAAAATTAGGAAGATATTGAAATCACTTTAGATGAGGTATATCCTAAGTTCCTAACGCTTTATGATATGATGGATATGTTTGATGCGGAGCTTTTTGGAGTTTTTTTGAAGTGATGAGCGGTGAGCAATGAGTTTTTTTATTTTTGTTGTCCGTTTGGCAAATGAGCGGTGAGCTTTGCAATTTTTTAGAAATGCTCATTTCTCCAATGCTTTTTTAAGAAGTTGTGAGCGGTGGCTACTGCTCACAGCTCACTACTACTGGTAACTGCTACTTTTACTAAACATACCCGCTAACTTACATAAACCAATTAGTACATGTGCTTCTTTTTGGTATTATACTTTGCTCTACTAAATATTTTACGTTAAGCCAGATGTTAATTACTCGGTAAATCATCATCACCACTTCTACTCGGTACTTATTTCTTTTTAAACGAGTAACGTCTCCTTTAATGTTAAAAATCGAGCCTACATGCTTTGGTGTACAAACATTAACCTTCAACGGCTGTTAAATGGGGTAATTTGTCATTGACAACCCATAAATTATGACAACACAAAAAAAGCACTCTAAAATATGGTTGCTAAGGTTGGTAAGGAAACTAAATATTATAACTGTTGTGATCTCGATGTAGCTCTTAAGATATTCTGATTTTAGGATCATGCTAAGCAAAAACGAGTCAATTCTACAGAGGATTTTAAAAGTCATATGCTATTAAGTAAGATATGTTGAAAAGTGTTCATATCATATTAAATGATTATATGGCTAAAAATACGTGAGTCTATGAGGTCAAACACGTGTACACTGAGTTATCATCAATTATATTTTATTTAATTGATATATAGTAGATATGATATTTATATTAGTTAAATATCTCACGATTGCTTAACGGTCATTAATTAATTCGTTAGACTAACGAGGTGGGTCAGCGCACGTTGCCGTGAGTTTTTGGCTTTAAACTTTTGATGGCAAAAAAAAGGCTATTTGCAACCTATGTTAAGTTATCGGAGAGTTAGTATACGTTGTAGAAAATGTTACGTATATAACCGTAACATATGAAAATATTAACGACAATAGACGTCCCAAGATCAATCTTGAAGCGCTTGTCTACAACTATAATAATGTGTTTTGCCAGGTAGCAGTCGCACTGGCATTTGTCGACATTTATGGTTGGATCAAAATGACATTGTTTTGCACCCATGTATGTATATACTTATATTCTATGTCAAGTTATTGATGATTCTATAGTAAATAATATCTTAGTAAATACTGATGTGATATACTTGTAATTTTCTACCTACCAATAAACATTAATAATCATCAGAGCACATAACATGAAGATGATAAAAAACCACCAGGTTCTCTAAGAAATGACAAACTGTCTATATGAAAGTTTACAAAATTCTTTACATGAAAACGAAATTGAGATTACGGTAATGTGAGTGATACCCTAGATCACAATTTTTTTTTACACTATTATGTATATATTAAGAAGGTTGTGCAGGTTCTACACCACCATTAGAAGTATTGCATTGTCTTTTTCCACATATATTTTTTTTAACTATCCCTGCATATATAAACTGAAATCTGTTATGTTAGTGCAAGCGTTACGACATTTAATCTATACAGTCTCTTGTATTTTAATGATGATAAACATGTAACTTGTAATACATAACGTAAAGTGCACAAGTTACTCGTAAACGCAAATTATCAATGCATACACGCATCAACATCTCTCGACGTCTCAAGTCTGAATCATTAAGGTATGTACAAACAATATTTCAAACTTGCTAAGTGATCAAATAATTATTTTTGTCCTTAAACCTCATATTTTTATAAATGTGACAAAACCTTTTACAAAAATAAATTATACAAATTATTTTTATATTTATAAAAAATTATTTTAATAAAAAAAACAAATTTAAAATTTGAAATCACCAAACATCTATTTTTTCCTCTCAGAAGACAACACCTATACTAGATAAACATTTCACAATAAAAAAACAAAAACAGTAGCGTATTAGGGACGATCCCTTAAATAGGTGACAGTCCCATATATATAAGGGACCGTCTCATGTTTAAGGGACCGTCCTCCGCTCCTCGAGCTGCCTATAAATACTGGGCCATTTTTAACAGATTTATTAACCACTTGAGCACACAAATTTTCTGTCTTCTTAATTTGTCTTCTTTGGTCATATTAACTTGTTTAAATCTGGTTTAAATGTGATTCTTTCTTTCTTTCTTTCCTCAAGTGCAAAGAGAAGAACTTTCGTTATCATCTAGATACGAAGTTATGTAGTCTAGTTAGTTGTTAGCCTCGCTTTTTCTAAAGATAACGTCACTTACGTGAATTGGACTAGATGTGTAGTATACTTTGCCCTTAGAGACTAGTATCGTTTAAGTGACATAGTTAGAGCCTATAAATACCCCTCATGACTCTCCATGAGGGGTGAGGTGAAGCATTAGGTGTGTGTGTTTTGTGTTTATCAATAAAAGTTATCCTTATCTTCTCCTCTCTCTCTCTAGTTTCTCTCTCTAAAAAGGATGAAGATCTTCATCTTCTTCCACCAACCTCGACCTCCAAACCACATAAATCTCTATGTTTTTCGGTCCTAACAAGTGGTATAGAGCCATGGTTATCTTGTGTTGATTTATGTTGGTTTTACCCATGTTTTTAACTGTTTTTGAGCTATTTTTTGTGGTCGGAAATTTTTTTTTCCGATTTGTGGGTAAAAAAGTTTTTAGTACATGTTTTTGGTATCCTTATTTTGGTCAAAAAGGTCCTGCTTTATCATGTTTACATCTGTCTTGGTATATCTTGTCCAAACAGTCACTATTATGCCTTTTTTGTACCAAATATCTATGAAACAAATGTGGTCAACCGTCATCTTCATGGTCAAATCAAAAACGTAAGCAATTTTATGCTTTTCGGTATTTTATGAAGATGGTCGGATTTTCGCCGGAAAACTCGCCGGAAAAGTGGTCAGGGTCAAAACCCTAAACTTACGCATAAGGGGAATCTACAATGGTGTTACGCAGAGTCGAAGTTACGCTATGTAAAGTTACTACGCGTACTTACGCGATAAGCCTAGGCTTACGCGTAAGAATGGGCTACGCCTAAGTCTCTTTTACGCGTAAGGCTACGCATAAGGTTAAGACCATGATGTTACGCATAAGGTTTCGAGCTAAGAAAGATTACGCGTAAGAAATTTTTTTACGAGTACAAATGGAAGAGAAAAGTTATGCGTAAACATGACCATGCCCACAAACATACCGTATACCATTTACCAAAACGCATTTCGACCTCAGCCATAACCTCATCAATCCTAGAAACCAAAACCAACTTATCCTACATCTAGACTCACTTCAAAGTACCCTCACTATCACTCCCCATCTCTCATTCATATCCAAGACTCAAACGAAATAACAAGAAAGATCTCAAATTAGTTTCATTTCTTGCAATCTTTTATAGATTGTTTTAACTGAAACAATCATCATCACTGATCCGTGTTGAAGCTTTGCTTCGTTATTATATGAATAAAGGATAAGAAATAATAACAATTTTGTTATTCCCCTTACCTTGTTTTGTTCATGACATCAAAACGAAAATACAAAACGCAAACCTACCTGAGATTCTCCAAAGAACCTGTCTTGATTCGAATTGAATAAATATGTCATCAAGTTCTTGTGTTTGTTGATTCGGCGTGTTATGTGGGATGTGTTTGATGATGAGATAAATCTTATATGAATGGGTATGTGAAAAGTGATTGATGATATCGTTTGTTGGAGATGTGATTTGGATGTGTTGACCTTTGAAAGAGAAAAAGATAAAAGTGTAGGCATTTTTATCACAAAATGAATTTAGGTTTAGGTCAAGATGTCTTTTAAGGGTTATCACATGTTCGGTTGTAGTATTTTTATAGGGATATGGGCTTAGCATCTCAACCGGATATATTTGTGTGGTCTTGGATCGAGATATTTGGGCCTTGGATCATATATTCATTATTTGGGCTGAAATGGTGAACCGCATGCTGGACTCACAATAATGATATCCGAATTTTTGGGGTAATGTTTTATTTAGCCAAAAATTTTGATAACATTGGTTTAATGAGTTAGGTATTTTGGTATGGTATAATTTCACGGAAGCATACAATATTCACGGCTTGAGCGAAATTTGAAAAAATGACTACGGGGATTTTGTACGGTATTATTGATGCGGAATTGAAGTGATATTTCACGGGTGGACTTCTTTATCTTTGAGACGTTGGTTGGTTGGATGCAAGTCTCAAGATAACTTGTTGGAGCACATTATGAAATTTGACAACTGGGTTATAACGGTAAGGAGTTACGCTAGCCACGCAGTATAACCATCACTTTAAGGAGTTACGTTGTTGTGCTTTCGTGTCACACGTAGTTGTGGATTGGTCAAAATTTTAGAACAAGCAAGAAGTCACAAAGTTGGGATGTTTTTTCCTTTTCAAGTCATCGTATCGGCTTTCTCCATATGTGGTCATTATAATTAGCCGGTGAATTCAAAGGAGGTTCGTTTAAAGGTTGGTTAGAGAAAATTATTGAGAGTATTTTTACAAGATATTCTCACAGAATTTTGATCAAGCTGTGATGTTAATATTGCATCAAGAAGGTAATACGGTATGTACGCAACATTATGATGATTCCGATAGCTCGCAACCATCGGGAGGGAGAAGTTGGTATTTCATCTTCCGTGATTGGATTATGAAGATTTTTGCTTAAGACCAAGAAGGAGAAGTAGTGTGGTGTACATCGGGATCTTTACCAACTTGGATGCAATACTAAGTGAGTTATGTTGTTATGATGTTCCCGAAACGACAACCATTGTGCTTCAAGAGTTTACTTTCTCCCGCCGGTCCGAAGATTAAAGACGGTTGGAAGAGAGTTGTCGATCGTGAGGGAGCGTAAAGAAAGAAAAGGCTCACTAGTTAGAGGAGTAATAACCTAACTAGACCGCATTGAAGTTCGTGAGCTACAAGAAGATCTAATGCCGAGATCGTCGGAAGGAAAACTTCAAGATTGCCTCAAGATCTAGACTACAGAGACTCAAGGCTTCAAGAAAGTCAACATTGTTCATTACTATTGTAATTTACTATTGTTTTTGTATTTATAGGTATCATTGTAACCATTCACGTGTGACGCTATCTTGGAGGGAGATTGTTAGCCTCGCTTTTCATAAAGATAACGTCACTTACGTGAATTGGACTAGATGCGTAGTATACTTTGCTCTTAGGGACTAGTATCGTTTAAGTGGCATATTTAGAGCCTATAAATACCCCTCATGACTCTCCATGAGGGGTGAGGTGAAGCATTAGGTGTGCGTGTTTTGTGTTTATCAATAAAAGTTATCCTTATCTTCTCCTCACTCTCTCTAGTTTCTCTCTCTAAAAAGGATGAAGATCTTCATCTTCTACCACCAACCTCGACCTCCAAACCACATAAATCTCTATGTTTTTCGGTCCTAACATTAGTCAATGTGTAATTTTTTACATATAGATCGAGTCCATATTTTTCAATCTTGTGTAATAGTTAGATCCAGACAGTGTGTAAGTCCGAGAAGTGTTGTGTGTAGATCCGGATGGGTGTGTAAGTCCGTGAAGTGTTGTAGTGGTTAGTGTTGTGTAGATACGAATGGTGTTTAAGTCCGTGAAGTGTTGTGTAGTGGTTACCGTTGTGTTGTGTTGTATGGTGTAGATTGGTTCTAGCTAAGATTAGAACTCGACATTTAGATTAGTGTCGTAAATCGGTGTAAGCTACGGTGTATGCTTTTTCCCGCCGAGAAGGGAGCTTGTTGATTAGTGAAATAACTCTCAAGTTGGGTACTCGGGAAGTAGAGTAAGGAAAAGAGGAGCTTCTTGATTGAACCACTATAAATCTTCGTGTCCGGTTTGCATTTTCTATAGTTATCTCTTTACGTTTTATTTTTGCATTTATCGTTTTACATTTATACTTGCATTGAGTTTAGGCGTGTGTGGCTTGTTGATTATATTGTGTTGATTATATTTGTGTCATGGCATGGTATTTATTTTGTGTCTATGTTTGTGTTATGGTGACATGCTTTACTTATTGCACTGTACTATCTCTAGTTGCTGTAAAACTATTGTTGACACTTTTCATATTACGTCACGTTTGATCGGTCATTTGATACAAAAGTTTTAAAATTTTAAATGGGCACGTATTCACCCCCCCTCTACGTTTCTCCATGTTAGAAAACCTACTGCAAAAGCGATGGAAAGCTAGAAAAGGTTAAGCTACTTACTGACATTTTGATGTATTAACAATAGCAGTTACGTACGCCTGAGAAGTTGATGACAAGTCTAAAGACATCAACAATAATCAAACATTCTTGGTTTTCACATCTTCTTCTACTTTTAGTAACAACTGCAAGGTAGGCTTATATAGCGAGACATGAGAAATAAAAAGAAGATATTGCAAAAGGATCTAAACCAAATAGAGCTGTACGACATCCTCTTTTTCTTTGCCATCACTCGTTATTTAGTCTACTTTATGAATGATACTTGTGCTGCATCAATTTAAATGCTGACTGGTTTGTATTATTTTATTGGTATGAGGAATTTTGAAGATATTGTTTGCTACTTGTGTGGTTCAATGATTTTGTTTTCAAATACTCACTGATTTCATTAAACAATTGTAATTGAAAAACTTCAACATACTCGACCCCTATGAGGTCCCCCTTAAATACCTTTTGCCGTTTCAACACTTTTTGCGCAAAGGTCTGCACCAAACTTATTGCTAGACCATTGAGATAACAAAAGGTATTCGAGGGGAAGCTCAAATCAGGCCGCTATGTTGAATATCGTATGTCAATATTAGAAAATGAAGAACGCAGTGGACTTTAGAGTCGAAAGAATCTAAATGACAACACAAACTGATTGTTTATCATGTCGATTTTGGCATCATGTTTATACACATTACTTGGTAGAAGGATGGTTTAAGCTCGTAAGTCAAACTGAAATTCAAAAAGAGAACTTTAGTAGTGTTAAAGGTCATTTTATAAATTCCAATATGAATTATGAAGTTAAACCATCTATCTACAAAGTAATGTGGGTAACTAATATATATATTGGTACGTTGATCCTGCTCTTGAAAGAATTGTTTTTCAAGATGAAGGTCAACGGGTCAACCTTCGCTTGTAATTATGACTAACATGTGATTATTAGTATATGGCTGCATTACTTGATGGATGGAGGATTTATGTTCATAAAAAATAATGGAATTAAAAAAAAGAAAAACTTTATGGTATTGTTAAAGCAATATTTCTAAATTATAGTGTCATTTATAAAGTTAAACTATTCACCGATCAATTAAAGCGGCCAACTAACACATACTTTGGTACTTTGAACTTCTCCTTGAAAATCCTATTGGTATGGCAATGTTGTAAGCGTGGAGGTTTTACTAAAACTTGTTAATATTACATAGGCACACGATAGATGTTTCAAGGGGAAGCTCAAAGTAGCAACTTGTGTAAAGGCTCAAATTATTTAATGGTCAATCGCTATTAGTGTCTCGCTATAGGAAACAAATCTAGTAGTAGTTACCTAAGAGAGTGTAACAATAGTTTTCAAGGTTTAATAGATCATTGAGATAAATGATAATGATGATGCTAATGAAGACAATGACCATGGTGAATGTGATGAAATGAAAATATGTTGCTAAAAAAGAAAACATGTTTCAGATCAAATTGAAAGATATGAAAATGATGATAGTAATGGTAAATGTATTTTATTTTTGAGAACAAAGAGCTTGTAATTCATTTTTTAACAGCAGTTCAGGTGAAGATTATGTAAAAGGCAATATAGGTGATAAATTGAAAAAAAGAAAATGTGTTAAAAGAATTTGCATCAAAAAATTTCGCCACATCCTCTTCTGCTACCCATTTTTCTTTGGGAAAATCCATTTTATCAATGATATTGGCTTTTTCATAATCTGAATTTGAACAACTATAACAGAATGGTCGTTGTCCTTTTATTGTTACTACAAAATACATTTAGCATGAGTCTTTTAACTTGTTTCAAAACTTTTTTTTTCATGAAGATAAATAGTTTCTCATCAAAGCATAATCAGTATGGTCTTTGATAATACCAACAACATCATAATCGCTTACTTGAATGATCTATGGATCGTTGGACTCTTTTTTCTCAAACCCTAAAGTTGGTAGTGATCTGCTTTCCGTTACAGATTTATGTTGAAGCTGTAAGTTTTTCATGTTTGAATGTTTTTTTTCTGCCGTCTTGCAAGTAAGTTCACAGAGATTAGTGTATAGGCAAGATATCTAAATAATAAATGATGATGATATTTGGTCTATTCAAGGAAAAACTTATAAAAAATGACAACAATGACAATAGTGCTAGATGTATCCTTATTTTGAAAAGCAAAGTTAGCTACCTTTTTTTTGTGAAAATTTATCTAATTTTGTATATTGACAAATGGGTTACATAACAGGACATAGCAAAAGGAAATTTTAAAAATTATCTTCTATGATATCTTCTTTTGTAGCGCATTTATCATTGAACTATTAGGGAAAAAAGGCCAATAATTTTGCTTTTCAAAAAGAGACACATTTAGTGTTATAGTCAGCGCTGCCATTTTTTTGTGGTTCATGACTATAAATCTATAATATGGCAAAAATGTTAGAGCATTATACCATGTGATGTTTTGATGGGATTAGTACTTTTTAAGCCATTTCTGGTTACTTGCATCCATTAATAAGATTGTTGATGTGGAAAATTAGAAGGGGGGGGGGTTGAATATTTTTGTCGATTAAAACTTCGTTTTAAAGTATTTAGATCGACTTATGTCAATTCATATAGATCGTGTGTTGGATATTGATAGATGGACATATAAATAAGTAATGCAAGAGATAAAGAGTAAAGGAACACAAAATCACAACACAAGTATTTATAGTGGTTCGGCTACAAGGACACCTTCCTTGCCCTACTCCACTCCCCGAGTACCCAACTCGAGAGTTTCTAAGAACTACACAACACAAGATCCTTAATGTGGAGGAGAATTCTTCACAACATCGCCTACACTTTATCTGGTATAAGGCTAGACACCGAGTTCTTCCACGAGATAGAACCAAACCTATCACAACGTCGTCTACACTTTATTCGATACAAGGCTAGATACCGAGTTTCATTACAAAGGAGGAACTACTACCTAAAATAACTACCCAAAGGAGACACACAACTTTTTACAATACTTGAAAGGATATCAATATCCTTTAACCCAATCTACACAACTTGTACATCGACGCACCATATCAAATGTACACCTTCGGCACCATACACCAATGCCTTCAAAACGACACACTATGGAGGGAGAAAAGAACTATCAACAAGATGCACTTCAATGGTCTTGATGATGACGAAGCTTAGCAACTCATGACCTTGAGCTTGCACATCTTCAAGAGGTTGTGATCTCGCCTTTAAGAGGAACCTAGAGAATCATACAAAGATAAAACTACATAAAATGATCCTTTGGATCTGTGGTTGAAGAGGTTAGAACATAAAGAGAAAGTATGTCTAAAAAGGGTTAGTGAGCAAGAGAGAAATGGCTCACTATTTATAGGCAAAACAAGCCTACTGTTCCACAGTTTCGGCGGATCCCTCACCCAAGGGATCCGGCCAATGCAATTGCAGAGATCTGGCTGCCGGGTAAGCTTAGTTCGGATTTTGGGTTGCAAACCGGGTTATGGGTTATGGGTTATGGAGCATGGGTCATGGAATTTGGATCATGGATACCCAACAAGATACAATGTACCTAGTCAATCAGTTATGGATCTTGGTTCATGGGTCATGGATCTTGGATAATATCCAACATGATTTCATGCATGATGTCATGCAATGGGTCATGGGTTATGGATCATGCTCTATGGGTATGGGTTTTGGACTTTGGTTCTTACCCAACAAGATTCATTGTACCTAGTTAATGGATCATGGGTCTTGGGTCATTATGGATTTTAGTTTTTACCCATTATTTACCCATTACAAAATATACAAAGTACATATACATTTATAAAATGTAAGTAAACAATATTACTTGTAAGTGTTTTATAAAAATGGCTTTGGTTTTATATAACTTATTTAATTAAACATGTTTTGATGGTTTTAATATGTTTAGTAAAAGTGTGTTACTAAACTATTGGCTCAAAGCTTTTACGTATTTTAATTATTTCGTTAAAATGATTTTACACTTGTTCTCGACAAAACATTAGAAGACCGTAAAATATAAATAATCATTTTTATGGTTTATTTGTATTAGCAATCTCCCACTTTTTGTTGATGACAAAACATAAGATTATTTTAAGTAAAAAATATAATTCGTAAAATTTTGATTTGGTGTTTTTACTCTCTTCTACCCCTTTTTGTCGTCAAAACAAAAAGAGCGTCGAAAAAAAACTAACACATAGTAGAAAACGTTTTGTGAAAAACTTGTGAAAAGTAAAAAAACAATTAGAAAGAGTTAGAGAAAGAAATGTAAAGAGAAGAAGTGGTAATGTAAGAAGAAGGTTCTCGTCTTAGCTCCCCCTTGACGGATGCTTCCCTTTGGTGAGGGCGTCAAGTAATTAGGATGAGTAAACAAGTGTATTGCAAGTATTTTGCAATGCTATTAACTTTGACAAAATGCTCCCCCTTGACGAGGGCTACCTTTTGATGAGGGCGTCAAGTACTTAGGAAGCCTAAGTGAATGTATTGCAAGTGTTTTTCAATGCTTTGCTTTGATGAAAAGCTCCCCCTTCTTGAGGGCGTCAAAGTCTTCATGTGTATTTTGAAAATCAACAAAACAAAGATTAGAAAACAAGTAAACGGTGCAATGTTTCCTGCAAATGAGCTTCAGGTTAGCTCAAAAATAGTATTCTACCCACCGGTTCTACCGGATCCTTCAATTAGGGATCTGTCCAGGAAAAAAGTTGGGAACCGTGTACCTGCAACTTAGTGGTAGCAATGTAGATATAAATAGTGACATAAACGTCCATATAAGTTATGTATTATTGTAACAAACATGTTCACATAACTATATAGCATTTAAACATGTAGTTTCATTTAATAAAACAAGAGAAATGATACACATATCTCTAAAACTAAGAAAATGATACAAACATGCAGTAAAGTAAAATTCCTAACTATCTAAGTTGCGCCTAAGACTAGAGGAGGCACCACTTAGGGATGGTTAGTCTTTTTGACTTAATCAAAATGTTCTAGAAGGTGATAGAACATGAAACGTAATCCATCACGTACTTCATGGACTAACCCTTGGACATGTTGACAATGAAAGCAATCATTTTCATGACAATGAAATGGTGGTGGTAAGAGTGGAGACATTTGAGGAGGTAAGTTTGATGATGAGGGTGGAGGTTCCACAAAGGATGGAGGGATTTGTGGAGGTAAGTTTGATGAAGTAAGAGGTGGTTCAACTAAGGATGATTGTCGTGATATATGTGTTGGTGGTGGAGGTAAAGAAGTATCTACTTCCATATGGTCCGGTTGTAGAGACTGGTGATTCATCATAATCCAAAATGGACTTGAGGGTGAAGGAGAGTATGACACAGGTGCTAGTGAAGTTCCAACACCAAGGTTTTGGTGAGAAGGTTGTTGTGGTACCATTTTCTCAATTGATGAAAATGTGGGTAATGGTGGTGGATGAGAGGGCGTAGGCGGTAAGTCTTCTAGTGAGTATAGGTTTGGAGATGAAAGAGGTGTGGTGAAGGAGAAGGCTCTAGGCTCTAGAGGTGAGAGTTTAGTTGCTTTATTGAAGATAGGAGTGTTTGGCTTAGGAGGTATGGTAGTATTTGGCAAAGGTTATTTTGTAGGAACAAGTCTTTTGAAAGTTGGTTTGATTGGTAGAGTTGGTTGGGAAGGAACTCTAGTGTTTGAAGCTTTGATGGATGATGACTCGGTTGAGGAGATTTCATGAACAACACGATAATTTTTTTTGGGAGGTCCTTTGATTGATGAGTTTGCACTAGGTGTTTTTCTCATGGTGAAATGTTACAAGGTGATAGTTGGAAAGGGAAGTTTAGCTACTAAGAATGAGTGTTTGAGTGAGGGTTTGTAAGTGACAACACAAGTGATTTACAAAGGAGGAAATTAGGCAAGTGAATTAAAGCCTAAACCACTAAAATTCTTTAAATTGAAATGATTTGCATGCACAAGAGTCAACAAAAGTGTTGTTCTGATCTAGAGAGTCATTTAAGACAATGTGGAGTGTTTAGATTAACAAAGAGGGTTTGAGATGATTATATCAAGTGAGATTAGGCATTATGTGCAGCCGGTTCTCACGGATCCCTCCCTTGAGGGATCCGGCTAGCTTTAAGCTAGGGATCCGGCTCTCAGAAGCCAAGAAAAAGGGTGATTGGGTTCTAGCAAGGTCTAACACCTATATATCTTGAGTGATTTAGTCTACTCCGGTATGTTTAAATGGTATAATACTTAAATGATCAAGGATAATGAGTGAGGATAGCCAATGATGACTTTTATGAAATAAAATGGAGTTTTTATGAACACCAATGAGTGATCAAGGATGACACTAACAGTTTTGAGGATGGAAAATGGTCATAGAAACCAGATTGTGAGCAAAGAAAAAGTTAGAAAATTCTTTAAAAATCACAAGAAATGAAAAACTAGTTTTTAGAGCATTTTTAAGGTAAATATGACTAAAATAAATTTGCTAAAATTGAAAGAAATATCAAACTAGGTGTTTTGATATGAGTAAATAATGTGTAAACATTAGAGCGGAAAGATGGTGAGTTTTGAAGTAATGATAAATTAAAAACACCTTGAATGTGATCCTAAGCCATCCATGAGTGAATGTGAGATCAACTAAGCCTAAGGAAAGTTTAAGTGATCCTAATGTAGCATGTTTAACTAGTCCAAAAAGGTCTAGAAGGTTGGATTGATGCAAGGAGGCTATAAAGGAACTTCTGTCCACCCGGATCCCACATATCCTTCCTTTGAGGGATCCGGCATCTGAGACAGTTTCCTCAATAGTAAAATTGCAAAGTTTTGTTCTAAATATCGAATTTTGAAACTAATGATCTCTATAGTAAGCATACATGTATACAAGTAAAACATAGTAAGTATAGCATGTAGAAACAACATATGGGTAAGCAAATAAGATAATGACCACATTTTGATATGAGAATCAACCAAGCATGTCTTGCATAAATTAAAGAGAGTCATGATCACACATTGTTTTATCAATCATAAAACATATAAAAAATCATATAAAAGACATAGGGTACAAATTTTCTTTTGTCAATCTTTTCACTTTTTCTACTTTCCTATGTTGATGAGGAAATGAGTTAAACACTTGAACATTCCTTTTGTTTGCTTGAATCCCTTGGTTTCCTTTGGAAGAGTGGGAAGTTGTTCAAAGTAAGTCATGGGATCGAGTTGATAATTGGAAACAGGGTCGATTTCATCATCATCATCATCTTCATCCGAAGAGTCCGAGAGAGGACGAGGCCTTTTCCCATTGATCATAAATCATTTGGTGGGTCGTTTGGTGAGAGGTACCATAACATGGTTTGCGAGAAATTGGTCATCAAAAATAGAAGTAGGTTGCATTGCACTAACATACTCAAGGAGATGCTTTAGAAGCATACCATAAAGAAAAACCATTTTGTCAGTTTTGAAAACACCTAGCATTCTTTTGGCAATGTAATAGACAATAGATCATTTAGACAAGACAAGCATTGGGATGGTCTTTGTTTCCGACCAAATAAATGACATTCTCTCTAAGAATTTCTTCCCACTTTTTGTAAATTAGAATCATTTCAAAGAGTTCCATTTGAAAGGGATCACGATGAATGAGTTCTTTGTTTCGGTTATAAAGACATTGATCGACTCTCTTTGTGAAGCTGGTATCTCGAACTACAAAAGGGTTAACAAGTGGAGTGTGATAGATAGGTTTAGAGTCTAATGTGAAGGATTGACAAGTGATTGACCAATCTTTAGAATACATACAAATTTCTTCACATGGTATGCGAAGGATTTGTGCGAATTTGGCGAGAGGTAAGGTGATGCTTTGGTTATTTATGACGAAAGCGATTTAAATGGTTCCATCATTATATCGGATAGTCCTAACGCTCTTGTAGAATTTGAAGATGAAGATCAGACAAATTTGTTCATCTATTTTGAGGAGGCAAGCAAAGTTGATTGCGAAAAAGACTTGAGGAATGTCGGTGTTTTCAAGGAAGCATTCCTCAATAACACAATCTTAGTGGATGAGTCGTTTTTGAAGCATTTTGAAGGTTTTGCGATCACTAGTTAATAACCATTCTTTGCGATAATATCTAGGAATATAGTGGACGGTGTCATGATGGTCTTGTTGGGTGAATTTAGGCATGTTTGATCCTAGAAGAAAACAATATTCCAGTAAGGTAAAAATTTGTCAAGGTGGGTTTATGAGATTATTTTGTATTAACAATGCCTTTTTGAAAAACCTTAATCATATAGGACTTTTTGTATGGAAACCAATTTTGTAATAAACAATTTGCCAATTGATGATATGAAAAATTGAAACCAATTAAAAAATTTATAACCATAAATCCTAGGATGGAGATGATGAAGAATAGGAAATATGAGTGTAATTACTTACAATGATGGTTAGGATTGAGATGCTTGAGATTATGAAGCCCTAGGATGATCGGATCTGTGTTTTGGTCATTCTAGGTTTAGGGAAAAGGAAAATGGAGTATTTTGGGTTTTAAAAACGAGTCTCATGTTTGTCTGTTTGCCCGGTTCCGCCAGTTCTCTTGTTTGAGGGATCCAGTTAGTACAAATTGAGGGATCCGGGGCTGTAGACAAATTTTAGAGTGATTTAGAGTATTCTTTCACTTATAATAAGTTATACAATAACTTATTTTTGAAAAAAACTTGTAGAGTAAGATTTTGGTTATAGTCCTATTTGAGTAGACGTTTAGCTAAGACGTTTTGAAAAAGAATTGTTTAAACGAAAATAGAACGAGGAATGGTGGATCAAGACTTTAGTTATCAACATTTCATTTTCTGATGAAAACGTAGATTGACAAACTTACAAGGTTTTAGGAGAATCAAGGAGGAATACTATTCACGATAATGTGTTAAGATGGAAAGTAGTGAAGAGAGACTTTTAACTTGTGACTTTGATGTCAAATGCTTAATCCATATGCATACACATAGCATTTCATATATGTGAAGTTTTTATAAAGATGATTATTATGAGAGAGAAACATATACCATCATTTTATCCAGATGCGATTATTACATTTATAGATCAAATAATTGTAGTTAAGAGAACATACCTTTGCTATATTCCTTTTTTATGGTTTTAGAAACCATAGACGCGTCATACTTCATGAGCTTTTAAAATACTCAATAGTACTTTGTAAAAACAAGTTGTGATTACTTCGGATTCTTCTTTGGGTGTTGACTTTATTTTTCTTTGGATAGAATGAAGTCATTGGAAGAATCCTAGCATCAATATTTCATAAGAAAAAAATGTTAGAATGATTTATCAATATCTAACATTTGTTAAAATACAAAAATTTCTAAAACATGAATTTTTGTTTTAAGAAATTTTCTTCTTTGTAGTTTTCAAACATACATGGATCGTATCAAGTTTTTAAAGTACAATATACTCTAAGAAACTTGGTAATGAAGCTCTGATGCCAATTGTGGAAAACTAGAAGGGGGTTGAATAGTTTTGTCGATTAAAACTTCATTTTAAAGAATTTAGATCGACTTGTGTCAATCCATTTAGATCTTGTGTTGGATATTGATAGATTGACATATAAATAATTAATGAAAGAGATAAAGAGTAATGGAACACAAAACCACAATACGAGTATTTATAATGGTTCAGCTAATAGGACACCATCCTTGCCTTACTCCACTCCCCGAGTACCCAACTCGAGAGTTTCTAAGCACTACACAACACAAGATCCTTAATGTGGCGGAGAAGCCTTCACAACGTCACCTACACTTTATCCGGTACAAGGCTAGACACCGAGTTCTTCCACGAGATAGAACAAAACCTATCACAATGTCGCCTACACTTTATCCGGTATAAAGCTAGATACCGAGTTCCATTATGTCACACCCCCAAATTACCTGTTTTGCAGCGGAATGGAATTCCTGGGGGTTGACTGTCATAGCATCACAATCACAGTTATATTGAACGACCTAAAGTGTCGTTTGAAAAGAACATCGTTTGATATATTAAAAACATTCAGAGTTACAAAGATAGGTCCCAAATGAAAATCAACATGTGCGGAAAAATAAGTTTGGTACAAGTCAAACGATGTTTTAAAAATGTATAAATCCCATGTGAGACGCGTCGTCACCGCGACTCTATGATATGTCCACATGCATGCCATGAAGTAAATGCCTTAGTTACCTGAAAATACATTGCTAAAAGTGTCAACACAAAGGTTGAGTGAGTTCATAGAGTTTATGTATATGTTTAATACGACTACCACAAGTATAAATTATGTATGACAAATATGTCACAAAAATGTTACAATTGCTATAAGTCCATGACACCAAAACTAGACTGATTATGATGTTCGCCCCAACAGAGTGTTTGCCAAACAACTCAAATAATGATATTAAATGAAATGCATCCGTTTAACCAGTTGGAATCCACCAACCCGGATGGAGGAGTCACCCTCGATAGATCTATCCACTCACCCTCGCTTCTATGAAATTAACGGTTCATGTTATATAATGGGGACATTCAATTGGCATGAGGTAACTTAAGCAATGTAAATGAATTTGAATATACTTGGGCTCGCATAAAAATAATGATGTGCAATGTATTCTCCCCCGTAGGGTTGAAAATAAAGTAAAAACTTGAATAAATCGGGGCTATGAAAACTCACATGTTGCAATGATAATGATGATGTAATGGCAATACTGAAATGAGGCGCAACCTCTGACCGTGACCTATTATGAATGATATGTTCTAATATAAATCATGAAACAATGTCGTGCATGCAAATCCACATGTAATCTATACCACTTGTACGCTTTTGAAAATATAATTTATCGTCGAAATGTATGTTTATGACATCTCGTCATGTTATAAAATACTTATACCTAACAATTTATAATTTATGTTGAAAATATAATTTATCACGAAAACCGTCGTAAATATTTATACCTAACAATTTATATACAAAATAAATTGAAAACATCGAGTAAATTAATAATATAATTTTTATAATCTTAAAATAAGTATAAAAATATATTAGGATTATTTTTGGAAGTGTCGGATCAATATTCAAAATAAATGTTTACGCGATAGCGTTTATTTAATAGGAAAATAAACGTTTCATGAAAAATGCAAACCCATGCATAAATTGATATGAAATGATGTTATCAATGATATGTAGACTAAATCTAGTCTATATGAAATGTCCTTGAATGATGGTTCATGAATTCGCAGCTAAACCATTAAGGTTACGCGAATTTGATACTCGTAAACATAGTTTACGATAAATGATGAAATAGTGAAACTTTTAAAGTTTGTAAAGTGACCTGAAATTACGAGTTGTCACATTCGCCCAACCAAAAAGGAATTCAATCCCTGAATTCAGTCCATGTTAGGTTCTACAATGTTACTTGTGAAAAGGTGAGAATATTTGAGTCGCATTGGGTCGTCCAATGTTTTTCTGAATCGTACCACGCCCTTCCAAGACGGGACTTTGAACATAAATTTGTTGCCAACTTGAAATTCTAATGGTTTGCGACTTATGGAACATACTTCCAATATTTTGCGTCGTATATCGACGTAGCTTATCTAGCTATTTGTTGTTGCTTGTAACTGATTTTTGATCTGTACGATCACTTTGTTGTTTCATGAATGAGTCATTGACTAGTGAGTTGGACTTTCCTGATTTTGACCCGTGAATAAGTGGTTGACACCTCGACCATAGAGTGCCTCAATGGTGCCGCTTTTATACTGGTGTGATAACTATTGTTGTATGAGAATTCGATCAATGGCAAATGATTTGCCCAACCATTTCCAAAATCAATCACACATGCCCTCGGCATATCTTCTAATGTTTGAATTGTCCTTTCACTTTGACCATCGGTTTGTGGATGATATCTTTGTGCTCATCTCTAATTTGGTTCCAAATGTATCTTGTAATGATTTCCAGAAGTTTGAAGTGAATCGACTATCTCTGTCGGAAATGATGGAAATTGGTGCACCGTGCCTTGAGACTATTTCCTTGACATAAAGTCTAGTAAGTTGTTCCATGGAATAAGTCTCTCTAATTGGTATGAAATGGGCTGATTTGGTAAGACGATCAACGATTACCCATATAGCGTCGTAACCTCCCGATGTCTTAGGAAGTTTCGTGACAAAGTCCATCGTAATGCGTTCCCATTTCCATTGGGGAATTTCTGGTTGTTGGAGTGACCCTGAAGGTTTCTGATATTCGACTTTTACCTTAGAGCAAGTAAGGCATTTGCTAACGTACGTGGCAATTTCCGCTTTCATGTCTGGCCACCAATAAAGTTTCTTGAGATCCTGATACCTCTTATCAGAACCTGGGTGAATAGAATACTTTGACTTATGCAACTCATGCATAATTAATTCTCGTATCCCGCCATAAAATGGTACCCACATTCTATCCTTGAAGCATAATACTCCATCCGCTCTCTTTACAAAGCCATTTGCATTATCGGGCATACCATAAAGCTTTTCACTTGGTTGGTTTTCCTCCTTGAGTGCCTCGATTTGTGCCTCGAGTATTTTTGATGGTAAAGGTGAACTGATCGTCATTCCAAAATTGCCTCATGTTAAGTTTCTTCTGATCAAGAACATAATGTAAACTCTTGTGGTCCATAAACACTGTGCACTTTGTACCGTAAAGGTAGTGTCTCCAAATCTTGAGTGCAAAAACTACGGCCCCCAACTCAAGATCATGAGTGGTGTAATTCTTCTCATGAATCTTAAGTTGTCGAGAAGCATAAGCTATCACCTTCTCGTTTTGCATTAATACAGCTCCAAGCCCTTTATTTGAAGCATCGCAGTATACAACGAAGTTCTCAATTCCTTCGGGTAGTGCCAAAATTGGCGCACTGCAAAGCTTTTGCTTCAACAACTGAAAAGCAGCTACTTGTTTCTTTCCCCATTCGTACTTCTTGTTTTTCTGTGTCAACTTGGTCAAAGCTTTAGCTATCTTTGAAAAACCTTCGATGAATCTTCGGTAATACCCGGTGAGTCCTAGAAATTGTCGGATTTCTGTAGGATTTGTTGGAGTAGCCCAATCTTTTTTCAATCTTTGTGGATCAACTTGTATTCCTTGACTATTAATGACATGACCAAGAAATTGTACTTTATGGTTCCAAAAATCACACTTCGAAAATTTGGCATACAACTTCTCATTCTTGAGTAGTCCTAAAATCGTTCTTAAATGCCCTTCGTGCTCTTCTTTGCTCTTTGAGTAAATCAATATATCGTCGATGAATACTATAACAAACTTTTCCAAATACGGTTTGCATACCCTATTCATGAGATCCATGAATACTGCAGGTGCATTAGTTAATCCGAACGGCATTACTTGAAACTCATAATGTCTATAACGTGTTCTAAACGCCGTTTTCGGGATATCCTCCTCCCGAACTCTAAGTTGATGGTAACCTGACCTTAGGTCAATCTTTGAGTAGATACTAGAGCCTTGCAACTGATCGAACAAGTCGTCGATTCTGGGGAGTGGGTAACGATTCTTCACCGTTAACTTGTTCAACTCTCTATAATCTATACACATTCTGAAGGATCCATCTTTCTTCTTCACAAACAAGACCGGTGCTCCCCAAGGCGAGGAACTTGGCCTAATGAATCCTTTGTCTAAAAGTTCTTGCAACTGATTAGACAACTCTTGCATTTCTGATGGTGCTAGACGGTAAGGCGCTCGTGCAACTGGTGCAGCTCCGGGCACTAAGTCAATATGAAATTCTACTTGACGTGCCGGTGGAAGTCCTGGCAAGTCTTCTGGAAAGACTTCAGGAAATTCTCGGACAATTGGTACATCCTCAAGTCGTTTCTCTTCCGACCTCTTCTCGGTTATATGTGCTAAGAAAGCATAACAACCTTCCTTTATGTACTTCTCCATCTTGATGCATGATATAATACTGAGTCTAGTTCCACTTCGTTCCCCACGAATGATCAAAGTTTCGCCGTTGTAAGGAAAATGAACAACTTTTTCATCGCAAATGATTCTTGCACGATGTTTGGATAACCAATCCATGCCGATGATGACGTCGAAACTACCAAGTTCTACGGGCATAAGGTCTATGTTGAAGGGATGATTTAGAAAATTGAGTGTACAACCACGGACAATGGTGTCGGTGCTAATTAAGTTACCATTAGCTAATACAATGTTGTATGATGTGTCTAATGTGGGAATTGTTCTCTCGCTCTAACCATTGAGCTGAGGATAATTAGCGGTAATCATGTACTAGTGAATTCCAAAGGAATCTTAAAATGATTTTCAGAAGTCTAAGGTGAATCGAATAGCTTGTAATAGGTACAACTGGAATTGATACCACGTGTCTCATGCCAAATTTCAAAATGTTAAATTTGTCGAAAAGGACCTTATAGAAAGGAATAGATTATGGGTAACAGTTGTGATTCCTCGCGTTTCTAGTTCTAGCGAATGTCATGACTTGAGTCTTCCTTGACTAAGGTCTCTTATCAAAATATTTCCATGCTATATGTTGTAAAGTCACAAGACCTTAAATATTTAAGTGATGTGGTGTAGTGGTTGATTTTCATGACTTGTTTCAATATTGAGTACTTCTAAAATAATTCATCACTTAGATTGTTATCATGCTATCAAGAAAATAGATATCAACTCATACTATGTCGAAGAATGTTTGTCCTAATTTCAATTGTAGATGGAGAGTGATTGATTGTCCGATATGTTCAAACCTGTTGCATCTCTTAATATGAAAGGGAGGTTATCCGGAATTTCTAGGGAACAAAATGCCTTAGAGGAAGTTTATATTGATAACCTTAATTTAACCAAATTTTCCTTTAAAGAAAACTCATTGAAGGGAAGTTCACATATTGTTGAGGCCATGTTTAATGGAATGTTCTGCAGTCTCAGCTAGAAGACTTGGTTTATCCCTATGGTGTTACTTAGTGTGTATTCGCTTCGTACTAAATCGTATAACTTGGTCTTGCTAGTACTTTTGAAATGATAGAATTTGACTTCTAGTCCAAAATAGTGGTTCGGAATGTCTCGTGATGTCTTAAGATTTAGGTTGTGTTTGAATCATCCTACTACCTACTTCTAGTCCTTGTTAGTAGTTCTGAAATCCTTTCATTGTTTTCTTGTATCGAGGAATCCTCCTCATAGATGGTATAGGGAGCTTTTCCTAAAAAGGTCACTCGTCAATTCTAACTTATTGGTTGAGTGAGGGATGAATGGCGTAGGCTTCTATAGAGTGTTAACAAAAGAAATATTTATGAATAATTTATCTGATTACAAAGCCTTGCTCTTGATTGAAGATTGTTTTAAGAGATTTGAAATGATGCTTGTTACTTTCATGACATAATTCTTCCTAAATTATACATAGGTGATCAGGCCATGTATAATCGAGGACAAATGATGTGATGCTTGGTTTTGTTGAAATAATATTATGCTTCTCCGAAGTTTTAGATGGTATTCAACGTTTTGTTTTGTAAGATAATGGCTTAATAATTTTTCAGAGTAACATGAAAATCGTTTCGCATGATGGTATTAAATATTTGATAAAATGACTAAAAACCAATTGATAGGGTGGTAACAAAACAACTTGTTTTAAAACTTTATGAAATAATGTTTCTAAGATGGTGTAGAATAGCTTGAAATAAAATTAAGTGAAATAATTTTGTGAAATGGTAGCAAAATAACTTGAAATAAAATTTGTTGAATGGTTTGTAGGATACATGGGAGAACATCATAAAATGGTAATAGTCTCTTAATTGGTCAAGAATAAAGTTGGCCTAACCCCTAGTAAGATAGTGATGTATTGTCGCGAAATGATTGAAAATTGGGCAATTGGAATAGGAATGAAATGAACAAAGGTTGTGATTATCGTGGAGTTAATAAGGGATAAAGATTACATAAGATTGAAAGGTACCTATTATCTGTTCCTATTGATGGTCAAATCGTGTTTCAAGCGTAAGAGCAGTAGGTTGTCTAATAAAAACAACTTTGAAACTCTCACAGTCCTTAAATCTATAAGATAGTGTAGTTTCTGTAGTCTTAGTGGTAGATGGTAGTGGTGTGTCAAATCATGCCCGCTTCCCAAGTGGCAAGTCATATGTATGAGTAGTGTATGAGATGTGATGGTACAAATGATGCTCTAGATGGTAATGATGACGATGATGATGATGGAAATCCTAGTGGTAAGTTAGGAGATGATGGTGAATGAAATACTACTATTTTCCTTGTAGTAAGCATCCTAATAGGTCCATTAGGACTAAGCCTATAAGTTCTACCAAATGGTATAATCTGTCCCAACGGAATGATAAAAATTGTCCTGATCCTACGGTGAATCAATAGTGATCGCGATGGTGTAGGTGCAACTTCGTCCTCCTAAAAGGGTTCAGTCTCATCATCTGATGTTATCGGTGTTGAGTCAACTGATGTTAAAATTGTGATAGGGAATGACAGGGCATTCTCCATGTCCAAATGATGGGATGAGTATCTGAAGGCATTAATGTGACAATCGATTTGAAATGAAAGTAAATAACTCGCAAAATGTGCGTATGAAACCGCATGTATAGTGACTATGCACTTATGATGAATTGATGAGATGCTATGATAATGTAGTTATAGTCTAGGGTCAATGATGCAACCTAGTTCTCTATAACTGAAGCTCTGATGCCAATCTGTCACACTCCCAAATTACCTGTTTTGCAGCGGAATGGAATTCCTGGGGATTTACTGTCATAGCATCACAATCACAGTTATATTGAACGACCTAAAGTGTCGTTTGAAAAGAACATCGTTTGATATATTAAAACAATCGAGTTACAAAGATAGGTCCAAAATGAAAATCAACATGTGCGGAAAAATAAGTTTGGTACAAGTCAAACGATGTTTTAAAAATGTATAAATCCCATGTGAGACGCGTCGTCACCGCGACTCTATGATATGTCCACATGCATGCCATGAAGTAAATGCCTTAGTTACCTGAAAATACATTGCTAAAAGTGTCAACACAAAGGTTGAGTGAGTTCATAGAGTTTATGTATATGTTTAATACGACTACCACAAGTATAAATTATGTATGACAAATATGTCACAAAAATGTTACAAGTACTATAAGTCCATGACACCGAAACTAGACTGATCATGATGTTCGCCCCAACAGAGTGTTTGCCAAACAACTCAAATAATGATATTAAATGAAATGCATCCGTTTAGCCAGTTGGAATCCACCAACCCGGATGGAGGAGTCACCCTCGATAGATCTATCCACTCACCCTCGCTTCTATGAAATTAACGGTTCATGTTATATAATGGGGACATTCAATTGGCATGAGGTAACTTAAGCAATGTAAATGAATTTGAATATACTTGGGCTCGCATAAAAATAATGATGTGCAATGTATTCTCCCCCGTAGGTTTGAAAATAAAGTAAAAACTTGAATAAATCGGGGCTATGAAAACTCACCTGTTGCAATGATAATGATGATGTAATGGCAATACTGAAATGAGGCGCAACCTCTGACCGTGACCTATTATGAATGATATGTTCTAATATAAATCATGAAACAATGTCGTGCATGCAAATCCACATGTAATCTATACCACTTGTACGCTTTTGAAAATATAATTTATCGTCGAAATGTATGTTTATGACATCTCGTCATGTTATAAAATACTTTACAAGTATTTACGTTGAAATGATATCCTATGATAGTCATTTTGTGATTTAATATGAAATTATAATTTTTCGTCGTAAAATAATGTCATTTGACAATTTCATGAAAGTGACTAATCGGCCTCGAAAAGCTAGTCGTAAAATGGTGCACGTCGAGTGTTAGGAAACAAACTCAACGGTTTTTGGGAAGCTTGTATCATTATCTCAAAGTTTTAGCATTTAAGTTTTCATCATAGAGGTCTCGATCACGGAGAGAAATATAGTTAAAATATGGTACTTGTGTCCAAAATATCGTTTTAAGGGTGGTTTTCGGCAAAGTTTAAGTAACCGTATTTTATTCATTACAACTCCGCTTGACGAACGGTTGGACATTTTGGAAAATATGCTAGGCGAACTTACTTTTACTAGAAGACATCACGTTATAAAAAGTATTACATCCATGTTAAAAACGACCCTCAACTTGGTCCTTTGTAGCCGTAATATTTGTCTAATAGAAATATATTAGTTTTTCTTATATAATAAAGTTACGGCAACTTTGTGTAAACGTGTATAATTTAATCGTTACAAGTCCGTTTTCTACGTTTTATAAGTCCTTAGTTTCGTATCGAAGTATACTAATATATTTTTGATAAGTCGACACATTTTATAACGCTTAAGCCTTATTTTTGACTCGTAAAAAGTAGAGAATACTTGCTGAATTTTCTGAAACAAATAGTTTTCGTCGTCAAACTTCAAAAATTCATAACTTCTTCGTTATAGCTCCGTTTTAACCCGTTCAAGCGGCCACGTTTTCGTTTTAAAGTTTATTTTCCAAATATCTAGCCCAAAATATTTTGCTTACTGTCGAAAATTCCAGAATTTCAAAATATGGACAGACCCTAAATTAAACTTGTCGAAATGAGTTTTTATCGCGCAAAACCTATTCTAACCAATTCAAAACAACTCCGAAGCTATTCAAATCCTACCATACACCTTCTTAGGGTGTCATGGGTTCCTAGACATCACCCAAAAGTGATATGTTTCAAGGGATTCATTATAGGATAATTATATTACATAATAAGTAATAAAAACAACAAAAGTGGTATAAATTCATATGTAACATGCATGTTTCTTGCAAAAATGATGAAATAACATAAAAACGAATATGAAAGAATTATGATGATCATGAAATGCTTACTTGAATGATGTTGTGGAAGAAAATGATGAAAACCTTAATTAATCTATAGGTTTTTATTTCAAAACCTTAACATAGATCATTAGTAGAGCTTGTAAAGTTACTTGATCTTGAAAATTTAATGGATTTCCTTGATGTTCTTGAGTTGGCCGAATATTAGACAAAAAAAAGAGAGGATTTTAGCTAGTCTTCACGTTTTGAAAAGTGCTTGTATGTGTTTTAGATAAGAAACATTTGTTTATAGCAAATATCTAGAACTTTTGTGTAGGTGTACATGCATGTTGTAAAAATCAATTTTGCCTCTTATGATGACAAGGAGGGGGGTCGGCTACTTTTAAAAAGGATGGAAGATTTTTGGGTTTTTGATGAGTTAATGTATTATGTGTTAAGTGTAGTGCATATTTGGTAAGTAAAAGTAATTATTTAGTGTAGCGTTGGCTAAAAATCGAATTTAACGGAACAAAATAAAATGTATTGAAGTCATAAAAATTATAAAAATATATTTCTTACAAGAATTGAGTGAATAAATATTTATCGTGTTGAATTTACGAAAACCGTCGTAAATATTTATACTTAACAATTTATATACAAAATAAATTGAAAACATCGGGTAAATTAATAATATAATTTTTATAATCTTAAAATAAGTATAAAAATATATTAGGATTATTTTTGGAAGTGTCGGATCAATATTCAAAATAAATGTTCACGCGATAGCGTTTATTTAATAGAAAAATAAACGTTTCATGAAAAATGCAAACCCATGCATAAATTGATATGAAATGATGTTATCAATGATATGTAGACTAAATCTAGTCTATATGAAATGTCCTTGAATGATGGTTCATGAATTCGCAGCTAAACCATTAAGGTTACGCAAATTTGATACTCGTAAACGTAGTTTACGATAAATGATGAAATAATGAAACTTTTAAAGTTTGTAAAATGACCTGAAATTACGAGTTGTCACACATTACAAAGGAGGAACTACTACTTAACACTACTATCTAACACAACTACCCAAAGGAGACACGCTCATTTTTACAATACTAGAAAGGATATCAATATCCTTTAACCCAATCTACAAAACTTGTACATCGACGCACCATATCAAATGTACACATTCGGCATACATGAATGCCTTCAACACGACACACTATGGAGGGAGAAAAGAACTATCAACAAGATGCACTTCAGTGGTCTTGATGATGACGAAGCTTAGCAACTCATGACCTTGAGCTTGCACGTCTTCAAGAGGAATCTAGAAAATCACACAAAGATAAAACTACTTAGAATGATCCTTTGGATCTGTGGTTAGAGAGGTTAGAACATAAAGAGAAAGTATGTCTAAAAAAGGTTAGTGAGCAAGAGAGAAATGGCTCACTATTTAAAGGCAAAACAAGCCTACTGTTCCACGATTCTGGCGGATCCCTCACCAAAGGGATCCGGCTAGTGCAATTCTAGGGATCCGGTTAAAGGGCCAGCTTAGTCCAGATTTTGGGTTGCAAACTGGGTTATGGGTTATGGGTTATGGACCATGGGTCATGGACTTTAGATCATGGATACCCAACAAGATACAATGTACCTAGTCAATGGGTTATGGATCTTGGGTCATGGGTCATGGATCATGGATAATATCCAACATGACTTCATGCATGATGTCATGCAATGGGTCATGGGTTATGGATCATGTTCCATGGGTATGGGTTTTGGACTTTGGTTCTTACCCAACAAGATTCATTGTACCTAGTCAATAGATCATGGGTCTTGGGTCATGGGTTATGGACTTTGGTTTTTACCCATTATTTACCCATTACAACATATACAAAGTACATATACATTTTTATAAAATGTAAGTAAACAATATTGTGGAAAACTAGAAGGGGGGTTGAATAGTTTTACCAATTAAAACTTCTTTTTAAATATTTAGATCGACTTATGTCAATCTATTTGATTGTTTATGTTGGAAGTTGATAGATAGATATATAAACGTGTAATGAAAGATAAAGAGTAATAAAGCACATCACCACGACACAAATATTTATAGTGGTTCGGCTATAAGGACACCTTCCTTGCCCTACTCCACTCCTCGAGTCACCTACTCGAGAGTTCGTAAACACTACACCAACTCCTTATGGCGGAGAAGCCTTCACAACGTCGCTTACACCTTTTTCTGGTACAAAGCTAAATACCGAGTTCTTTCACACCAAGGCGAACCACACCTAACACAACGTCGCCTACCCTTTATACGGTGCTAAGCTAACCACTGAGTTCTTTCACACCAAGGAGAACTAATCCTATCACAATGTCGCCTACCCTTTATTAGGTGCTAGACTAAGCACCTAGTTCCATTACTATGGAGGAACTACTACCCTTCACAACACAACACCTAATCTCAAGGAGATCTACTCCTTGTTACAACACCATCAAGGATATCACCATCCTTAGAAATAAACAAATACTTATATGTATAACAATGCACCTCATCGATTATACGAGCTAGGCATTCTTCCCAAATGCCACTTGTTTTGATTCTTAGGCATCCTTCACTAATGCCTTTGACACAACGCTTGGCACCCTTCACTAATGCCTTCGTCTTGACACCTTTAGCATTCTTCACTAATGCTTTTGACACGGACGATAAGCACCTTTCACTAATACTTTCGTATTGACACTTTCGGCATCCTTCACTAATGCCTTCAACCCAACATCTATGGAGAAAGAAAGAACTATCAACAAGAGAACCTTAGTTGTCTTGATGATGACGAAGCATGGCAACTCATGGACTTGAGCTTGCTCATCTTCAAGAAGTGGTGATCTCGCCTTTAAGAGGAACCTAGAGAATCACACAAAAACAAAAGAAAAACTACATAGATCACTTGGATATGTGGTTAGAAGGTTATAATACTTGGGGAAGTATGTGTGTAAAGTGGTAAGTAGAAAGGAAGAAATGGCTCTCTATTTATAGAGGAAATTTTCTACTGTTCCCCGGATCCTGCGGATCCCTCCCACAAGGGATTCGGCTAGCACAAGGCTAGGGATCCATGGGACGCTCCTCTTTGCCCATGGGTATTTTTGGTTATGGGTCATGGGTTATGGGTTGATCCATGGTTTTCTTTCTAGATACAATGTATCTCAAGGATACAATGAACTTGGTTAAGTGGTATATATGAAACCATGGGTTATGGGTCAATACTATTTGCTAGTTTTTACCCATTTGTATATACTTGTTTTTACCCATTTTAGTATATACTTGTTTTTACCCATTTTAGTATACTTAGTTTAAGTATATGCTAACCCAATATGTAAACACTACTTGTTGTACATATGTATCATAAAATCACTTATACTTGTTTTAGTGTTTTATGTGAAAACGTAAGTGTGTTAGGAAACTATTGACTCAAACTATTTATGTATTCTATTTGCTTCGTTAAAATGATTTTATGTTTGTTATTGACAAAACATTAGAAGGTCATAAAATATAAATAAACGTTTTTACGGCTTATTTGTATTAACAATATCCCCCTTTTTGTTGATGACAAAACATAAAATTATTTTAAAGAAAACAAAAATTCGTAGCAAGTTTGAATTAGTAGTTTTTATTTTCTTCTCCCCTTTTTTGTCGAAACAAAAAGTGTTAAAAGAAACTAACTTAATTTTTATAAAAAAAATATGTAAAAGAAAATGTAAAGAGAGCAAGTGACGGGAATGATACTCGTCTTAACTCCCGCTTGACGAGTTCATCCCTTTGAGAGGGCGTCAAGGACATGACGTAAAATAAACTAATGTGTTTGCAAATATGTTTGCAAATGGTTCGTCTAAGTGACGAAAAACGTGCTCCCCCTTGAAGATTGCAAAGTTGCAATGGGGTGTCATGAAGTATAATTCAAAATCGGATTAAGTTGCAAATGTTTTTGCAATATCGTTTGACACAAAGCTCCCCCTAGCTTTATGGTGTCAAAATCTTCATGTGTTATTTTGAAAATCTACAAAGTAAAGGTTAGAAAACAAGAGTATAGTGAATAATTTCCTGCAAATAAAACTCAAGTTAGTAGAAATTTGTCCTTCTGTACCACGGATCCCACGGTTCCCTTCTTGGAGGGATCCGGCTAGGCATTTTGAAGGGATCCGGCTATCTGGTGACAGTTTCTTCAGCAGTGAAGATGTGTCAAACAATGATAATGAAGAGATGATATATTTGTGCAATAACAAGCACAACGCATAAAGTAATCATAGCATATAAATATTCATTCAATAAAACAAGAGATAACCAAACAAATCTCTAAAACTAAGAAATGAACTAGGACATACAACTCAACTAAGAAATACTAGACACCACTTAATACTAACTAGTTACTAGACTTAAAATGCTACAATGTGCTTGAGTCTAGGGATGAGTGGACTTGTTGATTTGATCCAACTTTGCAAGAAGATGATTAAACATGAAATGTATCTCATTTCGTGCTTCTTGAACAAGTCCTTGAGTGATTAGATAATTTGGACAATTATTGTCTTGGTTTGGACCCGGAGGGAAATGGATATTTTGAGGAGGCTCTATGGGTGATGGTAGGTCTTCAATTTGAGAAGTAGGAAGAGGTTCTAAAAATGAGAGTGGTAATGAAACTTCTTCCACATGATCAAGGTTGTTCCTTGTCTCCCATGATGGGCTAGTTGGTGTTGTTGGTGGTTCCCTATTCAATGAAAAGGTTGGTGAATGGGAGGTTCTTGGTGGTGAATGATCCAATGAGTATATGTTTGGGTGAGGGAGAGGCTCATTCAAGGAGTGTAGTCCATGATTAATGAATGAGGGTTTTGATGGCTTGCTAGAACTAGTCAAGTTTGGTTTTGAACTAGATGATCCTTTTTCTAGTCCGAAAGGTTTGATGCCAATCCTTGCGGTTCTCTTAGCCTTTGTTGGATGAGATTGGTGAGATGGGGTTCTAGTATCATTATCTCTAATGGGGGATGTTTCGGTGGATGAGATTTCATGGATTATTTGACCCTTTCTTATGGATGATCCTAAGGTTGAGGAGTTTTTGCTAAGAGCTTTAGTCATGGTGATGATGATGCTTATGGTAATTGCTGATTTTTGAAAGGTAAGTGAGGATTGTGCCTTAATCCTAAGGTTGTTTGGTTTATAAAGGATAATTTGAATTAGGAAATTAAATTCTTGGCCACTTAGAGGATTAAGCATGCTCTTAGGATTTTGATCAGCTCTAGGAGAATAATAAATGAATGCTAAAGGTGGTTAGAGAACCAAAGGTGACTTAAAATTTAATATGAAAACTGATTGAGGCTTTCTGCAGCTACGGATCCCGCGGATCCCTCTCAGCAGGGATCCGCCTGGTTAAAGACCAGGGATCCGGCTGTCAGGCAGGTTTTAGGTGAAATGATTATGCTTTTGTAAGGTTTATTATCAATGGACTTTGAGGTTTTGACCTAATTTTGAAGTCTTTAGTTGTTGGATATCTCAAATCCTCAACCATAATAAGTGATGGTGCTTAATGATGGTATTGGGCAAGAAAATTGACTTTGGGTAGTCAAACTAAGTGTTTAACAAGGATACCATTTAATTTGATATGGATAAATGGTGGTAACAAGTCCTAGAAGTCAGATGATGACCTAAGAAGAATTTACTAAAATCTTTAAAAATAAAGAAAAAATGAAAAACTATTTTTGAGCCTAATTTTGAGTCAAAGATGATTAAGATCAATTTGCTAAAATTGAAGAATAGACCAAACTAAGTGCTATCAGACATGATAGATAATGTGTGAATGTTTGGAGTGGAATTATGGTGAGTTTAGACGAGTTGATAAATCAAAAATATTTCGAAATATATCCTAGGTAAGCCATGGATGATAGTGAGGTTTTCAACTATTTGAGGAAGACTTAGTTGGCTTTAGTATCTTATGTTTGACTCGTGTGAGGTGATCTAGTAGACTATTTTGATGTAAGAAAATCTGCATTGCATATTAGATGCCACGGATCCCGCGGTTCCCTTCTGGGAGGGATCCGGCTAGTTCAAATGCTGGGATCCGCCTACTACAGACCAGAGAGCTTTCAGCAAATGTGCAACTTTGCACTTTATAGTAAATACTTCTCCTAGTTGTTTCTATGGTGACTAAATGCAAGAACACAACTAATATAATGTATATCAAAGTAGGAAGAGCTAAAATTCCTAGAATGAGTGATGACGACCACTCAAGAGGTCGTAAAATCTCATTTTCCAAATACCTAAGTTAGGATTGTTTAGTGCCAAGATATGGCGATACCTACATACTACGAGCATAGTTTAAAGTGTTACAAACCATTGTTTGAAATTGTTCATCACACATTTGGGTCCTAAGACCTTACCTCTCGTCTCCTCCCCATCTCGTCTTCACCCGTCTTCCACTCTTTATCATACCATTTCTACCTCTTTTTCTTCAAGAAATTGGCAAAGCACTTGAAGATTCCCTTGGTTTGTTGCCATTCGGGTGATGCACCAGGAACGTTCGACAATTGGTTGATATACTCCAAGGGGTCGAGTTTGGTATTTTCGAGTGGGTTGCTACTTCCTTCACCTTCTCTTTGTCTCTCCCTTTCTTCCGAGGAATCCGTGGGTGGGTGAGGCCTCTTGCCATCTACCAAAAACCTCGTGGTTCTTCCCTCGGTCAATGGTACCATAACCTTGTTGCAAAAGCTATGGTCATAGGTTTGTGGAGAAAGATCTAATGCAAAGATGAATTTAGCAAGAAGAGTTAGGAGCATTGCATACGGGAGCACCATCTTGTCCATGTTTCTTACACTTTCCATTCTCTTGACCATGTAGTAGGCAATGTTGAAGCGAGTCTCGGTCACTAAACAATAGATCATGAAGCTTAGACATGCGTTGGGGTGATCCTTGTTTCCTACTAGACACACCACATTCTCCCTTATCACATCTTCCCATTTTCTATACAACGCGTACATCTCCGAGAGCTCCATTTGGAAAGGATCCCTATAGATCACTTTCGACTTCCTAGTAACCCTTGATGGGGATGCTCTTGGCATAAACACGGTGTCCCTTACCGTGGTTGCTTCTGGGATTGTCGCGTGATAAATTTCATGATGATCAACCATATAGTGTATCTGCTCCAACGACCACTCATTAGAATACATGCAAACACCATCATATGGAACCCCTATTATTCTTCAAAACTCCTCAAGTGAAAGAGTGTACTCATGTCCATTTATGGTGAATTCAATTGAGATGGACCCATCATCATTTCTAATTATACCCATAGTCTTGTAGAACTCAAGCACAAAGACCGGGCAAATTTGCTCGTTTATATCCAATAAATAATCAAACACAATAGTTCCAAATACTTCCCTTATGTCGGTATTTGCAAGAAATGATGGAGCAAACTCTCTTCCTTCATGAAAGAGTCTCCTTTCAAGCAACTTAAAGGCTTTCCTATCGTCTGGACTTAATCCATGTTTCTTATGGTACATGGGTATGTAGTGAGCAGTGTCTTGGTAATCTTGTTGCTTGTTGCTTGGCATGATGTTCCTAAACAATACAACCACAATGTGGTGTTAATTGTAAATAGTAACCTAGAGGGTTTGATCACAACTTTGCTCTCATCATCTTTGTTGAGTTCAAGAAATGTGTTTAATTTATATTTACAATGTTAATTTTTTGATTTAGATTATCTTAGAAAACAATGTGGTGACAAATTATGATAAACCCATTTGAACCCAACTCTTAAAGATGAAGAAATTGTAATCTTAGAAATCAAGGAATTAAATTAACAATGTAGTGAAGATTGTACTTACACAAGTGATTGTTAAACTTGAGAGGAATGATCAAATTGCTCCTATGAACAGTACCTGAGTTCTTGTTCATGAGTCTTTGAGGTGAGTATAATTGTGGAACATCCACAGTGATCATTCTTTAGCTTATACTGTCTTCTGTTGCACGGATCCCGCAGATCCCTCTCATTTGGGATCCGGCTAGTATAAACGAAGGGATTCGGCATGATAGCAAAAGTCAGCTCAAACATTCCTTGATAACTTTGGTTTGGGAGTTCTAAAACGCCTAGTGTTTTGATGTTAAGGCTCTAAAACTTGTGGTTTGAGGTTTTGAAGATTTAATACTATTCCTATTAGACGAGGTTCCCTTTTTAAGAATTAGTCATAATTCTTAGGAAGTTTTTCAAACATTATAATAAAATCCCATTTTATCATAATATAAGAAGTTTCACATGGATATTTATTGACATAGATGAAGTGTCAATAAATCCTTTGTGATGAATAATGATTGAGGTTATCGAATAACCAAGATATCATTATTACGAGTTGGTAATGTAGTATATACAAATTAGTCGAAGAATACTATTTTGATGATGACTATAATATGGATAACTACTTAAGTAATTACTAATAGATATAAATCATGCGACTAAGATTTTAATAATAGTAAAATCAAAGAGTAAGTTATTAGCGATCATACCTTTGCTAAATATTCTTTTTTAAGAAAAAAATATTCAGATGAAATGTTTTGTGATTTTCTTGGAATCTCCAGATTCATGTTGTGAGAAGGACAACACTAAACATTCTTTTTGCGAAAAGAAATATTTAGATAGATTCTTCATGATCTTCTTGGTGACTCCGAATCCAAGTATGGAAAATGCTTAACAAGGAAAATGTTAGTGTATTCTATCATTGTCCAACAATAAACAATATACTCCCTCCGTCTCGAAATAATTGTCCATATTTCCTTTTTCGGGTGTCTCAAAATAATTGTCCACTTTCTATTTTAGGTAATAAAAAGAGAATTTAGTGGGGGAATATTCTATTTGAGTGGTTGAAATTTGTTGGGGTCCCACTTTTATTAAATTATGTGCTTCTTGTCTCCTGAAAATAATTTTGAGACGGAGGGAGTAATAGTTTTTAAAATATAAAAAAAAATCCTTCTTTGTAGTTTTCAAACATACGCAGATCGTATCAAGTTTCTAAAGTACAACATACTCTAAGAAACTTGGTAACAAAGCTCTGATACCAATTGTGGAAAACTAGAAGGGGGGTTGAATAGTTTTACCAATTAAAACTTACTTTTAAATATTTAGATTGACTTATGCCAATCTATTTGATTGTTTATGTTGGACGTTGATAGATAGATATATAAACGTGTAATGAAAGATAAAGAGTAAGAAGCACATCACCACGACACAAGTATTTATAGTGGTTCGGCTACAAGGACACCTTCCTTGCCCTACTCCACTCCCCGAGTCACCTACTCGAGAGTTCGTAAATACTACACCAACTCCTTATGGCTGAGAAGCATTCACAACGTCGCTTACATCTTTTTCAGGTACAAAGCTAAATACCGAGTTCTTTCACACCAAGGCGAACCACACCTAACACAACGTCGCCTACCCTTTATACGGTGCTAGGCTAACCACCGAGTTCTTTCACACCAAGGAGAACTAATCCTATTACAACGTCGCCTACCCTTTATTAGGTGCTAGGCTAAGGACCTAGTTCCATTACTATGGAGGAACTACTACCCTTCACAACACAACACCTAGTCTCAAGGAGATCTACTCCTTGTTACAACACCATCAAGGATATCAGCATCCTTAGAAATAAACAAATACTTATATGTATAACGATGTACCTCATCGATTATACGACCTAGGCATTCTTCCCAAATGCCAATTGATTTGATTCTTAGGCATCCTTCACTAATGCCTTTGACACAACGCTTGGCACCCTTCATTAATGCCTTCGTCTTGACACCTTTAGCATTCTTCACTAATGCTTTTGACATGGACGATAAGCACCTTTCACTAATGCTTTCGTCTTGACACTTTTGGCATCCTTCACTAATGCCTTCAACCCAACATCTATGGAGAAAGAAAGAACTATCAACAAGAGAACCTTAGTTGTCTTGATGATGACGAAGCATGGCAACTCATGGACTTGAGTTTGCTCGTCTTCAAGAAGTGGTGATCTCGCCTTTAAGAGGAACCTAGAGAATCACACAAAAACAAAAGACATACAACATAGATCACTTGGATCTGTGGTTAGAGGGTTATAATACTTGGGGAAGTATGTGTGTAAAGTTGTAAGAAGAAAGGAAGAAATGGCTCTCTATTTATAGAGGAAATTTTCTACTCTTCCCCGGATCCCGCGGATGCCTCCCACAAGGGATTCGGCTAGCACAAGGCTAGGGATCCATGGGACGCTCCTCTTTGCCCATGGGTATTTTCGGTTATGGGTCATGGGTTATGGGTTGATCCATGGTTTTCTTTCTAGATACAATGTATCTCAAGGGTACAATGAACTTGGTTAAGTGGTATATATGAAACCATGGGTTATGGGTCAATACCATTTGCTAGTTTTTACCTATTTAGTATATACTTGTTTTTACCCATTTTAGTATATACTTGTTTTTACCCATTTTAGTATACTTAGTTTAAGTATATGCTAACCTGATGCAGGTTTTACTGACCAGGTCTTAATATTTATAGTGTCTCGGTATACCTAAGGTCTACCCTAAAGCACTAACGGGCAGTGTACCCAATTGTGTGTAGTGTAGTAAATGGTAAAGCCGAGGTCGTCCTAAGAGCTATGTGTGTCGGATAATTACTAAGTCTAATTGTCACAGAATATAAATGGTTTGATATGGTTTTATTTAAACAACTAAAGCAGAATATAAAAAAACAATTAAATGGTAAAAAGGAAATCAATAAAGGAATAGTGGTGCTAACCTAGTCAATCCTCCTAACTAGTTATGTCTACGTCTACTTACTTCCAATTACTTCAGGTGGGGTCAAATTCGAGAGGACAGCATTTGGTCAATTCGCCCTAACCTATGAGCAAAGATGCTACCACAGGAGAAATCAGGCGCACCGTCATAAGTCCTGTTGTTCCTGGTCCCCTAAGCCTAGTCATTAAGTACCGCTACATGCTAGATTCTAAATAGTGAGTGCCCGGCCGTTAGGAACTTAGACACTACACCCCCCAATTCTTAAGTTCATCCAAACGATAGGTGATCAGTTGGTCAAATCGCACAAGTAGAAAGGGTCGTTAGTTGGTCATATCTTACCCTTCCCATCTCAGTCCACTCACCTAGGGTCAGTTTGTCATATCTCCTAGGCAATTGGCCTCTACCGCCATTCAAAACTACCGAACCAGGGGTGACTACCAAAGAACTATGCATGCATACACTTCGAAATAATTGTACGGAAGTAAAGGTAAACATAAACACAACAATTAAGGAATCATAACTAGGCTAGCACCAAAGGGTGCTTAGCCGCTCATATTAATCATGCACATCAATTCAATATTCAAAGGTACGAAATACATGAATTGAAAGTAAAAGAAATAATAAACGCTAAAGCTTATCGTAATGGTGTGACTTCTCCCTTGGAAACAGCTCCGTATGCTTCCCTAGACCTCCCTAGAGATTTTTCCCACGTTCTCAGAGTATTGTGTGTGGAATGGAATGAATAGAAATGCTGGAATTCATGGGGTATTTATAGGCCAGGTCTGAGTTACGGCGTAATCAAAAGATAAGTTATGCCGTAACCTCCGTAAATGCACTAGATCTGCTAGTTACGGCATAACCTAGTAAGTGGTTACGCCGTAGTCTTCAATAAACCAAGTTACGTCGTAAATGATGCAGTAGTTACGGCGTAAGTATCAGCGGCGTGGAACCTCATTTGACCTAATGGAGTTACGTCGTAATCTTTGGAAGGAGTTACGCCGTAACCTCTTGATGATTTGGACTTCAAGGTCACGCAATAGTTACGGCGTAATGTGAGAGACGAGTTACGCCGTAACCTCTTCAAAATATGCATACTGTGATAAATCCTTAGTAAAGTTTCCATTTCCGCGTCTCATTAGCTCCAATGCTCACAATTTACCTGAAAGTGTAAAACAATGGAAAACAAGCGTAAATCCATATAAATGATATAAATAACGAGCATTAACGGGGGAAATTGACACTTAATAATCAGGACTATTTGATGTTATCAAATATCCCCCCACTTGAACTCTACTTGCCTCAAGTAGACCTTATTAGATAGATTCCTAAAAGATATCTCCCAAAACCTGGAAAATATGAGTTTACAAATCCCTTATGCTAGAATAAAACAAAGCCGAACACCTCGCGAAAGGGGAACAAACACTCAAATCTCTCAACTATTCTAAGTGTCAATTTTGGGGTGATCGCTCAAACGCACAGTCATAGCATGTATTCTATCATAAGCTTGGCGGTTACACAAATCTCTACCACTAGAGTTAAGGGCTAAACAGTTCTCGAAGGCAATATGGGTAGACACGACAAAGGTTAAGGGGTGACTCATCACTAACATGTCACGGCGAAGTGGACAAAATCAATGATACATGACCAAATCCATGGCCAAGACACCAAAGATTGCTCGCTGCATCACCTAGACATGCTTCATGACTAAAGGGTAGGATAAGAGATTGGATATATAAATGGTGTTAAATGAAAAACAAGCAGGTAGTCTATATCTATAACTAAGTCATCACCACTTACCGTTCGCCCAAACTTCAAGTTTAGAAGTCTAGAGACCGGATCATGAAATGCAAGGTAGATGTGTCATTAGAGGACGTCGTGATAGGCACACTACCTTTTCTTCTTCAGTTGGTATTACTCCAACTCTAATCTTCAAATGTGACCGAGGTGGCCTCCTCGATACTAAACAATAAAGCTCATACTATAGTGCTTATAACATTGCACTTTACAAAATTGAATCAACTAATAACATAACATCCCCCCACTTGAGATGAATAATGGGAATTCGGGGGGTCTTCAATGATTTTCATAATTGTTGTCGATGAAAGCGTGATTTCCAAACCTTTCCACTCGAACCTTGAACTTAGGCAAATAACGACTTCCCAATTACAAATAAAGACTACAGGGTAGGCTAAGGTGTAAGGGTGTAACGAAACAATATATTGGGGTGACAAAATGAAAGGAATGGCTCAGAAGGGTGTATCTAGGGGTATCTTGCACTAAAGGGGAGTGCAACAAAAAGGGTTTCACATGGGGGTCAAAAAGTTGAGGTGACTAATCGATAGACTCACAATGGTAGGCTGTTTGGGTGATAATCCTATAATACTGCCTTCTAAAACTGAAAAGTCCAAATACATCGAGCTAACTCAACATACCTCGTCTATGGTCTCGAAATGATGCAAAGGCCAAGTTCTAAAGTTTACAAGCTACCGGCACACTCATAATTTGGTAGATTTGGGGTAAAATATAGGAAACGGATAAGGCTAATCTCACCATTTAATATCAAGGGTTGTATATGCTCGGCTAAGGTCTAATCTAGTTAGGTTCGGAAAAACATGTCAAAAATTTAAAAATGGCATAATTTTTCAAAATAAACTAGAAAACTGAGGGCGAAATAAAGTTCACGAGTTAATTCTACTCCCTTCCCCCCGCTTGAATTGTTCAAAGTCCCTTTTGTACTAGGCATTAAAATAAAGGTGAAGAGAAAGGTATAATTAGAGCGAGAACTTCCCTTAATTTTGTTCCAAAAAGAAGAAGGCTAATGAGAAAGGGTCGTGCCTTCGTAAAAGTGTCATGAGAAAACTTCAATCCCTGAAATCACAATACCGACAAGCATCATTCTAAAAAGAAAAAATAAAAATGAAAAATAAACCTAACTCACTTTCGTAGGAATCACGGTTGCATTTAGCGAATGCAACAAGCCTTTTAAACCACTTGGTGTCCCAAGTGGACGAGTGAAGTCTCGTGAGGGTTTACAAGGAACACACCCACAAAGTTCATTTAAAAACTAATACAAGGTTACTGTGTTTTAAAATGACAGGATTAAAGCAGAGGAGAGTTACGTCGTAACTTCAATAAGAGAGTTACGCCGTAACTTGCAAAACCTGGTATGAGCTGAGAAGCGAATGGTTACGGCGTAACCACTGAGATGGTATTACACCGTAGTTGGTAATGTGTCAAGAATTCTACTGCTAAAATGTTGGTTATGGCGTAATCACCAAGATGAGTTACGCCGTAACTCTGTTCAATCAGCAACTGCGCATAATTACTTCATTGATCCTGCAAAATGGTTAGAAAACACAAACCCAACAGAAAGAAAAAAAAACAAAAGAGATAATTTCGGGTTGTCTCCCGAAAGAGCACTTTTCTTTATTTACGAGTCTTTAAGTTAGACTCAGAGCCGCGGGGCTCCTATGGGGGCCTTTGAGCTTGCCCCACTTCTTCAATATCCTTCATCAAATTGTGCCTCATCCATGCAACATTAGAGGCAGTTCGGAGGTACTCAATGGTTTCGATCTTTCGGACTTTACAGAATTTCTCCTCCGGACCTAGGTGGTAGCGAGTGAATTCGTATTTTTCTACTATAATAGGGGGTGGTCTTTTGTATGGTATCCCCAGGAGCTTGCACCTTCTTTGCTCGTAAGCTTCGTCATCGGGATCAGTGAACTCTTCATTTCCTTGCAACTCAAGGTAATCTAGCATCCCTTCGATATCATCGTCATCAGAATCAGTACCCTTGAACCATTCTTCATTGAGCAAATTCTCCACTAGAACGCGCTTGCATTCTTCTTTATCATTACTCACCCGCTCTATATCCACGTCAATTGTTGTTTTACTCGTGCTTTCGCTACTTTTGTCGTTAGAATTTTCTTGATCCATGTAATCCTTCCAAATCTTATCCTTTGTTAATGCATCCACATGCCCATACTTAATTTTTACCCAACTACCAAACCCCAAGTTGTCTATCCAAGGTAAACTTGTTCTCTCCTTGTCATTGGTTGAGGACCAAAAGAATTCATCTTTTCATAATCTTCCAGAGTTGCCTCCACCATCACACATATCGTTATACGGGTTGCATGATGCCCAGAAAATTTTCCCAGGGGATTTTACTTTCTCGCACCAGTGACTGCGTAGTTCTATGTTGTCAGTTTCATTTACATGCTCTTCCGTGCAGAGTGTATCTTTATTAGTCTTGTTCGTTCGAATGTGCTTTGCATAATCAACTTTTAGCTTCATCAGAAGATTTGGATTGATCTTGGCATTCCCAAATTGAATTGCGTACCAATCTTTAAAGGTTAAATTACCGAATTTTATCCCGTGTCTTTCACGCTCATGAGGGCATGTCCATTCCTCCACTCTTTCATTGTCTCCTCCATTGCAATATTCGTGAAAAGGGCTGCATGTAGGCCATGCCCTTGTGGTTTCTTCATTAGTAATAGCGATAGGAGTACACCAGTGAGTGATAAGTGGCTCTTCTTCATCATCAAGGGAGAGTTCCTCGAGTTTTTCTGATTCGTCCATGTCGAGGAATTTTTCTGCCCATGTATCCCATTATCCGTAACTGAGATTCTTGGTTACGGCGTAATTCATTAGATTCGTATTCCTCAGTATTCATCACAACTCCTTTGTCGCTGTCAAACACCAGGTTACGCCGTAACTCATTAGGTATGTTACGGCGTAACTCAGATCTGTTAACAGAATCGTCCCATAAATTCGTATCACTGGCCTGAACCTTCGAGTTATCATCCGAGAAAATTACCTTACATTCCATAGCTGGTTTAGACCCTTCAGGTTTATCGTTATTCCTTCTTACTTTTTTGCTGAGCTTTATCACCATGGATTCAAGGTTTTTAAGAGTGGAGTCGTGTTTGGAAATGTTTCTATCAGTGTTTTCCTGGAATTCCTTCAACCATTCATCTTAGTCCTTTTGTTTTTGGGCTGAATTTTCCAGAAATTTAGTAATTGTTTCTTCAAGACTGGCTTTCCATAAGGCCCACGGTTATAATTACTGCGATACCCATTTCGATTGTCACCGTAAAATGGTCGATTTTCTCCATACTTAGCTTCCTCGATATCCTCCTCGATCCTATGAGGACAATTTTTCGTAAGGTGTCTTCCTCCACAGCTTTCACACCCCACTTGAATGGCATGAACGGTTTCCCTGACTTTCAGCATATCTCAACTGAGGCTTTCAATTTTACTAGCGATTGCTGCAATTCCGTCGAAATTTCCACCTTGGTTTCTTTTACTTCCACCATCGTGCCATTTTTGAGAATGGTCTGCCATTTTTTGAATGGCTTCAATTGCCGTAGTAGGATTCATATTTGGGATAGGTCCTTGATAATCCAGCATCTGTCTTGTAGTAACATTTATTCCTTTGTAGAAAATATTGACCTTCTACTGGTTATTAAGATTATTGGTAGGCCACTTCTAAAGAAGATCGTTGTATCTATCCCAAGCTTGATACAGAGTTTCGTCGTCTTCTTGTTTGAAATTGTGGATCTCCAAGAGTTGATTAGAAATCTTTGATGGTGGGCAATATCTTTGGATAAAGTGTTTCTTAAGTAGTGCCCAAGTATTAACTGCCCCGACAGGCAATCTTTCGATCCATATTCTTGCTGCTCCAGTTAGAGTCATAGGGAAGACCCTGAGCATAACAGCATCATAAGACACGCCCGGAATGTTGAAAAGGCTAGCGATATATAGGATATTTTCAACGTGCTCATATGCGTCTTCATCCCTGTTTCTTGAAAAAGGGTTAGCGCAAAGCTCCCTCATAAATTGGTCTTTAATCTCGAAACAAACATCCGCTCTGATTGCCGGTCTTACGAGACTCGGCCCTTGATCAGCTCTAGTCAACGGCAAGTATTCCTCAAGAGTGAGGTCATCGATGTTAACCACTTCCATGGTACCTGAAAACTTGAAATATGATGGTGAGAAAAGTTTAAATATGAAATGAAAAACTTAATATAAATCCTAATATAGCTCCCCGGCAACGGCGCCAAAAACTTGATGCAGGTTTTACTGACCAGGTCTTAATATTTATAGTGTCTCGCGATACCTAAGGTCTACCCTAACGCACTAACGGGCAGTGTACCCCGGTTGTGTGTAGTGTAGTAAATGGTAAAGCCGAGGTCGTCCCAAGAGCTATGTGTGTCGGATAATTACTAAGTCTAATTGTCACAGAATATAAATGGTTTGATATGGTTTTAATTAAACTACTAAAGCAGAATATAAAAAAGCAATTAAATGGTAAAAAGGAAATCAATAAATGAATAGTGTTGCTAACCTAGTCAATCCTCCTAACTAGTTATGTCTACGTCTACTTACTTCCAATTACTTCAGGTGGGGTCAAATTCGAGAGGACATCATTTGGTCAATTCGCCATAACCTATCAGCAAAGATGCCACCACAGGAGAAATCAGGCGCACCGTCATAAGTCCTGTTGTTCCTGGTCCCCTAAGCCAAGTCATTAAGTACCGCTACATGCTAGATTCTAAATAGTGAGTGCCCGGCCGTTAGGAACTTAGACACTACACCCCCCAATTCTTAAGTTCATCCAAACGATATGTGATCAGTTGGTCAAATCGCACAAGTAGAAAGGGTCGTCATTTGGTCATATCTTACCCTTCCCGTCTCAGTCCGCTCACCTAGGGTCAGTTGGTCATATCTCCTAGGCAATTGGCCTCTACCGCCATTCAAAACTACCGAACCAGGGGTGACTACCAAAGAACTATGGATGCATACACTTAGAAATAATTTTACGGAAGTAAAGGTAAACGTAAACACAACAATTAAGGAATCATAACTAGGCTAGCACCAAAGGGTGCTTAGCCGCTCATATTAATCATGCACATCAATTCAATATTCAAAGGTACGAAATACATGAATTGAAAGTAAAAGAAATATAAACGCTAAAGCTTATCGTAATGGTGTGACTTCTCCCTTGGAAACAACTCCGTATGCTTCCCTAGACCTCCCTAGAGCTTTTTCCCACGTTCTCAGAGTATTGTGTGTGGAATGGAATGAATAGAAATGCTGGAATTCGTGGGGTATTTATAGGCCAGGTATGATTTACGGCGTAACCAAAAGATGAGTTACGCCGTAACCTCCGTAAATTCACTAGATCTGCTAGTTACGGCGTAACCTAGTAAGTGGTTACGTCGTAGTCTTCAATAAACAAAGTTACGTTGTAAATGATGCAGTAGTTACGGCGTAAGTATCAGCGGCATGGAACCTCATTTGACCTAATGGAGTTACGTCGTAATCTTTGGAAGGAGTTACGCCGTAACCTCTTGATAAGTTGGACTTCAAGGTCACGCAATAGTTACGGCATAATGTGAGAGACGAGTTACGCCGTAACCTCTTCAAAATAAGCATACTGTGATAAATCCTTAGTAAAGTTTCCATTTCCGCGTCTCATTAGCTCCAATGCTCGTAATTTACCTGAAAGTGTAAAACAGTGGAAAACAAGCGTAAATCCATATAAATGATATAAATAACGAGCATTAACGGGGGAAATTGACACTTAATAATCAGGACTATTTGATGTTATCATAACCCAATATGTAAACACTAGTTGTTGTACATATGTATCATAAAATCACTTATACTTGTTTTAGTGTTTTATGCGAAAACGTAAGTGTGTTAGGAAACTATTAACTCAAACTATTTACGTATTCTATTTGCTTTGTTAAAATGATTTTACGTTTGTTATCGACAAAACATTAGAAGATCGTAAAATATAAATAAACGTTTTTACGGCTTATTTGTATTAACATATATTACTTGTAAGTGATTTATAAAAATGGCATTGGTTTTATATAACTTATTTAACTAAACATGTTTTGATGGTTTTAATATGTTTAGTAAAAGTGTGTTAGTAAACTATTGGCTCAAAGCTTTTACTTGTAAGTGATTTATAAAAATGGGTTTGGTTTTATATAACTTATTTAGCTAAACATGTTTTGATGGTTTTAATATGTTTAGTAAAAGTGTGATAGTAAACTATTGGCTCAAAGCTTTTACGTATTTTATTTATTTAGTTAAAATGACTTTACGTTTGTTATCGACAAAACATTAGAAGATCGTAAAAATATAAATAAACGTTTTTATAGTTTATTTGTATTAACAGCTGCTGTTTTTCCTGAGATAAAAATCATACTATTGATTGTTGTATCAATTTTTAGAATGTGTTGAGCAAGATCAACGTTTTTGTTTTATCAATAATTGTCTAATAAACAGATTCCAAATGTTTTATGCTTATTGTTACGTATCCTTAATGAATCCAGCCTTAAGGTTGCATTGTTATTACTGGATCCTTGGATTGTGTAACGATGATGCCTTTAAGGTTGGTTGGAAATTAAGATTGTTGATGGCAATAGAAGCAGACAGAAACCTGGATAATGTTTTTGTTTTTTTTGGTTCCTAAGATTGTCTCGAGTTCTTGTAGAATCGCTTGTCCTATTTAGCATAACCTAACATACGAAAGGACGCTTAATACGCACAACTGACCCTACGTAACTTGGAGAAAAATGTTGTATAGAAGCATGCTAATGGTGTCATATTAGGTCATCAATTGTTTTGATTGAACTTGTAAGCATGTAGACGTGGCTGGTAGTTCCTTAGCTCTATTAGTAATTCCTTTTCTATTATTCCTGACACAAACGATACTATTGATTAGTGTATCATTGTAGAAATCATTAATGAAGATCAAGAAATTGGTTGCGTATTTTATGTTTCTTTTAATGTTAGCACATAAAATGGCATGAAGCTGTTAAAGATGACATTCACAATCAAAGGACTAACTGTATTGTCACTTTGAAAGTTAGTATATTGTAGTATTATCTTTGATAGTAATATATGTTAATTTTTAAAAGGATTTGTGGCTTTCAGCAAGTCAGATACATGTAGTTTTAGTAGGGAAATATGACACAATGTTTCAAATCAATCTGCATCAAATCCATATGTATAACATTTCATGATGTTTCGCTATTAGTATTATCATACTGTAATCCATTAGTAGGATTTCTGATGCAGTGTCATAAAAGATAATGATTTCATTAATTTGCTGTAACAGGAAAATGTCGACATAGTCGATCCCTATGATCTCTCCCTTAAATTCCTTTTTCCATTTCAACACTCTTTGCACCAACGTCTGAACCAGACGTATTGCTAGACCGTTGAGAAAACAAAAGGAATTCAAGGGGAAGATTAGAGGGGGCACTATGTTGAAGATCGTATGTCAATATTAGCAGATGAAGATAGTAGTGACTTAACTAACTATGGAAACTCATGGTAGCAAACAATTTACGAAAAACTGTGAAAATGATATAATGGTTTACTGGAATTCCTAATAGAGTTAGGAATGCAGTGAATGTTCCATCTTTTTCACTTTTTTGTCTTTGATGTTCAGTTTCCTATTTGAACATGATGCACTCATACGGTAGGCTTATATAGCGAAAGATGAGAAGGAAAAAAACGATATGGCAAAATGATTTGCACCAAATACACTTGTACGACATCATGTATTTCTTTCCCATCGCTCGTTATTAAGTATACTTTATGTAATAACCAGTAAATTTTCAAAGTCATTAATTATTGTAAACGTAAACTAATTTCAATGAAAGCTTTACCTAACCACTTTCGTGTCAATTTTTTTTACAACGAATTATATTCGTCAATCCAATATGTGACGTAACTCACATACCAATTAAACGGGCTCCCACGTGTACCAACATTAGATTTTATATCGAGCTCATCAACCAGTTTAATTTACTGGGCCTTGCGGATCAAAACCCAAATCGGGCGACTAATACTTCTTGGGCCTCGACCCACCATAATTAACCCATACAAAACTTGAGACCAATAAACACGAGTTTTTTATGTATCCATTGTAAGTTAAAAAGTTAATTAAGAAAATACGCACTGTTAAAAATATTTAACTTCATATTTAATTATTATTTTTATTATGAAGAAGCATAAGAGCCCATGACAGCCCCGTTAATAGCCATCGTCCTCTATCCGTATTGTAACACCCCCAATTCATAATATGTAGCGTAATTCAAACTGGGTATTACTCGATGGTACAACAGTCATAATAATAGAAAACGATCTCTAAAGGAGTCGTTTTAAAAAGTCTTTATCATTCAAATATAACAGAGTATACAAAATAGGTCCCAGTTGGTTCCATTGTTTACAAAATACATCAATATAAAGTATTTGATGTTTTGTGAATGATAAATTATTTATAGCCTTCTTGATCTTGTCCTCGCCCTTCTGTGCCAGATTCCAACATTATGGACCTGAAATACATGCTTAAAACCAAGGTAGTCAAAATCACGATCCTGCTCGTAGGATCGTACGATCCTACGATCCTACACACAAAAAACGATCAGGATCTTAACAAGATCGTAATCCAATAGGATCGCAGCCAGATCGTAGGATCGTATAAGGTAGATCGCGGGTCGCGATCGGATCGGATCGTATAAGATCGCCTTTTTTTTTGTTATATTAACTTATTAAGTATAAGCCCATGTCTTAAAGCCCAATGACTAAGAATTTTTCAAAAAGATTTATTATTTTGGTGATGTTGATTAATTGTCTATTGCAAGATTAATGAGTGTAAAATCATTATGTTTTATAGACTATTTAGAAATAGTTTAAATGTGACTTTTTGGGTTTATTATGAAAAACGAGTTCGTGCTTTGTAAAATGTCAGAAGCTTGTTTTTGAAGTAAACTATCTACATACTTGATCCAGTTTTGTTCATATCTTATGTTACATATAAAAGCATGAATATTACTACGTACAATTTAATTTATTTGGACATCAAGAAAAAAAAATAGTAATATTATCAGAATATTCTAATTTAATTTATTTGGTCATCAAGAAAAAAAATTGTTATAAATTATTTCATTTCATTTTCAGATACAATCCTTTTATCTTTTTGCATTAATCTATATATTGTAACAAAAAAGTTACAGAATCACGTTTTAATAAATTAACATTATCTTTTTGCATAAATACTATCACGAAAAACCTATAATAAAAAAACATTAAAATAAGAAGTAGGTGCATCGTGCACGTATGTAGTAACTTTGTGCAAGTATGCATTGCAATATATCTAATATTCTACTACTACGGTACTTGAACACATAACTTTTTCTTTTATCATCCATTTAGATTCGTTTATGATATGAAATATTATATAGAAATATAAAACTACAACCCCTATACAAAAATATATACATTTTCATGGGATCTTACGATCCCGATCCGATCCTACGATTACGATCTTGCAAAGCCGAAAACGATCCTAGGTAGGATCCCGATCATCACAACCTTGCTTAAAACTGTCAACACAAAGGTTGAGTGAAATTCATAGAGTTTGTTTGATGGTTGAACACAATATTCGTAACGTGAGGTAATTAGTCTCACATTCATAGTTTAGAAAACAAAACAGATATTATTGCACTAAGCTCATGACACCGAAACGTTAACAACTTTGATATAATAGTAACAGTTGCCCTAATAGGTAATTTGCCATTAAACCTATGAATCTTCAAATAGAGTGTGTTTGTTTGCCTACCCGGTCAACACAAACGGGATTCGTCAATCCCGATAGATCTATCCACATTATTTGCGTTCACTCGCAAGTGATTAACGATTCATGATAATAGGGACTTAAGATTGGCAATAGTGGTACTTAGTGCAAATAATACATTCAAGTATAATTTCAAAGCAATGTGTTCGATTTAAAATAAATCATGTATTTCCCCCAAGGGTTTGTAAAACAATTAAGTACTAAAAAGTTGGGCTATGAACTCACCGAGATTTATTGATGTTAAGTACTCTAACGGATGTGATGGATAAACCGGGAAACTTCTACGTGCAACCTAAAAATAGAATGTTGACTTAGGTTTGGAATAATGTTTAGGGAAAACATAAACCTTCCTATATATGTCTCCATGTTGATCATGATGTAGTCATTTATAGTTTGATTTTCATAGTAACATTTTTAATATGTGAAAATGTATTTAGTTTATAGATATCGTACTACCGTTCGGGCCATCATAATTCAGAGGTCATGTAGTAAACGTTCGAGGAGCTGGGACAATTTAAATTGTAAATCCAACAAATTCGTCGATACGTTTTACCCAAATGAAACCCCTCACATGAAGCTCCCTACTATTGTAGCACTTTAGTAGATAAAATATATAATTTGACTGGGGATTATTATATTATAAAATGTTTTTAGCAAACATTTAGTTTTTACAATTTCTCAAAGTTTACAAGTGGTCATAACTTGTTTAATATAGTCAATAATAAATATTTAGTAACAATTCAATATGTAACTAGTTATAAAAATGACATGGTTTTTATATTTTTAACTTGTAAAAATCCAATTTTGCAGATAAAAACTATTTTACAAATATTAGGCAGTTAATGATATCATTTGGTCTTTTCAGGCCGAGTTTCCTCGCGGTAGACGTAAAACATCGTTTCGGACAACTTTCATGCTTTACGTTTTTGATGATTCGGAGCCGAATTACCATTTTTTGTAAAACAGATTCAGCAGTAATGAAAAATGGTCATTTCTAGGGTTTTCTAACTTCTTATTACCATAACTTTTGACTCGTTTGCCCATTTCGGGTGATACAAGTTGCTATATTTACCTTTTTATTTTGTCTACAGTAGTATATAAGTTACCAAGTCCATATATAGCTAGTTTAAATGGCCTCAAATATGTAGAATACAAAATAGTTTACTAGTTTGTTAATTTTATGACAATATGTGAGTTAAAACATATGTTTGAGTATATGTACATCATGAACCAACATAGTAACCATATATATAGCATGAATTTAACAAGATTAGCAATAATAAACATGAGACAATGGAGTGGTGGTGGTGATGAGTTGCTTACAACTTTTGGCTTTCAAAAAAAGAAAGGAGTAACTAGTAAGGATAGGACTTTGATTGGTCAAGCTTTTCACCCCTTGGTACCCATCTACACTTATTGTAACAATGAAGGATTGGTAATGAAGTCTTAAGTGACTTGAGTGGATTTAAACTCAAGAGGATCACTTAAACTTACTAGGGATTTGATGTAGTAACTTGTTACTTGTAACCTTTTTAGTATCAACTTGAAGTCATGAATCAAAGTGTGAAGTGTGTGTTGGGTTTATGATGTAAACGACCAAAGGAGGGGGATGAGGGTTTTTGGAATGTATGTCACTTGCTATTTATAGGAGGGTAAGTTTGGTTAACCATATATTGGGTTACATAATAACTATGGTTAGGTTAAGGACACATGTATGACTTAACATGCAAAATAGATGAGATGATGCCAACACTATGGTGAATCACCCCATATGGGCGGTCACCTAGAGTTAGTGGGATGAGATATTATCTTTTGATAATATCTTGATGCTATGATGTGTTTTGGTTCCGTTAAGTGCCAACCGTAATTTGGTAAGCCATAAAACGTAAAACCTGGTATCGTAAAAATACGAAATTTGCAGGAATGATGAGACTTGTCATTATACTCCATATAAAAATGTAAAGTGAGTGATAAGTCTCATTGGGTGCTAAAACACTGTCTAAAGCTGGAAACGCGGGTCAAAAACGTGTAAATCGCGTAAAATGCAGAACTGGAAAACGTAAAATTCTAATATTTGTGGAATTGACATAAAATGGTAGAATTACATATTTCTAATGTTTATAGTGTTTTATGGACATATTGGGATGTCCGAATTATGTTTAAACCCTAATGTAATTCTCAGTCACGGCTTTGTGAAATTGGTTCTGAATGGATTCAACGTACGTCGTCAAGACGAATTGTCGAGTTTTGTCTTGTCATGATACTAAAATAAAAGAAAAAATATATTTACAGGATAAATAATGAAAGTGAATAGTAAATTCGGAAATGAAAAGTAACCTGAAAATGCGGGTGGTTACAGTCTTCCCCCATTGGAGAAATCACTTCCTCGTGATTTAATTGTTATTTGATGGTGATGCTCCTTGAAAAAGGTGAGGGTACTTTCGACGAATTTGCTCTTTTCGTTCCCATGTAAATTCTGGAGCACGTTGGGAGTTCCAGCGAACTTTGACAATTGGTATTCGACTCTGTTTTAGTTGTTTGACCTCTCGGTCCATGATCTCCACAGGTTGTTCATTGAAGTGAAGATCGTTGATGAGTTTGAGTTCATCGAGTGGAATAAAAAGCGAATCGTCGGATAAACATTTCTTTAAGTTAGACACACGAAAAGTGGGATGTACATAACTGTGTTCTGGTGGAAATTCAAGTTTGTACGCCACTTGACCAACCCTAGCTAGGATTTTGAATGGACCTATGTATCTTGGGTTTAGTTTTCCAGGTTTACCGAATCGTATGACACCTTTCCAAGGTGAGACTTTTAGCATAACCTTGTCTCCAACTTGGAATTCCAAAGGTTTGCGTCGTATATCAACATAACTTTTCTGTCTATCTCTTGCTTTTTGTAACTGATTTTTGACTTGTACGATTTTCTTTGTTGTTTCACATTTATAAGTTTTGGACCAGTGAGTTGAACATCTCCCACTTTGGCCCAGCAGACAGGCGATCGACACTTTCGACCGTAAAGTGCTTCAAAAGGTGTTGCCTTGATACTTGCGTGATAACTGTTATTGAAGGAGAATTCGACTAATGGTAAATGGTTATCCCATCCTTTTCCAAATTCGATTATACAAGCTCGGAGCATGTCTTCCAACGTTTGTTCCGAAGGCGTCTTGGAGTGACTGCCAGAAGTTTGAGGTAAATCTACCATCTCGGTCAGATATGATAGAGATAGGTGCACCGTGTTTTGAGACTATTTCCTTGATGTAAAGTCGAGTCAACTGATCCATCTTGTAAGTCTCTTTGATTGGTAGAAAGTGTGCAGACTTTGTGAGACAATCCACTATGACCCAGATGGAGTCATAACCGTTGGATATCTTTGGGAGTTTAGTGATAAAATCCATTGTGATTCTTTCCATTTCCACATCGGAATCTCCGGTTGTTGCAAGAGACTGGATGGTTTTTGGTGTTCAGCCTTCACTTTGGAACAAGTAAGGCATTTACTTACGTAGGTGGCAATGTCGGCTTTCATGTTTGGCCACCAGTAGAGTAGTTTTAGATCATGATACATCTTATCAGATCCTGGATGTATACAATATTTGGATTTGTGGATTCGAGCATGATTAAGTCCCGTAGGCCACTTTTACAAAGTGGTAACCAACTCGCCCTGAAGCATAAAGTTCCGGCCGAATCCATTTTCAAATTTCTTCTGTATCATGCCATCCAATTCTCCTCCTCAATGTCTTGTTGTTTCATCACCGCGGCTTGATCGCTGAGTATTTGAGCGGGAAATTTAAATTGATGGTTAGGACTAAGGCTCAACTCTAGAGGTTTAAACCTTTCCTTCCTACCAGGGCATCTCTACTACGTTATTTTTCCCGATGATAGCGAATGTCGCAATCATAATCACTCAGTAGTTCCAACCATCGTCGTTGTCTCATGTTTAATTCCTTTTAATCAAGAATGTGTTGAGACTTTGTGGTCGGGTAAACACAAAGTACATCTAGTACCGTATAGGTAGTGTTCACAGATTTTAAGTAAATACTACGCTCCTAACTCCAAGTCATGAGTATTGTAGTTTTCTTCATGTTTCTTGAGTTGTCGCGAAGCATAAGCCATGACATTTTCTCGTTACATAAGTACGGCTCCTAATCCTTGGAGCGAAGAAACGCAATAGACTACAAAATCTTCGATCCCATCTTGCAATGCTAGAATAGGGGCACTACAAAGTTTTTGTTTTAGGATCTGGAAAGCTTCTTCTTCATCTTCGCTCCAGATGTACTTTTTGTTTTTCTCGATTAGCGTAGTCAAAGGTTTGGCTATTGAGGAAATCCTCAATAAACCTTCTAATAACCGCCAAACCTATAAATTGACGAATTTCATAGGTGTTGTAGGTGTTGGCCAATCCTTGATAGCCTCAATTTTAACAGGATCAACATGTAGACCCGTGCTATCGATAACATGCCCAAGGAATTGTATCGACCTGAATCCGAATTCACATTTAGAGAATTTTTGCGTACAACTTCTTCTTTGAGCAAATCTAAAATCGCTCGCATGATCTTATGTTCTTCTTTGCTTTTGGAGTATATGAGAATATCATCGATGAATACTATCACGAACTTGTCCAAGTATGGCTTACACACCCGATTCATGAGATCCATGAATACCGTGCATTCGTCAAGCCAAACGGCATTACTTGGAACTCGTGATGACCATAGCGAGTTCTAAAGGTGTTTTGGAATGTCTTCCTCTCGAACCTTAACTTGATGGTAACCCCATCGGTTCTATTTTTGAGTAATAGGTTGAACCTTGTAGTTGGTCGAATAGATTGTCGATTCTTGGCAAAGGGTATCGGTTCTTTATGGTTAATTTGTTTAGTTCACGATAGTCGATACACATTTGTAACGATCCATCTTTCTTTTTCACGAACAAGACGGGAGCTCCCCAAGGTGAGGAACGTCGATAAACCCTTATCCAAAGTTCTTGTAGTTGATTGGCCGCTTCTGCATCTCGGATGGTGCTAGTCTTAGAGAGCGCGTGGCTACCGTGCCGCCTCCCGCACTAAATCAATTTGAAACTCTACTTGGCATGATGGTGGATGTCCGGGTAAGTCTTCATGGAAAACTTCAGAAATTCACGAATTTATAGGAATGTCTTCAAGTCGCTTTTAGATTCCTTCGTAACATGGGCTAGAAATGTGTACCATCCTTTCTCGATGTACTTCATGGTTTTCATACATGAGATGATGTTTAAGCGAGTTCCACTTCGATCACCATGGGTGACTAAAGCTTCATTGTTACAAAGAATGTGAATAACTTTTTCGCCACAAATGATGTTGGCTCGGTGTTTTGACAACCAATCCATGCCAATGAAAAAATCGAAACTTCCAAGTTCGATTGGCATGAGATTGATGCTGAATGGGTATTCTAAAAGGTTGAGAGTACAGTTTAGGAGTACAGTCTTGGTGTTTACTAAGTTTCCGTTAGCTAATTCAATACTATAGTGGGTATCCATAGTGGTTGGTGTAATATTAAGTAAAGGTGTAATTGTGGAAGATATAAAGCTCATATCCACACCGAAATCGAATAAGACTTTAACAAGATGGTTATTGAGTGAAAACGTACCAGTGACTACGTTCGGGTGTTGTTGGGGTTCATTGTTGCCCATAACATAGGCTCTACTACGAGCACCTCTGCCTTGTTGGCCGCGGTTTTGAGGGCAATTGTTTTTGTAGTGCCCTCCTTCTCCAGACTTGAAGCATGTAATTATTGGTTGAGTATTGCTCCCAGTTGTTACAGCTTTGCCCTGACAATCCTTAGCATGATGTCCCAATTTTTGGCATTTATTACATTTGCATGGACCTGAGTTATGGGCCTTGCACTGACTAAAATATGGTTGGGGTCTAGTATATCCCATGCCTACTGCTAGGGCAGTAGCGGCATAGGTTCTGGCATTTTATTGCCTTTGATTCTGTTGGTTGTGATGGGTGGTGTTGTGGTTATGATTGTTGGAAGTGTTTCTTTGGTTGTTATCCCATTGTCGTTTGTTGTTGTTGTTTCGGTTGTTATTGTTGTTGGCATTGTTTTTGTTGTTACGGTAGTTGGTGTTGTTGGTGGTAATGTTGTTATTGAGATTCTGTCTCTGGATAGCTCCAGCTCGAACCGCTTGATCCATGAGATTTCGAGACATTCGCATAGCATCATCAAGTGACTTTGGATCAAACGATGTCATGTTTCCCTAAATGATAGGCGTAAGTCCCCAGATATATCTCTCTAACAGTTTTTCAGTTGTTGGAACCATTGATGGACATAGTATCGCCAACTTTAAATCCGGCCAGTTGTGATGTCAACACCTTTGAGTACGTGGTTCCTAACTCCACTTCCAACTTCTGTATTTCACTACGAGGGCAATAATCCTTGATCATTAAACCCTTTAGAGCAACCCAAGAGATTTTATAAGCATTTGTGATGCCCATTGGTTGAACAACTTCACTCCACCATGATAATGCCTGATCTACTAGTGTACAAGTGGCATATTGAACTTTGTCACTTTCAAATAAGATTTGCTGATTGAGAACACACAGCTCCATTCTTTCAAACCAGCCGAAGTTAAACCCACGGCTCTTCTCAACCCTTGAAATTTGTAGGTTTGTAACTCATAAATTCTTTGTATGAGCAACCTCTAGTTGCATTAGCCGCGCAAGCCTGTGCCTTCAGCGGCAAATGCGCTTTGCCGCGTAGTTGCGCGCTTCAGCGGCTTCGGCGGCTTCAGCCGCAGCGGCGGTTTCTGGGCTGTTGCAAAAGAATGCATCGGCCGCCGTCATCGTTAATTTCCTCCGTATTCACTGCTCAGAATCAGTCGCTAATGGCAGCCGAGTCATTGGTTGAGGTTCTTTCGCTTTATGCATGATTCTATCAAAAAGAGATATCGAGAGTTATAAAAAGATCATGATTTTTGGTGGATAGTTAGAAATAATAAAGTTTGGAGTTTTAAACCATAACACGTGATAGCATAAAACAAAAGTTTTTATTCACATAACGTTGATTGATTTACAAAATCGAAGCTTATTACAAGTTTCTTCAAAATTTACTAACTGATACTTTCAGTTTAGTAATTACAGCGTTTTACTATTGCTAGCTATTACATAGGTTACATAGAGTTTTCTAACTTAGTCTAATCAGTTTAGAAGTACAAAAGATAACTAGTATTATCACACTAGTCTAATGTTGGCGGGAGGGTTTGGATGAATCGATGTTTCCATATTTTTATAGTACATCGATGCTATCACTTGAGCGGTTTTCTTCAACTTTTTTTTGATATATCTTTTGTTGCATGGCATACACAGAAGATTGCATATCATACAACTCATTCTGAAGACGATATCGATCGGGTTAGCAATGTTCGCACTAATCTCGGAAGTTTAAGCGATTTCTTAGCTCTTGGATTTGTGCCCCGTCTTGGTCTTGGATTCTTTCCACTCTTGATAATCGATTTTTGATGTCTTCCCATCCAGTTAGTGGATTGAAGACTGTGTCCCCAACATGATTCAAGTCGTCCTTCACATAACTCATATCTAAGATGAACAAATCAAGGCGTTGTCGAGCATGAATGGCCTCGGTTTTGGCTGATGTAACAAGGGATTCATGTTTATTCATTTGCCATGCCATACTTTGAACTTTATGTTGAGTTAGGTCAAGGTATTGTTTCAAGCGGTATAGTTCGTATTGAGCAGAATTTATGAAAGGTGTATTATTTTGGATGACCCACCGACTACATAAGTCGATGTTTGTCGTTGAGTAGGATTAGTAGGATTAGGTTCGGAAGATGTTTCTGAGCCAGGAGGTGGTGATAATGGTGCTACACCATATACATAGTCTACCTCTTGATCATCCTCGGATTCAACCCAATCTTGAACATTATATTCGGGAGAATCTGGAACAACCGGATCCTCTTCTTTTTCGTCGGCCAAATCTTCGTATGGTTCATCATCATAATCGACGGCATCAAGGTAGTCATCATTAATATCTGGAAAATCAAGTTCGAATATTGGAATGTTTGGAAATTGTTCGGTGATGCCGGAAATCGAGATGCGTATGCATACATAGTGTCTACAAAAGTATATGATGTTAAAATTTCTAGTACTTACGGGGAATGCTTTAAATAATTCAAGTGTATATATCAATATACTAATATGATCATGTGATTTTAACATGTCTTAAAAGTCCATAATCGTCTGGAGGATGGAAGGCACGAAGAATGGAAGGCTATAAAAATGTTTTTGTTTGTAAAAGTAGTTATAGTTTAAGTCTCAATTTAGACTCATTTCTCTATAACTATGGCTCGTACCAACTGAACACCCCAATTCATAATATGCATCGGAATTCAAACTGGGTATTACTCGATGGTACAACAGTCATAATAATAGAAAACGATATCTAAAGGAGTCGTTCTAAAAAGGCTTTATCATTCAAATATAACAGAGTTTACAAAATAGGTTCGAGTTGGTTCCATTGTTTACAAAATACATCAATATAAAGTTTTTGATGTTTTGTGAATGATAAATTATTTATTTTATAGCCTTCTTGATCTTGTCCTCGCCCTTCCGTGCCACCTTCCAACATTATGGACCTGATATACATGCTTAAAACTGTCAACACAAAGGTTGAGTGAAATTCATAGAGTTTGTTTGATGGTTGAACACAATATTCGTAATGTGAGGTAATTAGTCTCACATTCATAGTTTAGAAAACAAAACAGATATTATTGCACTAAGCTCATGACAATCAAACGTTAACTACTGATATAATAGTAACAAATGCCCTAATAGGTAATTTGTAATTAAAACCTATGGATCTTCAAATTGGAGTGAGTTTGTTTGCCTACCCCGTCAACAACACAAACGGATTCGTTAATCCCAATAGATCTATCTACATTATTTATGCTCACTCAAGCAGTGATTAATGGTTCATGATATAGGACTTAAGATTTGCAATAGTGGTACTTTGAAGAAATAATACATTCAAATATAATTTCAAAGCAATGTGTTCGATTTAAAATAAAGCATGTATTTCCCCAAGGGTTTGTAAAACAATTAAGTACTAAAAAGTTGGGCTATGAACTCACCGAGAGTTAATGATGTTACACTCTTACTTCATGTGATGGATGTCCTGAACTCTTTCGCGGCAACCTAAAAATAGAATGTTGACTTAGGTTTGGAATAATGTTTAGGAAAAACATAAACCATCCTATATATGTCTCCGTTGACATGATGTAGTCATTTATAGTTTGATATTTATAGTAACATTTTTAATATGTGAAAATGTATTTAGTTTATAGTCGTTTCACCGTTCGGGCAATCATAATTCAGAGGTCATGTAGTAAACGTTTGAGGAGCTATGACACTTTAAATCAGAACCAAAGTAAACTCGTCGACAACGGTTTACCCAAATGAAACCCCTCACATGAGGCTCCCTACTATTGTATCACTTTAGTAGATAAAATATATACTTGCAGTAGGGATTATTATATTATAAAGTTTTATTATGTTTTTAGCAAACATTTAGTTTTTACAATTACTCAAAGTTTACAAGTGGTCATAACTTATTTCATATAGTCAATAATGAAATTTTAGTAACAATTCAATATGTAACTAGTTATAAAAATGACATGGTTTTTATATTTTTAACTTGTAAAAATCCAATTTTGCCTATAAAACTATATTTTACAAATATTAGGTCAGTATGATTTCATTTGACTTTTCAAAATGAAGTTCCTCTCATAGTAGATGTAAAACATCGTTCTGGACAACTTTCATGTTTTAAGTTTTTGATGATTCGGAACAGAAGTACCACGTTTTGTAAAACAGATTTAGCAGAAATGAAAAATGGTCATTTCTAGGGTTTTCCAACTTCATATTACCATAACTTTTGACTCGTTTGTCCGTTTCGGGTGATTCAAGTTGCTATGTTTATCATTTAATTTTTTCTATAGTAGTATATAAGTTACGAAGTCCATATATAGCTAGTTTAAATGGCCTCAAATATGTAGACTACAAAATAGTTTACCAGTTTGTTAATTTTATGACAATATGTGAGTTAAAACAATGGAGTGGTGGTGGTGATGAGTTGCTTACAACTTTTGGATTTCAAAAAAAGAAAGGAGTAACTAGTAAGGATAGTACTTTGATTGATCAAGTTTTTCACCCCTTGGTACCCTTCTACACTTCTTGTAACAATGAAGGATTGGCAATGAAGTCTTAAGTGACTTGAGTCGATTTAAACTCAAGAGGATCACTTAAACTTGCTAGGGATTTGATGTAGTAACTTGTTATTTATAGGAGGTTTTATGTAGCTTAAGTTTACTAGTTTGTTAATTTGATGTAGCATCAACTTGAAGTCATGAATCAAAGTGTGAAGTGTGTGTTGGTTTTATGATGTAAATGACCAAAGGTGGGGGATGAGGGTTTTTGGAATGTCTTTCACTTGCTATTTATAGGAGGGTAAGTTTGGTTAACCATATTGTTAATACAAATATCGTCATTAAACGTTATTTATATTTTTGATCTTTGCCTAAGTTTTGTTAACGACAAAAGTAAATTTAATTTATAAAAGCTTAAAGCTTGTCAAGATTATTAGATATTAAAACAAGCTTTCTTAAACAATATATTCATCATTCAAGCATTTACATTTATGATTAGTAACATCTTGATATGACTCTAATCATTATGTATGATAATAGTTTGTAGAATGTGTTAGGTTCTTAAAACCAAACACTACTTAAGCATTTGCATATTTCTATTAATAGTAATACAACATTTGACATCATGTATTACATCATGGAAATCATTGGAAGATTCCATTAGATATTTTGTGAAGATTTGTACTCTTCATATCTTGCACAATCTCACTTAGATAGAGTTGACTTTAGACAAGATTTGATATCTTGACTGCCGACCGGCGGTACCAATTTGGTACACGCGGAACCCTTTTAGGGGTCCGCGTCCGTGGACGCCTCCGTCCAAATTGGCTATAAATAGCAATGCCAAGCCAAGTATTTTATCATCCCTTTCTAACATACTCTCATACATATCTTCTCTCTAACCCTTCTAACTCGGTTTCATATCATATTAGTGATCTCTTTTGTAGCAAAGAAGATCAAGTCATATTCAAGCTTCAACGAAGTTGGAAGTCTTTTTATTTAGTGTTGTATGATCTAGTGTTGATTCATACTTCATTGTTGTATCAAACCATCATAATCTTGTGAGTGTGAGTGGTTAGTATTTTAGTCCTCAAAATACATTGTGTGTGAGAGTAGTTGTACCCTTGGAAAGAACTCGACATCTAGCTTAGTGTCGGAAATAGTGTGTTTAAGTGTAAAGGTTCCTTCTGTGAAAGGAGCTTGTTGACTAGTGAAGTTAAACTCTCGAGTGTGAGACTCGGGAGTGGAGTAGGGCAAGGAAAAAGAGTCCTTGTAGGCCGAACCACTATAAACAACTTGTTGTGGTTTGATCATTTCTTTCCTTATTTACTCATTACATATTGCTTGCATATTTCATTAACATACTAAAGATCAATATCAATTGATCTTTCAATAAGTTTCAAAACAAAGTTTTTAATCTAGTAAACTATTCAACCCCCTTCTAGTTTTCTACAATTGGTACCAGAGCTCGTGCTCAAGAATTTCTAAAATAACTTGTATTTTATAAACTTGAAACGATCCATGGATTCTCAAAACTTTAAAGAAGGGCAATCTATGCAAAGACCACCACTCTTTGAAACCAATGGATTTATCTATTGGAAAAACCGTTTGGAAACATATGTAAAATCAAAAGATATAGATCTTTGGTTTATTATTGTTAAAGGAGATTTTAGTTCTACAACAAAGGATATTTCCGTTGATGAACAAAAGAAATTAGTTGCTAAAAATAATGAAGCTAAAATGATGCTTTATAATGCTTTACCTAGAAAAGAATATGAAAGAATTTTTATGTGTGAAACCGCCAAAGATATTTGGGAATCTTTAATTGTTACACATCAAGGTAATTCACAAGTCAAGGATAACAAAATTGATCTTCTTGTTCAACAATATGAACAATTTGTTATCCCCAAAGATGAAACCATTGATTGTGGCTTTGCTCGCTTTAACACTATCATTACATCACTTAAAGCACTTGATGAATCTTTTCGTAGTAAGAACTTTGTCGGGAAATTTCTTAGAGCACTCCATCCCAAATGGAGAGCTAAAGTGACCGCTATTGAAGAATCAAAAGATCTCTCAATAATGTCACTAGACGAGCTAATTGGCAACCTCAAAGTTCACGAAATGGTAATGGAGAAAGATTCGAGATCATCAAAGGAAGAAAGGAGAAGATCAAATCCATTGCTCTTAAGGCAAAGGCGGAATCAAGCGATGATGGTGAATCTTGTTCTGATAGTGAAGATGAGGAGTATGCCATGGCCGTTAGAGATTTCAAGAAGTTCTTTAGAAGAAGAGGAAAGTTTGTAAGACAACCTCGAAAAGAAAAGAAGCCATTCCGAAAAGATCGGGATGATAAGAAGATTAAAGGTGAAAGAAAGTGTTTTAGATGTGGTGATGCAAGTCATCTCATAGGAGAATGTCCCAAGCCACCTAAAAACAAAACTCAACGAGCTTTTGTAAGTGGTGCTTGGAGTGATAGTGAAGACGATGAAGAATCAAGCAAGGAAGAGATCGCTCTAATGGCACATGAGTCAAATGAGGTACTTTCCGACTCTTCTTATTCCTCTATAGATGATGACACCTTGCAAAAACAATATAATCAATTGTGTGAGCTAAGTCTAAAAATCATAACTAAAAATAAATTTCTAAAACCCAAAAAGGAGTTTTTGGAAAATGAGGTATATGAGTTAAAAGAAAAAGCAAAACGACTTGAAAAAGGAAAAGCAAATGACGATGATTGTAAATCATGTCAAGAGCTTAATCTTGAAATAGAAAAACTAAAGCTCACACAAGAAGTTTTAATAGAAAATAATTCTAAGTTTAAAAGGTTTAACAAAAACATCGCTCTTGCCGATGAAATAGTTAAAATTCATAAAACACCATGAGACATGAATGGGCTAGGTTTTAATGAAGTATTAATTCCAAAGAGTCAAAACAAAACGCCGAAAAAGAAGAACATTCTGTCAAAACTGCTGCAGATAAAGACGGACCGTGACGGAACCAAAATAAGGGTTCCGTCCGTTATGCAAAATGGTACGCTGGTACTTCAGCAGAACGAATGTTCGCAATAATCACGGACCGAATTTGTTAAAATAACAAAGAAAACCAATGATAATGTTAAACTAAAACCAGCCATTATATCGGGAGTAGGACTTGTTAAAAATGAATTTAGATCACAAACTACTCAACAACGATATAAAACTTCTTTGCCAAACGCCCCTAAGAGCAACCACACCGTTCAACCTAACTACCAACACAACGGTTGGAATCAAAACTTTCCTAGACCATATCAAACTCCAGATTACATGTCATGGAACCCTTACCCATCATTTCCATACATGAATCAAATAAATGGTATGTTTAACCCAAACGGACCCATGAGATATTGGGGACCAAATGTTTGAGTTATTTGCTTCTTAGGTATGCTTGAAAGTTGGATTGGAACCCGATGAATGGATAAAAGATAGTGGATGCTCACGACACATGACGGGCAACAAAGTCTCTTCTCATCATACCAAGAGTATGACGGAGGTAATGTCACTTTCGGTAGCAATCTCAAAAGCAAAATCATTGGCAAAGGTACGATTGCTCATAACTCTCTAACTATTGAAAATGTTGCTCATGTGGATAGGTTAGGATTTAATCTACTTAGTATTAGCCAACTATGTGATAAAAAGTATAAAGTACTATTTGATGAAAATGGTAGTAAAATACTAAAAGATGGTATCACCATAGCTAAAGGAGTTAGGAAAAATAACATATACGTCATGAAAATAGATAAAACATATAATGACAAACTTTGCCTAACAACATTAGACGATAGCTCATCTCTTTGGCATAGACGCTTAGGTCACGCTAATATGAGACTTATACAAAACCTATCTTCAAAAGAGTTGGTTAGGAATTTACCAAAACTAAAATATGACCAACACTTTTGCAACGCTTGCAAAATTGGTAAACAAACACATAGTAGTCACAAATCTAAAAATATGGTGTCCACATCTAAGTGTCTAGAATTATTACATATGGACTTGTTTGGACCATCCGCTATAAGAAGCTATGGAGGCAACTTATACACTTTGGTCATAGTAGATGATTACTCAAGGTTTACTTGGACATTATTTTTGAAAACCAAAAATGAAGCTTTTGATAAATTTGAAATACTTAGCAAGAAAATTCAAAATCTTCTAGGTGTCAAAATTGTGTCGATCCGAACGGATCATGGTCGTGAATTTGACAACGAAACTCAATTTGGAAACTTTTGTGATACAAATGGTATAACACATAACTTTTCGGCCCCACGAACACCTCAATCAAATGGAGTAGTAGAACGTAAAAATAGAACAATTCAAGAAATGAGTAGAACAATGCTTAATGAACAAAACATTCCTCAAAAGTTTTGGTGTAACGCGTATGACACTTCTACTTATATTTTAAATAGAGTCCTAATACGTCCTTTCCTAAACAAAACACCATATGAACTTTATAAAGGTAAAAAGCCAACATTAGGATATTTTAAAGTCTTTGGTTGTAAATGCTTTATTCTTAATACTAAGGATTATCTCACCAAGTTTGACCCAAAGTCTTATGAAGGTGTATTTCTTGGTTACTCTCAAACTAGTAAAGCTTACATTGTCCTAAATAAAGAAACAATGATAGTCGAGGAATCGTTGAACATAACATTTGACGAAAGTCCACCTCCCTCTAAGACATCACCTTTGGTAGATGATGACTTAGTTGAAAGTCAAATAATAGAAAGTCAAATTAATAATAACAAGGAAGATGAACCATTAAATAAGGAAATTATCAACATCAAAGAATCTAAAAGTCATCCATTAGAAAAGGTCATAGGAAAACTTAATCAAAGAACCTTAAGATCACAAGCTCAAAATCAAAGTAATCATTTTTGTTTTGTATCCACCATTGAACCAAAAACCATAAATGAAGCAATAAAAGATGAATCATGGGTAATTGCCATGCAAGAAGAATTAAACCAATTGGTTAGAAATGATGTTTGGAAACTAGTTCCAAAACCCAAAGATCAAACTATAATTGGAACAAAATGGGTCTTTCGAAACAAAATGGACGAAAATGGTGTAGTATCTAGAAACAAAGCTAGGCTTGTTGCACAAGGTTATAATCAACAAGAAGGAATTGACTATGATGAAACTTATGCACCGGTAGCTAGACTTGAATCTATTAGAATATTACTTGCTTATGCATGTGCTTATGATTTTAAATTATTTCAAATGGATGTTAAAAGTGCTTTCCTTAATGGGTTTATTAACGAAGAAGTGTATGTTGCTCAACCTCCCGGTTTTACCGACTTTGAGAAACCACATCATGTCTTCAAACTCAAGAAAGCATTATATGGCCTTAAACAAGCACCTAAAGCTTGGTACGACCGTCTTAAGACTTTTCTTATTGATAACAAATATACTATGGGATTAGTAGATAATACTCTTTTACTAAGAAAAAGAAATCACAAATTATTATTGTTCAAATATACGTTGATGACATTATATTCGGATCAACTTGTCAAGAATATGTAATGATTTCTTTAAAATCATGCATGACGAGTTTGAAATGAGTATGATGGGTGAGTTAAACTTCTTTCTAGGACTTCAAATTAAACAACTAGAAGATGGTATTTTCTTTAATCAATCTAAATATATAAAAGACATGCTTAAGAAATTTGGTCTTGAAGATTCCAAACCAACTAAAACACCCATGTCCTCGGACACTAAACTCATAAAGGACGAAGAAGGTGAATCCGTAGATAACACTAAATATAGAGGAATGATTGGTAGCCTACTCTATCTTACGGCTAGTAGACCCGACATTATGTTTAGTGTTTGTCTATGTGCTCGCTTTCAAGAAAACCCAAAGGCATCACACTTAGAAGCATTAAAAAGGATTTTTAGATATATTAAGGGAACAACGTGTTTAGGATTATGGTATCCCAAAGGAACGGGTATAGAAACCATAGTGTATGCCGACTCGGATCATGCCGGTGATTATGTCGATAGAAAAAGTACAAGTGGTATTTGCACTTTTGTTGGACATTGTCTCACCTCATGGTTTGCAAAGAAGCAAACGGCTTTAGCCATCTCTACTACTGAAGCCGAATACGCCTCAGCCGGAAAAGCATGTCAACAAGCTCTTTGGATGAAGCAAGCTCGTGAGACTACGGAATTCATATCAACGACATTGTGATACTTTGCGACAACAAAGGAGCCATCGATCTCAGCAAGAATCCCGCTCAACATGCTCGTACAAAGCACATTGAAATCCGCCATCACTTTCTTCGCGACAATGTTCAAAAAGGAAACATTTCAATCGAGAAAGTATCCTCCCAAGACAACATTGCCGACATCTTTACTAAACCTCTTAAACGAGAACCTTTTAATCTTCTTAGACTTGGTTTAGGGTTAATGGAACCAAACATGTAGGATAAACATAGCCTAAAACATTAGAATAGTCAAACCAAAACAATTTTGTCTTGTTTGCTATGTAGCCACGCACCAAACGACAACACGGACGGAACCAAAAATTTGGTGCCGTCTCGGTCCGTGGTGTCTACTGAAGCAAAAGCTTATACATAACATCTTCTTCCTCACAACCCACTTTACCCAAACGTGTAAAACTTAAACCAAGCTCATTATTGTCATCTTCCCACTCACTAATCAATGAAGATAACATCATTGTAAGTATCCTAACTACATTTCATCTCTTAATTCGGAGTCTAGGATTCTTATTTATGCACAAAACTATCACAAATCATTACATGGGGTTTTATGTATGCTTCTATACCAAATATGAATTCAATTGGCAAATTGCATAACTAGTCATTCAAATTAGGTACTACATTATCATATTGCATAAACAAAATCATGTTTCCCACTAATTGATAGATAATAAATATAAGGCCTTATTCAAACAACCAAACACCCCATGTCAAAAGTTTTGAAAAGCTTCTCACTTGTAGGAAAACATTTTTTATTGCTAATACAAATAGAAACGTTAGAATTTTCATCACTTGCATGCTCTTGAATACTAAAGGTATTGCATAACTAATATGCACTCCCGGGTATATTCAAATATAGCCACATTGAATTAGGAGCATTTGGGTTATCTCATGGTATTTGCCAAACACTCCACTAAAACCATTTTGTGCATAAAATGAGTCGAGATAACCGCAACTCCAAATTGTTTTCATATAGGCACACACTAGAATCAAAAACGTTAAAATTTATCTTAATTTTTTAACATGTTAACTCTTGTCCTTAGGAATAACCATGGTAGCCGCAAGATTCTATGATCACAAAGACACTCTTAACTACATTCCCAAACACCACAAAACCAAAGGACTCACCAAGGAATAAGTAGAAATATTTAGGGGTCTAGAATCAAGGTATTTCCATGAGGGTAGAACCATTCACTCATCCTTCCTTGAGCATACCAATCTTCGTGAAGAACTAGCCGCCATTCAATTCGATTGTCTTCTTGACATTGATGAACCAATTTGTCCTAGGTTCGTGTTAGAATTCTATGCTAGTGTGACCGGTTTTAGTGATGAAGATGATGAGTTTTGTCTTAGCTTTAGAATCAACCAAAATGACTACACCATCACTTTAAGTGAACGCTTTAGTACTAGGAATTCCCTACCGAGGAACTTGTGTCTACACGGATAAGTGGTCACTCACCGCCCTTGATGCAATCAATGACCGCTCTCTTCCCTACATAACCCGTTTAGCCGATAAGGATGTCATCCGTGAACACTTTTTAACCCAAAACGGATACAACCCGAGTAACCCGAAAGGGAAAATAGGTAGACCGAGATCCATATGGAATGGAGCTCAATGAACTTAAGCACGAATTTAAGAAATGGGAGGAGTTACTTAGAGCAAACGTCATTAGCACCATAGGGAATAGGGATCACATAAACGCTTGTTTTGTCACATGCTTACAACTTGTCCACTCAACAACCATTCAACTTAGCCTACTACATAGCTAGGAGAATGATTGATATTCCAACTCAAGGATCCGTTGCTCTTCCATACGGAATGCTTCTCACCCGTCTCTATAGAAACTTCGCACCAATTCCACCAACCCCAAAAGGGATGCACCTTCACTATGAACTCATCCCTCACATCTTTGTACCTTTGAGTGATGATCGAGTTGCTAAGACTAAAGGCAAGAGAGCTAAACCTCCAACTCCTTCATCATCATCATCAAATAGCTCCGAGGATGGTCTTCCAAGCTCTCATCTTCACCTCATGAGTATTATACGATCTCTTCCCGAGATAAAGAATGAATCAGCAGAATTCAAGCAAACTAAGGGAATGTTCAAGTGCCTTGGTAGGATGATGAACAAGATTTACAAGAAATTGGACAAATAAGGGTACTTTAAGGAGTGTTTGGAACAATGCATTATCATTAATGTTTGATACAATTTAGTTGTTTTTATTATGTAGGATGATAATATAACTTAAAACAATGGTGTATGCTAACAAACTCATGCAGGGGGATAGCACAAGTATGCTATCAAATTTTACCCATTTTCACTATATTGTGAAAATCAATAAGCCTTGCTCAAAATCTATGCTCCACTATGTTTACATATGTGTTATTTACTTTTCCTAACTAGAAATGTTTAGTATAACAGTTTTGAGAAAAATTTCGTGTTTCAAAATTTTAGGTTTTAAGAAACATTCTGTCCAAATTTCAAGACTCCACGGATCGACGGCACCATTATCTTGGTACCGTCCTTTATGTAATTTGGTACCGCCATATCTCAGATAGCGGACCAGACGGCACCCTTTTTGGGTTCCGTTGTATGATTTTGGTGCCGTGGATCCTCCGTGTAATTTTCTAATTTCGACTTTTTCGTGATTCCAAATTATCTTCCATCACTTAAAAATCAACCTTAACTAGTTTATACTGTTATTAGAACTAGTATTATTCACTAAGGGATATAAGAAATCCATTTCCCACCAAAATTCAAAAATTTGAAAAATCCACCCAAGGAGCCCTTTGGCATAAAGGAAGGAACCAAATTTTTGGTACCTTCAAACCCGTGGGTAATCTGAATATTAGGAAATTCCACTCACTAGAACACATTTATTGCATATCTTTTCTTCTTCACTCCATCTTCTTTGTATGGATTGACTTGGGTGATATGACTAGCATTCAACCCACTTCCAAATCATTAGGAACCTCATCTCTTCAATGGTTCAACATCAAATCAAACCTTTCTCAACAATTTCTTACCTCTATAAATTGAAAGGTTTTACCATGATCATCCTCACACCTTCTTCATTCTCATTACTATCTAGCAAATCAAAACCCAAGTTAAAAATGACTAAATCATCACCAAAACCTTGCAAGAAAACCGCTAGAATGAGCGTAAGGCCTTGTTGTTTTGTCAATCTTAGCTCATCATCCGAATCTTCACCACTCACAATCTCATCTCCCATTAGAGATGATACACACCTTACCTTAGCTACACCTACTTCATCACACATTGTGATCACCACTCCACCACCAATAAAAACACCTACTTCACCTCCACCGCCACCCATCCAAACATCCAAAACACCCTCACCACCTTCACCAAGGTCTCCCACTCTCACCCCCATGGAGTTATTTTCAACTCCACCAACATCACCAAATCCTTTCCTAGAGGACTTGGAAGACTTGCCTCCTAGGCCAAGTCATCCACCACCATTGCCATCCTTTGGCACCATTGAGCGAATCGCTCATGAATCACCTCGGTCATCCATTGACCCAAACGCCCCATTAGGGCCAAGACCTCTCCTTTTCCACCCCATTCACAAGGACATTCATGGTCCTTTATAAGGGGATCATCCACTTCCATCATCAATGTCTCCTCATATTGAGGACATTCCGAAGAGCATGTGGGATGACAATCCCACTAGAGAGGAGATTCAAGCCGAACTTCACAACCTCCACCAATTCAAAGGCATGGTGGATTCTCACTTAAGTGAGACAATGCAAATGCAAAGTGCTTTGCTTGCATCCATCATGACCACTCCAAACATCCCCAACACCACCAACACATCCACCATTCCACCACCACAACCTCCCCAAACTTTCTACCCTCCAAGGCATGGTTGCTCTACTTGTGAGCACACGGGTCAAACCGTGGAACGGACCCGGATTATGGTCCATGACTTCCACGAAGAAATGAGGTTCATCCTCAACCACATTCTTGAGCGCTCAACGCTTTTTCCCATCCACCATCACTTTAGGATGGTTTTAAAATAGTCTTTCTTTTATTTGTTTTTTTTTAGGATAATTTTCATTTTCTTGTACTAGAAACACATCATTGTGTTCTCTTTTCATGATCTTTACTCATGAAAAATTTTAACTAATGAATGTTGTTTCTTATATTGTTGGTGTCATTACATAGTGTTTGGAAATGCTTGTGAATGCTCATTATTACTAACAATTTTTTTTTGCTTTATTGTCACAATCCATGTATCTTCCCACAAAAGCACCCAATTTAGGGGGAGCTTTGAACAAGGGGGAGATAATAGCTCGGGCTCATTACATTCCGCATAGCCTCTTCTTTTGTTGAGACAAAAAGGGGGAGAAAATATAGAACTTTGAAATTATTTATATTTGACTTTTCTGAAAAGTCAAATCGCATACTTTGACTTTCTGAAAAGTCAAACATCATGCATCAACTAGTGAATTCTTTGACTTTCATAAAAAAGTCAAATTTCATACACTTGCATTATCATTTTCTTTTCAAGCTCTAAAACTAATATTTTTATAACTCTTGTACAAACTTTGTTTCTTTTATAAAATTAAATTTATATTTTGTCCTCAACAAAAAGGGGGAGATTGTTAATACAAATATCGTCATTAAACGTTATTTATATTTTTGATCTTTGCCTAAGTTTTGTTAACGACAAAAGTAAATTTAATTTATAAAAGCTTAAAGCTTGTCAAGTTTATTAGATATTAAAACAAGCTTTCTTAAACAATATATTCATCATTCAAGCATTTACATTTATGATTAGTAACATCTTGATATGACTCTAATCATTATGTATGATAATAGTTTGTAGAATGTGTTAGGTTCTTAAAACCAAACACTACTTAAGCATTTGCATATTTCTATTAATAGTAATACAACATTTGACATCATGTATTACATCATGGAGATCATTGGAAGATTCCATTAGATATTTTGTGAAGATTTGTACTCTTCATATCTTGCACAATCTTACTTAGATAGAGTTGACTTTAGACAAGATTTGATATCTTGACTGCCGACCATGGCGGTACCAATTTGTACACGGGCGAACCCTTTTAGGGGTCCGCGATCCGTGGACGCTCCTGTCCAAATTGGCTATAAATAGCAATGCCAAGCCAAGTAGTTTCTCATCCCTTTCTAACATACTCTCATACATATCTTCTCTAACCCTTCTAACTCAGTTTCATATCATATTAGTGATCTCGTTTGTAGCAAAGAAGATCAAGTCATATTCAAGCTTCAACGAGAAGTTGGAAGTCTTGTTTGTTTAGTGTTGTATGATCTAGTGTTGATTCATACTTCATTGTTGTATCAAACCATCATAATCTTGTGAGTGTGAGTGGTTAGTATTTTAGTCCTCAAAATACATTGTGTGTGGGAGTAGTTGTACCCTTGGAAAGAACTCGACATCTAGCTTAGTGTCGGAAATAGTGTGTTTAAGTGTAAAGGTTTTTCCGCCGTGAAAGGAGCTTGTTGACTAGTGAAGTTAAACTCGAAAGTGTGAGACTCGGGGAGTGGAGTAGGGAAAGGAAAAAGAGTCCTTGTAGGCCGAACCACTATAAACAACTTGTTGTGGTTTGATCATTTCTTTCCTTATTTACTCATTACATATTGCTTGCATATTTCATTAACATACTCAAGATCAATATCAATTGATCTTTCAATAAGTTTCAAAACAAAGTTTTTAATCAGTAAACTATTTCACCCCCCTTCTAGTTTTCTACACATATATTGGGTTAGATAATAACTATGGTTAGGTTAAGGACACATGTATGACTTAACATGCAAAATAGATGAGATGATGCCAACACTATGGTGAATCACCCCATATGGGCGGTCACCTAGAGTTAGTGGGATGAGATATTATCTTTTGATAATATCTTGGTGTTATGATGTGTTTTGGTTCCGTTAAGTGCCAACCGTAATTTGTTAAGCCATAAAACGTAAAATCGGGTATCTTAAAAATAAGAAATTTGCAGGAATGATGAGACTTGTTATTATACTCCATATAAAAATGTAAAGTGAGTGACAAGTCTCATTGGGTGCTAAAACACTGTCTAAAGCTGGAAACGCGGGTCAAAAACGCGTAAATTGCGTAAAACGCAGAATTGGAAAACGTAAAATTCCAATATTTGTGGAATTGACATAAAATGGTAGAATTACATATTTCTAATGTTTATAGTATTTTATGGACATATTGGGATGTCCGAATGATGTTTAAACCCTAATGTAATTCTCAGTCACGGCTTTGTGAAATTGGTTCTAAATGGATTCAACGTATGTTGTCAGGACGAATTGTCAAGTTTTGTCTTGTCATGATAGTAAAATAAAAGAAAAAAAATATTTACGGGATAAATAATGAAAGTGAATAGTAAATTCGGAAATGAAAAGTAACCTGAAAATGCGGGTGGTTACCCGTATAGTCGTACATCATCTTCTTGTTAATCCTGGTAATCGCAGACTATTTCATCGATGACTCTATCATCAATGACGGCTATGATGTACAACATGATTCCGGCATGTCATCACCGGGGGAATATTATGTCTTCGATCTCTTGATGATTGAGAGTTTCGGATGTCAACTCAATTCCGGTATATCGCCTAGACGAACATGGTAAACATTAGACTGGAACCATCACAACCAATATGAAAGCCATTGAAAACTTAAAGTTAACATGTACGCATGTACCCTACGTTCGTAACTTCGTATTGATTGTTCAAATGCACCGTAAATACCCCTTAAGGAAGTTAATGACACGTACTTTATATGACATCGTTAATCAAAATATTATGTTTTCTTTGGCTCGTTATCGGTTTATCCAAGTGATTGGGTCGGGCATAAGAGAAGAGGACAACTAGTTGATGAATGAAGATGATGGCGGAGTATTCTTTTATATTTGATAAAAAAGTTGTATAAAATAAAAGATAATGGTGAGTTGAAAAAGATGGAAACGATAGTTGGCTTAAAAAAAAAGTCAGATATAATTAGATTTTTTGAATTAAAAATGAAAACGAAAATAATTAAATATTTATTTAAATACTTTTAAAAATACATATTTAGTTAAATACTTTTTGAAAGTAATATGGTGACCCAAAAATCTCCAATAAACACTAGCCCATTTCTTTTCTTGTGTAGCCTTGCAGCTGCGATCCAAGAACCTAAGAAACTCACATAAGGAACATTTGATATAACTTGAGAATTATTAGAAGCATGCTATTCTTTTTATTTTTTGTGTGTTCCCTCGCCCATATGCCTAGCACCTAAAATCACCATTTAAAAATTTGTTATACCTTACCGAACATATTAACCATGGGTCAATGTGCTCCCCACTCCTCCCATCTTGAAGAGACTTCTCATCTTTTTATTTTCTTTTGTGTCAAACTATTGGAAGAAAAGACCACACCACCCGCATGACTTTCATTTTTACCAAGTTTCCATGCAAACTAGGGGGTTATTTTAATGGTTAGGCCATGCATGAGTTTTGACCGTATAAATTAGCTAACATCAACACACTTGTTCACACATTCAAACTCACAAACTTAACCACTGTCTCATTCTCGTTATTGTCAAGGAAAGAAAATAAGAATTATTGTGCTAGTGATCTTGTTCTAAGTCCTAAAAGGGTCTCTTGGTTAAGCTTGTTAAGGGTATAAGTCGTGGGAAGTTATAGTCGGTTACTTGCTAAGCTTTTTAGAAGCAAGGGTTGACGGGTTGGGTTGTAGTCTTGGTTAATATCACACGACACATGTCTCTAAACACTCAATGTGTGACTACATTCCTCTTAAAACTCTCTACTACTTCTTTTACTTCATGCATACACGTAAAAATATGATATGATGTGTACTAGTACGTTTAGTGGAACTCAAAAGCTTTGTTGGTTTCTTCTTCCATTTACATGCGAACATATACATCATTATATTTACTTAATGCATGCTTATGTGATATAAAATAGGTTATGTTACAAGAGCTTGTGTGAACGTTTCCCTTTTTTTCAACCTTATATGAATTTATACGAGTAATGTTGAGATGATAAAACTTGTTTTTAAATCCTTTTAACGCAAAACCATACATCTTATTATATCTTCAAAACCCTTGAAGTGGTGGAAACATGGAAGAACTAATTTGTAAGCCATTATGACAAACTCACATGCAATCACTAATTTAAACTTATAAATATGTTAACACACGTAAACTATATAGGGTTGGATAGAACTTGTGGTCTTCCTAGCCCATGAAGTGACCAAATTCGAGCTCATACACGCTAATGAACACCCTCAAAAGCACTTATAGATAAGAACTCTCACATTTTGAATAAGCACCAGAACTTGTCTTTGAAAAACCAACAAAGGATCGAGTTCTATTTTTGTTGAATAAATGATATATCGTAAAAATTTTGAGCCTAACCTGATTCTTCATAAGTTGGTCGGATAATCGTCCATGATAAGCCACTAAGATAAGCTTCAATTCACCTTGAACTAGCCCTAAACCTGGGGCTAAGAACATTATTCTTCCAATTAAACACCTTTGTGGGCTTAAAAGCCCAAAACTATTTTCGAAAATAAGTGGCCCATAAGCTATTAAAAATAAGATGTCACAATAAGCTAGGAACACTCTCCTGAAATCACAAAATCTATCCTAAAACTCTCACACCTCTCGACACGTTCAAAGTTCACAAATAAACCGATTTGGGCCTTAAGTCCCAATAAGCCTTCCGTAAGAGCCCACGAGAAATAAGCCTAAGGAATAAGCTCTAAATAAGTTATTAGAACTTGCCATATGAGAATAAAAACTAACCTTTACAGCTTTGAGACTTTTGGGACTAAAAATGTATTTTTTATGAAACTTGGGGGAGAAGTGTCAAAATTGGCAAACATAAGGGTTAAGGGTGAAAACAAAGGACTTTGGGTTAAAATAGTAAATACCTGATTTTTAGTGATAGAAATAGTCAAATCTTAAAAATGAGGGTGAAAAGTGTAAAAACATAAATTTGTGCTAAATGTGCAAAAACTATAATTTTGGGGTAGAAAGTGTAGCTTTGGAATAAGTTGCGGGTTGAATTTATAACTTGGACATAATAATATGTAACTTATATCTACTAAACCCGGTTTTTTAAAAGACAAATTCATAATATGTATTTACGACAATTTCGGAATTGTTCACACATTCAAACTCACAAACTCAACCACTGTCTCATTCTCGTTCTTGTCAAGGAAAGAAAATAAGAATTATTGTGCTAGTGATCTTGTTCTAAGTCCTAAAAGGGTCTCTTGGTTAAGCTTGTTAAGGGTATAAGTCGTGGGAAGTTATAGTCGGGTTACGGTTAAGCTTTAGAAGCAAGGGTTCACAAGTTGGGTTGTAGTCTTGGTTAATATCACACGACACATGTCTCTAAACACTCAATGTGTGACTACATTCCTCTTAAAACTCTCTACTACTTCTTTTACTTCATGCATACACGTAAAAATATGTTATGATGTGTACTAGTACGTTTAGTGGAACTCAAAAGCTTTGTTGGTTTCTTCTTCCATTTACATGCGAACATATACATCATTATATTTACTTAATGCATGCTTATGTGATATAAAATAGGTTATGTTACTAGAGCTTGTGTGAACGTTTGCCTTTTTTTCAACCTTATATGAATTTATACGAGTAATGTTGAGATGATAAAATTTGTTTTTAAAACCTTTTAACGCAAACCCATACATCTTCATATATCTTCAAAACCCTTGAAGTGGTGGAAACATGGAAGAACTAATTTGTAAGCCATTATGACAAACTCGCATGCAATCACTAATTTAAACTTATAAATATGTTAACACACGTAAACTATATAGGGTTGGATAGAACTTGTGGTCTTCCTAGCCCATGAAGTGACCAAATTCGAGCTCATACACGCTAATGAACACCCTCAAAAGCACTTATAGATAAGAACTCTCACATTTTGAATAAGCACCAAAACTTGTCCTTGAAAAACCACCAAAGGATCGAGTTCTATTTTTGTTGAATAAACGATATATCTTAAAACTTTTGAGCCTAACCCGATTCTTCATAAGTTGGTCGGATAATCTTCCATGATAAGCCACTAAGATAAGCTTCAATTCACCTTGAACTAGCCCTAAACCTCCGGGCTAAGAACATTATTCTTCCAATTAAACACCTTTGTGGGCTTAAAAGCCCAAAACTATTTTCGAAAATAAGTGGCCCATAAGCTATTAAAAATAAGATGTCACAATAAGCTAGGAATACTCTCCTGAAATCACAAAATCTATCCTAAAACTCTCACACCTCTCGACTCGTTCAAAGTTCACAAATAAACCGATTTGGGCCTTAAGGCCCAATAAGCCTTCCGCAAGAGCCTCGAGAAATAAGCCTAAGGAATAAGCTCTAATTAAGTTATTAGAACGTTCCATATGAGAATAAAACTAAACTTTACAGCCTTTGTGACTTTTGGGACTAAAAATGTGTTTTTTACTGAAACTTGGGTGAAAAGTGTCACAATCGCAAAACATATGGGTTAAGGGTGAAAACAGTGACTTTTGGGTTAAAATAGTAAATACTGATTTTTTAGTGATAGAAATAGTCAAATTCAGAAAAATGAGGGTGAAAAGTGTAAAAACATAAATTTGTGCTAAATGTGCAAAAACTATAATTTTGGGGTAGAAAGTGTAGCTTTGGAATAAGTTGGGGGTTGAATTTATAACTTGGACATAATAATAAGTAACTTATATATACTAAACCCGGTTTTTTAAAAGACATATTCATAATATGTATTTACGACAATTTCGGAATTGTTCACACATTCAAACTCACAAACTCAACCACTGTCTCATTCTCGTTATTGTCAAGGAAAGAAAATAAGAATTATTGTGCTAGTGATCTTGTTCTAAGTCCTAAAAGGGTCTCTTGGTTAAGCTTGTTAAGGGTATAAGTCGTGGGAAGTTATAGTCGGGTTACGGTTAAGCTTTAGAAGCAAGGGTTCACGAGTTGGGTTGTAGTCTTGGTTAATATCACACGACACATGTCTCTAAACACTCAATGTGTGACTACATTCCTCTTAAAACTCTCTACTACTTCTTTTACTTCATGCATACACGTAAAAATATGTTATGATGTGTACTAGTACGTTTAGTGGAACTCAAAAGCTTTGTTGGTTTCTTCTTCCATTTACATGCGAACATATACATCATTATATTTACTTAATGCATGCTTATGTGATATAAAATAGGTTATGTTACTAGAGCTTGTGTGAACGTTTCCCTTTTTTTCAACCTTATATGAATTTATACGAGTAATGTTGAGATGATAAAACTTGTTTTTAAAACCTTTTAACGCAAACCCATACATCTTATTATATCTTCAAAACCCTTGAAGTGGTGGAAACATGGAAGAACTAATTTGTAAGCCATTATGACAAACTCGCATGCAATCACTAATTTAAACTTATAAATATGTTAACACACGTAAACTATATAGGGTTGGATAGAACTTGTGGTCTTCCTAGCCCATGAAGTGACCAAATTCGAGCTCATACACGCTAATGAACACCCTCAAAAGCACTTATAGATAAGAACTCTCAAATTTTGAATAAGCACCAAAACTTGTCCTTGAAAAACCACCAAAGGATCGAGTTCTATTTTTGTTGAATAAACGATATATCTTAAAACTTTTGAGCCTAACCCGATTCTTCATAAGTTGGTCGGATAATCTTCCATGATAAGCCACTAAGATAAGCTTCAATTCACCTTGAACTAGCCCTAAACCTGGGGCTAAGAACATTATTGTTTCAATTAAACACCTTTGTGGGCTTAAAAGCCCAAAACTATTTTCGAAAATAAGTGGCCCATAAGCTATTAAAAATAAGATGTCACAATAAGCTAGGAATACTCTCCTGAAATCACAAAATCTATCCTAAAACTCTCACACCTCTCGACTCGTTCAAAGTTCACAAATAAACCGATTTGGGCCTTAAGGCCCAATAAGCCTTCCGCAAGAGCCCCGAGAAATAAGCCTAAGGAATAAGCTCTAATTAAGTTATTAGAACGTGCCATATGAGAATAAAAACTAAACTTTACAGCTTTGTGACTTTTGGGACTAAAAATGTGTTTTTTACGAAACTTGGGTGAAAAGTGTCACAATTCGCAAACATATGGGTTAAGGGTGAAAACAGTGACTTTTGGGTTAAAATAGTAAATACTGATTTTTTAGTGATAGAAATAGTCAAATTCAGAAAAATGAGGGTGAAAAGTGTAAAAACATAAATTTGTGCTAAATGTGCAAAAACTATAATTTTGGGGTAGAAAGTGTAGCTTTGGAATAAGTTGGGGGTTGAATTTATAACTTGGACATAATAATAAGTAACTTATATCTACTAAACCCGGTTTTTTAAAAGACATATTCATAATATGTATTTACGACAATTTCGGAATTGTTCACACATTCAAACTCACAAACTCAACCACTGTCTCATTCTTGTTATTGTCAAGGAAAGAAAATAAGAATTATTGTGCTAGTGATCTTGTTCTAAGTCCTAAAAGGGTCTCTTGGTTAAGCTTGTTAAGGGTATAAGTCGTGGGAAGTTATAGCGGGTTACGGTTAAGCTTTAGAAGCAAGGGTTCACGAGTTGGGTTGTAGTCTTGGTTAATATCACACGACACATGTCTCTAAACACTCAATGTGTGACTACATTCCTCTTAAAACTCTCTACTACTTCTTTTACTTCATGCATACACGTAAAAATATGTTATGATGTGTACTAGTACGTTTAGTGGAACTCAAAAGCTTTGTTGGTTTCTTCTTCCATTTACATGCGAACATATACATCATTATATTTACTTAATGCATGCTTATGTGATATAAAATAGGTTATGTTACTAGAGCTTGTGTGAACGCTTCCCTTTTTCAACCTTATATGAATTTATACTAGTAATGTTGAGATGATAAAATTTTTTTTAATACCTTTTAACGCAAACCCATACATCTTAATATATCTTCAAAACCCTTGAAGTGGTGGAAACATGGAAGAACTAATTTGTAAGCCATTATGACAAACTCGCATGCAATCACTAATTTAAACTTATAAATATGTTAACACACGTAAACTATATAGGGTTGGATAGAACTTGTGGTCTTCCTAGCCCATGAAGTGACCAAATTCGAGCTCATACACGCTAATGAACACCCTCAAAAGCACTTATAGATAAGAACTCTCAAATTTTGAATAAGCACCAAAACTTGTCCTTGAAAAACCACCAAAGGATCGAGTTCTATTTTTGTTGAATAAACGATATATCTTAAAACTTTTGAGCCTAACCCGATTCTTCATAAGTTGGTCGGATAATCTTCCATGATAAGCCACTAAGATAAGCTTCAATTCACCTTGAACTAGCCCTAAACCTGGGGCTAAGAACATTATTGTTTCAATTAAACACCTTTGTGGGCTTAAAAGCCCAAAACTATTTTCGAAAATAAGTGGCCCATAAGCTATTAAAAATAAGATGTCACAATAAGCTAGGAATACTCTCCTGAAATCACAAAATCTATCCTAAAACTCTCACACCTCTCGACTCGTTCAAAGTTCACAAATAAACCGATTTGGGCCTTAAGGCCCAATAAGCCTTCCGCAAGAGCCCCGATAAATAAGCCTAAGGAATAAGCTCTGATTAAGTTATTAGAACGTGCCATATGAGAATAAAAACTAAACTTTACAGCTTTGTGACTTTTGGGACTAAAAATGTGTTTTTTACGAAACTTGGGTGAAAAGTGTCACAATTCGCAAACATATGGGTTAAGGGTGAAAACAGTGACTTTTGGGTTAAAATAGTAAATACTGATTTTTTAGTGATAGAAATAGTCAAATTCAGAAAAATGAGGGTGAAAAGTGTAAAAACATAAATTTGTGCTAAATGTGCAAAAACTATAATTTTGGGGTAGAAAGTGTAGCTTTGGAATAAGTTGGGGGTTGAATTTATAACTTGGACATAATAATAAGTAACTTATATCTACTAAACCCGGTTTTTTAAAAGACATATTCATAATATGTATTTACGACAATTTTGGAATTGTTCACACATTCAAACTCACAAACTCAACCACTGTCTCATTCTCGTTATTGTCAAGGAAAGAAAATAAGAATTATTGTGCTAGTGATCTTGTTCTAAGTCCTAAAAGGGTCTCTTGGTTAAGCTTGTTAAGGGTATAAGTCGTGGGAAGTTATAGTCCGGTTACGGTTAAGCTTTAGAAGCAAGGGTTCACGAGTTGGGTTGTAGTCTTGGTTAATATCACACGACACATGTCTCTAAACACTCAATGTGTGACTACATTCCTCTTAAAACTCTCTACTACTTCTTTTACTTCATGCATACACGTAAAAATATGTTATGATGTGTACTAGTACGTTTAGTGGAACTCAAAAGCTTTGTTGGTTTCTTCTTCCATTTACATGCGAACATATACATCATTATATTTACTTAATGCATGCTTATGTGATATAAAATAGGTTATGTTACTAGAGCTTGTGTGAACGTTTCCCTTTTTTTCAACCTTATATGAATTTATACTAGTAATGTTGAGATGATAAAATTTTTTTTTAAAACCTTTTAACGCAAACCCATACATCTTCATATATCTTCAAAACCCTTGAAGTGGTGGAAACATGGAAGAACTAATTTGTAAGCCATTATGACAAACTCGCATGCAATCACTAATTTAAACTTATAAATATGTTAACACACGTAAACTATATAGGGTTGGATAGAACTTGTGGTCTTCCTAGCCCATGAAGTGACCAAATTCGAGCTCATACACGCTAATGAACACCCTCAAAATCCCTTATAGATAAGAACCCTCACATTTTGAATAAGCACCAAAACTTGTCCTTGAAAAACCACCAAAGGATCGAGTTCTATTTTTATTGAATAAACGATATATCTTAAAACTTTTGAGCCTAACCCGATTCTTCATAAGTTGGTCGGATAATCTTCCATGATAAGCCACTAAGATAAGCTTCAATTCACCTTGAACTAGCCCTAAACCTGGGGCTAAGAACATTATTCTTTCAATTAAACACCTTTGTGGGCTTAAAAGCCCAAAACTATTTTCGTAAATAAGTGGCCCCTAAGCTATTAAAAATAAGATGTCACAATAAGCTAGGAATACTCTCCTGAAATCACAAAATCTATCCTAAAACTCTCACACCTCTCGACACGTTCAAAGTTCACAAATAAACCGATTTAGGCCTTAAGGCCCAATAAGCCTTCCGTAAGAGCCCCGAGAAATAAGCCTAAGGAATAAGCTCTAATTAAGTTATTAGAACGTGCCATATGAGAATAAAAACTAAACTTTACAGCTTTGTGACTTTTGGGACTAAAAATGTATTTTTTACGAAACTTGGGTGAAAAGTGTCACAATTGGAAAACATAAGGGTTAAGGGTGAAAACAGTGACTTTTGGGTTAAAATAGTAAATACTGATTTTTTAGTGATAGAAATAGTCAAATTCAGAAAAATGAGGGTGAAAAGTGTAAAAACATAAATTTGTGCTAAATGTGCAAAAACTATAATTTTGGGGTAGAAAGTGTAGCTTTGGAATAAGTTGCGGGTTGAATTTATAACTTGGACATAATAATAAATAACTTATATCTACTAAACCCGGTTTTTTAAAAGACAAATTCATCATATGTATTTACGACAATTTCGGAATTGTTCACACATTCAAACTCACAAACTCAACCACTGTCTAATTCTCGTTATTGTCAAGGAAAGAAAATAAGAATTATTGTGCTAGTGATCTTGTTCTAAGTCCTAAAAGGGTCTCTTGGTTCAGCTTGTTAAGGGTATAAGTCGTGGGAAGTTATAGTCGGGTTACGGTTAAGCTTTAGATGCAAGGGTTTACGAGTTGGGTTGTAGTCTTGTTTAATATCACACGACACATGTCTCTAAACACTCAATGTGTGACTACATTCCTCTTAAAACTCTCTACTACTTCTTTTACTTCATGCATACACGTAAAAATATGTTATGATGTTTACTAGTACGTTTAGTGGAACTCAAAAGCTTTCTTGGTTTCTTCTTCCATTTACATACGAACATATACATCATTATATTTACTTAATGCATGCTTATGTGATATAAAATAGGTTATGTTACTAGAGCTTGTGTGAACGTTTCCCTTTTTTTCAACCTTATATGAATTTATACGAATAATGTTGAGATGATAAAACTTGTTTTTAAAACCTTTTAACGCAAACCCATACATCTTATTATATCTTCAAAACCCTTGAAGTGGTGGAAACATGGAAGAACTAATTTGTAAGCCATTATGACAAACTCGCATGCAATCACTAATTTAAACTTATAAATATGTTAACACACGTAAACTATATAGGGTTGGATAGAACTTGTGGTCTTCCTAGCCCATGAAGTGAACAAATTCGAGCTCATACACGCTAATGAACACCCTCAAAAGCACTTATAGATAAGATCTCTCACATTTTGAATAAGCACCAAAACATGCCCTTGAAAAACCACCAAAGGATCGAGTTCTATTTTTGTTGAATAAACGAAATATCGTAAAACTTTTGAGCCTATCCCGATTCTTCATAAGTTGGTCGGATAATCTTTCATGATAAGCCACTAAGATAAGCTTCAATTCACCTTGAACTAGCCCTAAACCTGGGGCTAAGAACATTATTCTTTCAATTAAACACCTTTGTGGGCTTAAAAGACCAAAACTATTTTCGAAAATAAGTGGCCCATAAGCTATTAAAAATAAGATGTCACAATAAGCTAGGAACACTCTCCTGAAATCACAAAATCTATCCTAAAACTCTCACACTTCTCGACACGTTCAAAGTTCACAAAGAAACCGATTTGGGCCTTAAGGCCCAATAAGCCTTCCGTAAGAGCCCACGAGAAATAAGCCTTAGGAATAAGCTCTAAATAAGTTATTAGAACGTGCCATATGAGAATAAAAACTAAACTTTACAGCTTTGTGACTTTTGGGACTAAAAATGTATTTTTTACGAAACTTGGGTGAAAAGTGACACAATTGGCAAACATAAGGGTTAAGGGTGAAAACAGTGACTTTTGGGTTAAAATAGTATATACTGATTTTTCAGTGATAGAAATAGTCAAATTCAGAAAAATGAGGGTGAAAAGTGTAAAAACATAAATTTGCGCTAAATGTGCAAAAACTATAATTTTGGGGTAGAAAGTGTAGCTTTGGAATAAGTTGCGGGTTGAATTTATAACTTGGACATAATAATAAATAACTTATATCTACTAAACCCGGTTTTTTAAAAGACAAATTCATAATATGTATATACGACAATTTCGGAATTCTTCACACATTCAAACTCACAAACTGAACCACTGTCTCATTCTCGTTATTCTCAAGGAAAGAAAATAAGAATTATTCTGCTAGTGATCTTGTTCTAAGTCCTAAAAGGGTCTCTTGGTTAAGCTTGTTAAGGGTATAAGTCGTGGGAAGTTATAGTTGGGTTACGGTTAAGCTTTAGAAGCAAGGGTTCACGAAGGTTGTAGTCTTGGTTAATATCACACGACACATGTCTCTAAACACTCAATGTGTGACTACATTCCTCTTAAAACTCTCTACTACTTCTTTTACTTCATGCATACACGTAAAAATATGTTATGATGTGTACGAATACGTTTAGTGGAACTCAAAAGCTTTGTTGGTTTCTTCTTCCATTTACATGCGAACATATACATCATTATATTTACTTAATGCATGCTTATGTGGTATAAAATAGGTTATGTTACTAGAGCTTGTGTGAACGTTTTCCTTTTTTTCAACCTTATATGAATTTATACGAATAATGTTGAGATGATAAAACTTGTTTTTAAAACCTTTTAACGCAAACCCATACATCTTATTGTATCTTCAAAACCCTTGAAGTGGTGGAAACATGGAAGAACTAATTTGTAACCCATTATGACAAACTCGCATGCAATCACTATTTTAAACTTGTAAATATGTTAACACACGTAAACTATATAGGGTTGGATAGAACTTGTGGTCTTCCTAGCCCATGAAGTGACCAAATTCGAGCTCATACACGCTAATGAACACCCTCAAAAGCACTTATAGATAAGAACTCTCACATTTTGAATAAGCACCAAAACTTATCCTTGAAAAACCACCTAAGGATCGAGTTCTATTTTTGTTGAATAAACGATATATCGTAAAACCTTTGAGCCTAACCCGATTCTTCATAAGTTGGTCGGATAATCTTCCATGATAAGCCACTAAGATAAGCTTCAATTCACCTCGAACTAGCCCTAAATCTGGGGCTAAGAACATTATTCTTTCAATTAAACACCTTTGTAGGCTTAAAAGCCCAAAACTATTTTCATAAATAAGTGGCCCATAAGCTATTAAAAAGAAGATGTCACAATAAGCTAGGAACACTCTCCTGAAATCACAAAATCTATCCTAAAACTCTCACACCTCTCGACACGTTCAAAGTTCACAAATAAACCGATTTGGGCCTTAAGGCCCAATAAGCCTTCCGTAAGAGCCCACGAGAAATAAGCCTAAGGAATAAGCTCTAAATAAGTTATTAGAACGTGCCATATGAGAATAAAAACTAAACTTTACAGCTTTGTGACTTTTGGGACTAAAAATGTATTTTTTACGAAACTTGGGTGAAAAGTGTCACAATTGGCAAACATAAGGGTTAAGGGTGAAAACAGTGACTTATGGGTTAAAATAGTAAATACTGATTTTTAGATAGAAATAGTCAAATTCAGAAAAATGAGGGTGAAAAGTGTAAAAACATAAATTTGTGCTAAATGTGCAAAAACTATAATTTTGGGGTAGAAAGTGTAGCTTTGGAATAAGTTGCGGGTTGAATTTTTAACTTGGACATAATAATAAATAACTTATATCTACTAAACCCGGTTTTTTATAAGACAAATTCATAATATGTATTTACGACAATTTCAGAACATAAATAATAACGTTATATTATATATTATACTATATACTAAAGAGCGGGGAGGTGAGTTTGCAAAAGAATGTTGCAACATACGTGTCATCACATGATTGGTTGTGCATTTAATGCCTCTACAGTGCGCATTAATTACATCTCCTAGAAAATTCTGTCACCGCCTCTTTCTCCCCCTCATATTCCACCCTTTGCAACCATCTTCCTCTAGAACTAAAATCTCCACCGCCTAGCCCTAAAACACAAAAAAAAAACCCCCAAATTTGGACCGATCAAATTAATCATGTCAACAACAAGCAACGTTTACATTCAAGTAATAATTGAAGACGTAATCACCAAAGTCCGTGAAGAATTCAACAACAACGCTGGCCCCGGTGAAGGAGTCCTTACTGAGCTTCAATCCGTAAGTCTTTTTTTTATTTTATATATTTTAGATCTGTTAGTTATTTGTAAATTAATTGATGTGGTTGGATCTATGTGTAGTTGTGGGAGACGAAGATGATGCAAGCTTAAGCGATTGTTGGACCTATTGATAGATCTGTCGTTACGAAAGCGATGGGGCCCGGGGTTGATGGCGCGAAGACGGTGCATGATTTGAGTATGCCGTATGAAGGCCCCGATGAGTATGAGACTCCTACTGCTGATTTGGTCTTTCCTCCTGTAAGTGATTGGGGTAATTGTGTAGCTACTTCGTCCCGATTTTATTGTTTACGGACTTGATGGGTGATTATGAGCTTTATCTGGAATTGGAAAAAACTCGGAAGCTTTGTTTGTTTCGGCTTATGAGGTTAGCAAGTTGAGCTCATTGGCTTAAGGGTTCTATATTTGAGTTATAGTAAGCTTATAAATCTGAAAATGAGCTGAAAAAATAAGCTTATGATTTATAATTCGAGTCAACTAAGCTCACAAGCCTAAAAATAAGCTTAAACAAACACCCTCTTAGTTAAGTAAATGTGCTTGATAAGCTCTTAAGCTAAATACTATGATCTTATGAGTTTTTCTAAATTCAAGTAAGCTCATAAGCCTTGAAATGAGCTAATTTAAATGCTCCCTAGGATACGTGCAATCACCTTTGGATATCGTGACCTTTCGATTATGTCAGGGAGCTAAAACAACAAAAGATATTGTCACCTTTGGATTATGTCAGGGAGCTGATGTCAAAATATTCACCTTTGGATTATGTCAGGTTGCAAACGAACATGTGGTAACGGGTGACGCGAAGTAACGAGGTGTAACTGACTGCCTTTGTTCATGTTTTCTTACGCAAACAGGCTTCTTTTTTTTACTTTTCGATGAGAAGAATCTGAAAGTGTTCAAGATTGATTAGTATATATGTCGTTCAGGTACTTTCTTTCCTTCCATATTTTAAGGTTGCACACGTCTTTTGATTGTTAGAATAGATGACGCATTTTGCTTGGTTTTGTTAAATGGGTTTAATTTTCATAGGTTACTTTCCTTCCTTCCATATATTAAAGCAACACATGTCGGATGTCATCATCGACCTTTCAAGCTTAGTGCACTACCGTTTAATTGGTACATGTAACATGTGCTTCATATTTTATATTATTTTAATTTCTTTTAGACTACTGTTTTATAAGGTCGAACTATTGAAAAATGTAACGTGCTAAAAAGTTACCACAAACCAATTTTTGTGAAGACTTTTCAATAGTTCAATAAGCCAAAAAGCTAGAAGTCTTGAAATATTGAAAAACTAATAAGCTTCGTTACTAGGCCTTATCGTCTTAACAACTGGAGCTAATGGTTTATTCAAGTAGATAAGCTCATAAGCAAAAAAAAAAATTAATAATTATTGATTTTGTTAGCTTTTCAAAAGTTGGCAAAAAAATTAACAATGATTGAATGTTTTATTGTAAGCTTTACTATGTCAAATTTGTTTTTGAACTTTCCATGTGTTTCCCACTTTTTTTTAAGAAGGTTTATATGCTCGGTGTTTAACTCAAAATACACACAACCAGATTCAGGGAACCAAAGTGATGTTGTTTCCGCTGCCCGAGCCATGGTTCGGATTCCACATAAATATAAGAAAAAGGTTTGTTACAAATATTTTGATTTTCAAGTTTAAACGTAACGATGTTGATTTGCCTAAGAGGCATATTTAGTTAGTTCTCTTAGTTCGGTTAGAGCTTTTACTGTAACTTGCAAAAACTATTAAGACGACAAAGCTTTTACAGTTTTAATAGCCTTTTCAAGTTTAATAGCTTTTACTCTAACTTGAAAAAGCTATTAAAACTGAGGTAACTTCTGATTTTGTGTTTGTGTTTTATGGTAATACATGGAATTATCTTACTAATAGAAGTAATGTTGGGACGAAATTAGTTTAGGCTTCCTCGAGTGCCTAACGAAACCTGAGAAATTAGGTTACATTTAGTATAATGGCAACAACTACTAAAACCAAAATCGTTGACTGACATATTTGGTTTTGCAATCAGTAAGGAAGAGATATACGGAAAGGTTTTCTAACCTCAAAACAATCCTATAAGCAGGCTAGATAAGCTCATCCAAACGCCCCTGTATAAGCTTATAAGTTCAACCTCTATGCAATCCAATTGTGTTTTTAGTGATTTAATTTTCTTAAATTAACCTTTTGATATGCTAGACCTTTAAGCTTTTGTGATTGTTTTGAGAGTGGAGGAACAGATGGAATGCTAAAAAAGCCTAATCCGCGAAGTTGAACGAGCAACGGCGGATGGAAGAAAAGACCAACGCTACTCAGGCATTGGGGAGGAACAAATGGAATGCTGAAAAAGGCTAAATTATGGCTGAGATTTGAGGTCGGGCAGAAGCTGAGCAGAAACAGAAGGTCCATTTTAAATAACTTTTTCCTATTTATTATTTATTCTAGCATATTGTTTTACGGTCATCTAATTGTAATTAAAAAATCCCATCCAATTTTGTCGCCTTAGCACTTGAATTTGTTCAAATCTTTTATGGTCATCTCAAACACAAACAAGTAAGCTTCTAACCTTTTTTTACTTTTGTTTGGAAAGTATTAGCTTAATAATTTTATTTTTTATTTTTTTTAATAAGTGGGTTTAGTTAATAAGGGGGTGTTTGGGATTACTTATTTTTACTCATTTGGTTAAGTAATGGTGTGAGAATAACAGTTAATAGAAATATGGCTAAATGCCCAAATGTACAGGAATACGTAAAACGATTTATAGAAAGTGTTCAATACCTTCCAACATACTATGTTAAAACTTTTATGTATAAATTCTATAAACAATAATCATATAGGTTTATTATATAGTTAAGTAGTTGTCACTTTATAGCTTTAGATTTTTAGTTCGCTAAGACGATGCCCTAACATTTATAAAGGATATGATGTAAAGGTAGATTAGTAATTTACATTATTCCAATAGTTTTTAAGTAAGTTTTTTCCATATAACTTAAGGTGCTTCCCAAACACCCAAAAGAAGGCTTTCATTCTTCAACAGAGGGAAAATGGCTTCATCAGGAAAAAGGAAACGAAATGACAATGAGGATGCAAATGATTTAACCATTGACGGAATAAACAGTAAGTCTAATTTAACTTCTGATTTTCAGTTTAATGAGGAAGTAAAAGTTTGGCATGTGGAGCTTATTTGACTTCGGCTTATATTTCATAAGGTGTAATTTTATGGCTTATTTTGAGACTAATAATAAGTCTCAAAATAAGCCAGACTGCAGGTTTTGGACCAGTGGTTCACGATCATGTAGTTAAATAGGTGTGTAGATCGTCTCTTAGTTTTCAAAGCGACAGAAGATCCATCCATCTCGACATTGCTGGTGTGACCGGTTATCATGCAATTCATCACATTCAGGCCGACACAAGTAATTACAGAGATGCGTTGTCACGAATACAATAGAAACTAATGTAGCACTTAGTGTTGATCCTGATGAACAGGGTTTGGCTTCCTTTTGCAATACAGGTAGAAGACATTCTTTAGTTATTTATTTTTTTCTGGTCAATTAGTTTTCTAAGCAAGTTTAATAGATAAGTTTTCATATGAATAAGCTGAAAAGGGTCAGAGTTCACTTCGTAGCATAGTACATTTAAGCTTTTAATGTGTCATTAGTTTATCATGAGCAGTTTTCGTATGCATTTGGGTAGGTGCTTATTTGTTTTTTGTACATACGTTCTTAGGCAGCCCTTTTGATTCCTGTCACAGGCAGTAGAAAAGATTATCCTAGCCCAACCAAGAAGGATCAGAAGCATGCGTACGAGATGGCAGGCGCAATGTTCGGAGGCGTGTTGGCATAGATGTTTCACGAACTGTTGATGATCGATAGGTATCAGGTGCATTTGGTATAAACTTGGTCACTGTGGGATAATTGCAGTTTTAACGCAGTTCTCTCGCAGCAACGCGCGAGCTACCCCACTCGTATATACTAAACATCGGGGAAGAAAACAGTAACAAGCACGCATTAAATGCAAACTTTCCCAACTTGGCAGAAATAGTCCCTGAGGTTCAAGTGACGTTGCAAAATTAGTCATGCGTCATTAATTGCTAACTATAGCAATATGGCAAAAATAGTCACTAAAGTTTAAGGGGTGTTGCAAGGTAAGTCCTGTAGAATTAATTGCTAACTATAGCAACTTGGCAAAATTAGTCCCTAAGGTTTAAGTGTCACTACAAAGTAAGTCCTTTGAAGCCAATCCCGCTGCGCGGGTTTCCACACTCGTTCAAATCTATTATAAAAATTAACACCGTGAAATTTGTACGTTACATACTCATAATATCATAAATATATCTATTATATCTAATATACATTATACACATAACAAATCAACCACACAAGGGAGAAAGATAAAAATATTTTACAAAAACATATATATATATATATTTTTTAACTTTAAGTATTTGGCACACAAGCAATACTAACCGCAACCACTTGAAAACACTTATACTTATTTAAAATCCTTGAGTCATAAGTACTCGAAACTGCAAACAGAGAATTGCCATATTAATCTGGTTCGCGTGCTAGAACCGATTATTCACACTTTTCATACTACTTCATCTTGACTGCTATATCACCGAGGTGAGTTCATAGCCCCACTTTTACTTGTTTTACAAATTTATGTGGGGGAGATACATGTTATAAATCAAAACACATGTCATTTTTGCAAATTTATGCTATGCCTGATCTTATTATTTTCTAAGTACCTTGCTATAAGTCCATAACCTCATGAACCTTTAATCACTACGAGTGAATGCGAATATTGTGGATAGATCTATTGGGATTGACGAATCCCGTCTATGTTATTCAGATAGAATATCTAGGTTCATTATATATGAAGGGAGAATTGCATATATATCCCTGAAAAAGCTTAAAATTGCGTATATATCCAACTTAAATATTTCCTTCAAAGCTTAAAAATTGCATATATATCTAACTTAACTTAATAATTGCATATATATGCTTCTAAACCTCTAATATATCATATATATAAAAGTAATGATTTAATATAACTTTAAACACTAAATTATGATAATTATAATTTTAAAATGGCAATAAACACATTTGTTTTATGGGTACGATGTCACGGGGTTCAAATGAACGACTAAGAACAACATATAAAGAAAATGTTTAACCTCACGAAAAAATTCACCTTATCTCATATCTAATACAACTACATGAAATAAACTATCACATATATCATGGTTGTTATATAATATACATCACAGATAAAAATATGTTTGTAATGAAAGCGTATATACTACTGCCAACAAGTTTATAATAATGAAAAAATATATTTAAGAAGTATTTTTTTATATAATTATAATTGTTATATATTTGAGAGTTGCAAATTTAAATTAAATAGTTATTTGGATATATATGACATATTTAAGGTTTACAAAGGATATATATGTAATTATAAGTTTAGATTGGATATATATGTAAATTTTAAGCCTTTGTAAGGATATATATGTAATTAAAAGTTTAAGCTGGATATATATGCAATTTTGAGCTTTTGCAGAGATATATATGTTATTCCTCATATATGAATTACTTTAGGTAACTGGCAAACACCTACTTGGGGGCTTGTTACTAATACCATTTCTATGATACAACAGTTAACGTTTTGTGTGTTATAAACTTAGTGCAATAATAACTGTTTTTCCTGATATTTGTACTTTGAAACAATTATCACTTATATCTTGTGTTCAACTGATTAAACTATAAATCTATGGATTTGAATCAACAATTTTGTGGAACTTTTAGTATGTTTATCTCAGGTAATTAAAAGAAGCATAACTTGGCACAAGACCTCTTTTATTGGTGTCAAATAATGTTATCATTCTTTACAAACTTGAACAATATATTTTGTGTAACTTAAACAATTTGGAATCTCTTTTGTAACCGCAAACACTAAATTTTCATTGGAATGATAACAACTTTTTTTAAAACGTCTGTTTAGAGTCGTTTTCTATGATTATGACTGTGATCTATGAAGTAATGCCCCATTTAGCCTTCCGCTGCAACGTTCAAATTTCGAGGTGTTACAGATTGGTATCAGAGCCAGGTTATAGAGAACCAGATTGTATTTTAAACTCTGGACTATAACTACGCTCTCAAAATGGACAATTTTACACTTTACTACTTTACGCCCTCCGTGCTTATATTTTACCAGTAGTATGTATTGAGATTTGCTTAGCAGATAATACAGAATTGATTAAACACAACTTGATAAATTTTAATGACTTACATTTTTTAGTTAATATAGTTATGTATGGAGATTTGATTAGCAGAATATGCATGACTACTTAAAACTTTACTTAACATATATTAGTGACTTATATTTACTATTATTTGGGTTACATAGTCATGTCTTCATCATCCCACCCTATCATTATCCTCTTAGACGTCAAGGTGGAGGACACCTTCTCATCCACCACTATACCAGTGGCACCCACTGTCTTAGTACCTACTTCACTGAGAGCTGCTTCCGGAGAGACTGAACCCTTTGAGGAGGGTGAAGTCACTCCTACTCCCCCAGCTGCACCTATTATGCTTGATGTACCTACTTCATCACCACCAGACTACACTCCAGATTCTCCTGCTTACACCCCGCTGTCTGATGATCCATATATGCTGGTTAGGCAGGCCTATTATACCTCCAGCTCTGAGGCTGATGACAAGGCATCGGACTCTGAGCCATATGAGACTTCTCCATTACAACCTCCTGAGCTACCACCATCCTCACCTGCACCGGTCTTAAGGTGTAGACAAGTTTGAGTACTTCAGCCATATGAGCCTGCCCCATTCATGAGGCCATAAAGATACCGCCCAACGGGTTCACCTTCATTCATAATTCTCGTAAAAGGGTACATGTACACCCAAAAATTATTGTACCACCACTGACACCACCATCACCCCCTCTATCTACGACTTCACATTTATTCTTGGTGCTATCATCACACCCTTCATCACCTGAGTATCCACTACCACTATCTCCAGTTCCACCACTTCAGTCACCCCTAGGCGTACTATCCTCATTTGTGCCACCACCATCATCTCAGCCACCATCACCCATCCCACCACCTCCTCTAGAGATTCCTAATCACCTTTTTAACTTATCTTCTCATATTATTCCCTCTTTCACTCCGCCCTAGGGATCCGACTCCTGAGAAGGATATGCCCCCTTAGAAGCGGCCCCGCACTTCCTCACCTTCACCAGACTTTGTTTCTCCTGCTCAAGTTTTTGAGATCGGAGAGAGTTCTTTGGCTGCTGCTACCCGCCTACCCACCATTCACACTCGCATGGCGCAGCTAGAGTGTCATGAGGAGAAAATTGACATCGCTTTAGGCCATCTAGATGAGTTTCCCCTCGATCGCTTTGAGTCAGTGGAGGATATCATTCAGGATCTTGTTACTGAGCGATTGGACTTTCATAGATGATTGACTAGATTTGGGACAGAGACACTAGAGATGCATGCATAGATTTGCAGCTATCAGAGGCGCGGCAAGATGATGAGATTTACTTGCTCGCACCGTGATTGCCGCATGGAGAGGCTCATCGAGGATATGCAGATTCGTCATCGGGAGGACATGCAACGTCTTCTCGACCAGATTTCAGAGTCCAGAGATCGTGTGGATGGAGCTCCAGGAAGTAGTTAGACCAGTTATCAGTTGTAGCTTTTGTTGTATTTCAGGATTGTAGCCACAGATGAGTGGTATGAATATTGACGCTTGTATTTTATTATGTAACAATTTGGACAAGTTATTATGACTATGTTATGTTGTGATTTTGTTATATATTGCCACGTTATGATATCAGTTTATATGAGCCGAGACGATCATTTATGGTTCCGTGTGTGTTGTGATATTATTCAGACATGTCGTGATGTTATTTATGATTGCTTTTGTTCCTGCTTGTGATGATTTATGTGTTCACATTTTGGTTGGATGATGCTATGTGATGATCTCGACAATTATGAGCTATTCGTGATATTTCCATTTATTGTGATATTGATGATTTCTGGATACTAACATATACATTTGTGTTATTTATAGAAGTATGCCTCCCAAAAGGAAGACTTCCACAATGACACCAGCTGCTATCCAGAAGTTGGTAAATGATGGTATTGCTGCAACTCTTGCAAGACGCCCCACAGAGGGTGTCCACACATACAACACTGATAACCACACTGGTGGAAGTGAAACAATAGTAACTCACAAATGCAGTTACAAGGAGTTCATGAACTGCAAACCAACATTATTCAAAGGAACTGAAGGCACTATTGGCCTTATCCACTGGTTTGAGCGAACCAAATCAATTTTTCTCCTGAGTGACTTTACCGAGGACTGCAAGGTCAAATTTGCTACAGGTACATTGTTGGAAGATGCTTTGTCTTGGTAGAAGTCCTATTCCCAACCAATTGGCATTGAGGAAGCCTGCAAGACTACTTGGATAGGGTTGAAGAAGCTGATGATGAAGAAGTATTGTCCTCGAAATGAGATCAAAAATTTAGAAGACGAGTTTTATTATCTAACTATGAAGGGAAGTGATCTCAAAACCTACTTAAAAGGTTCAGGAATTAACTGCTTTGTGTCCAGCTATGGTTCCCAATGATGAAAAGTCATTGGAAAATCTCATCGGGGGCCTGCCCCGAAGCATTGAGGGTAATGTTACCTCATCCAAGCCTCAATCAGTGGAAGAAGTGATTGCTATTTCCTATCGACTAATGGATCAGGTTCTGAAGTACGGATCTATTCAGGGCAGTAATGACAACAAGAGGTAGGTTGATGGTCGAAGTAACAACAACAACAACTCTCACCACTACAACAATTACCGCTACAACCACAACAACAACAATCAATTCCACCAAAATCGTAACAACCACCACAATTAGCAAAACCATACACAAGAAGTCGCCAGGGCTTATGTTGCTACCCCAACTAAAGGCAAGAGGTATGTTGGGAATCAACCCTTGTATGATCGATGAAAACTCCATCACAAGGGGAACTATACTGTTAAGTGTAGGAAATGTCACAATATAGGCCATCAGACCAGGTATTGCAAGACTCCCGCTACTGGTAGTAACCTACAACCAGTGATTGTGACATCCCACGATTGTGGAGAAAAGGGGCATTATAGGAACCAGTGCTCAAAGCAAGATGCCAACTAAATAAAAAATGCTCGTGGGAGAGCTTATGTGCTGGGAGACAAGGATGCTCAATAGAACCCGGACGTAGTCACGAGTACGTTTGATGCGCGTACGAAGTGTTTTCGGGGTCAAAGGAACTTCCTTTTCTTCGAGCAAGTTTTTCAACCACCTAGGCAGTGAACCTAATCATTGTAGTGTAGTATTGGGTAAGCCTCGAGGATTGATATCGTTCTCTAGGGGAATAGGAATGCTAACAAGAAATATATTACGCTAAGGTGGGGGTTGAGGATGATTCTTTTTTTTTCTTTTATTGGTTTTTAGAAAGCTAAGGTAAATATCTCGGGGCAATTGGTTAAGGGGTGGTACTTCTACCGATTACTTCTACAATCTAATTATCTATTACTACGGGTAGTCTTATATCTATTTGATGTGTGTTCATATGATGATTAAAAATATATTTACCTAGATACTATTACTCCCTAGTTATCTTTTATTGATGGTTGAATTGTCACACCTTATCTTAACGCGTTGTGTTTTCTAAGGTCATAGGGTGTGCCTATGCCCTAACTCTTTGAGGTTACCTTTGGGTTTAGCCTACGAAATCCGCTAATTCATTCCTAAGCCAACTTTCACAAAGATTATTCAAGCATTAGACACAACGAAAGCCTAGTTGCACAACCTAACAATAATTAATAACTAGGTTTCATAGATCTAAGCAAACACACAAGAAATTTAGCTAGACATGTTAAACAAGCAAACATACACACAATCAATGGAAGACATAATGATACTTTGGATTAAAACACTTATCTTGATGTGTAAAATAGGGTTTGGGACCCTAAGATACTGTCCAAGTTGGACTACAAACGTTTGGGGTTTTTACTCCAAAAGTTTACCTTCCTAAATGCAAAAAAAATTGAATTCTATATATAGATTTACAAGTGCGACGGTGTCGCCTTATAGGTGGGACGCCGTCAGATCGCCGTCATTAGGGATTTCTCCTTGGCTAAGTCATCATCGATGGGACGGCGCCATTAGAGTTGTGACGCCGTCAATCTTCAAGTGGGACGTCGTCATGATTCTGTATCTGGGCCGTCTGAGATGAAAAGTCTGGGTGACGCCCTTCTTCTTCAAAGCCTAACGCCGTCAGGTTGTATGAGCAAAAATTCCACTGAGCCATCTGGTGCATGTTTTTATCAAGTCTGTATAGAGGCACGGCGTCGCCCTTTGAATGGGACGCCGTCAGGTTCATTTTGAGCAGCTTAAGTGGCTTCGATCTTGACTTTGCCATTTTCTTCATGTATTCACTCCTTTTTGTCCAAATGTGCATCATTACAGCATTTTGCTTCCAAGAGACCTAAAAAGTGAAAAGGAACAAAATTAATCAGTAACAGATATAAAAGTGATCGATTAAAGGCTTAAATGACCCCTTAAAAGTGTACGTTTTAAATCTTTATCAAATATCCCTACACTTGGTATTTGCTTGTCCTCAAGCAAATGTGCTTTTGGCCAATCAATTTATAAGTTAGGGGGCATGAAGCATAGTTTAAAATAATTCATAACAAGTAAAAGCACCGCAATAGTCATAACAAGCACGGAAATTATATACTAGCACCTCACAAGGGGTGTTTGGATTCTCTTATCTCTCGGGTTTATATGAAATATAATAAATGGAAATGGAAGATAAACACTCATTACCTTGCCTACTACATAGATTACCATAGGCTTGAGACTAGATCAAACCTCCACCGCTTTGGCTTAAGCACCTAGAAACAACTATCTAAGAGGTCTTTTCAAGGGTTGTAACGTTAGGCTTACGGTAGGGAAACAAAGGGTTTTGTTGGATAGGCGATTTTTAGTGGTGGCAAGTCAAAAATCTTATGTTACAAGCATGAAAAGCGTGGCGTTGCTAAGCCAATACTCGACTCACTAACTCTAGATAACTTGAAACAAACATACATAAATTTAAAGAAATAAACATAAGGATAGATGTAGGATGGTAGCCCGTATGTTTTTCTTCATTTTTTGAACGCTTTTTTTCTTTTCTATTTTTTATTTTTTTCATACACTTTTACTCTACCATCCTCTACGATAACATCAAAGTATAAGGGATTTATAAGAGCATCCCTACGATTTGAAAAGAACAAAAACACTTGGAGTATTTAATTACGTAGACAAAGGAAATTTGAATTTAACGTTCCTTCCCGTTACTCCATAAAATATTACTTTATCCATGAGACCCAATCATCCCAAAACTGCGTACAAAAGATATGACTCGACTTAGCAACCATGCAAGTAACTAGATATTTGAACTAAGGGTTTAGTAATGATAACAATAATACACTAAAGGTGAGTGCATACAAGGTAGGCTAAGGCGATTTGGGTGTACATTTGGGGGTGGATTGTATACAATGCTTTTCATTGATATTCCGGAAAATTGAAACATCACGAGAACCACCACGAAAGAGACCTGAGGGGTTAACTAGGGTATCGTGTAATACTAAGTATGAGCATCGTGTGTGGGTAATTACTCAACCGATGTGGAAGAAGTAATTATAATACATGTTTCAATTAACGGTTATCCTAATGCCTCTTATCACTTAGTTATTCCTAACTACACAAGTGTAGTCTCACTAGCGATCTAGGAATGCATCACAAAAACAAGTTCTAGAATCTATTATACTACTGGTACACTCTCTAAGCATTAAAGGTGAATGCTTTATTCCTAAAGATCTAGGGGCGAATCATACATTTTTGGCGTGGAATTTGAGTGGTAAACGGTTTTTGTTCTAGTCATATAACTCCTATCCATGAGGCGCTTTATTAAGACTAAAGTTTTTGCTCGTACATGTCGTAAAAAATTTTAAATTTGGTGCTAAAATTACCCTAACAAATATTTCTCATAGTTTATTACACAAATGACCAAGGACAAGATAAATGATCCCTAAAAGTATCAAAGTTATGACAAATGAAAAAGGATAAGAATAGTTTCTAAGTTCCCGTTTTATTGTCCCTCCCTACACTTAAACTGAACATTGTTCCCAATGTTCCTTAAAAGTATCAAAGTTATGATAAAGGAAGGTAAGTAAAAGAGAAAGAAACTAGTACTCCCCTGATTAGCTCAGTAGGATCCGTGTGAAGTTGCGGTTAAATTCTTTTCCAAGAAGAATGCATACGTGATAAGCTCCATCCAGTGTTGTGTTTCTTCTTCTTGCCAAATATAACCTGCACACTTTAGAAAACAAACGAAACCTTCACGTAAAATCGGCGGTAAAACTATATATGACACAACTACACTAAGATATAATGCTTGTGGAATGGATGTTTGCAGATTTTCTAGAAAATTAAGACCTGAGAATTTCCAAAAATTTATAAATAGCACAGAAAACTAAAAATTGTATAAGTCAAGTTGCTTGACCGATGTCATCAGGTTTTAATCCTGACGTCGCCGTTGTCATGATAGAAACTAGTTCGCTGCGGCTGGAAAAATTACATCTTTAAAACCTAGAAAAATTCCTGTAAAACATCCATTGTGACTCGATACAAGAATTTGACTCTAACAAACACAAATATATATCAATTTCACTAATTGTAATTCTCATGTTCACGTTCTTTTAAAAACGTGTGTAATCTTCCCTACACTTATATTTTTGTAAAATACCTTTATATGTAATTAAGACAAGGCTAAAGACAAAATAAAGCATTTTCACAAAATTAAACATGAGAACAAACAACAATGAAAAAGATATATGACACACAAACAAGCAAACAATTAAGCATGGGTTGCCTCCCACGAAGCGCTTTTCTTTATTTATGAGTCTTGTAGCTAGACTCAAAGTCGTGCTCTTATTTTGTCTCGCGCATGCTTACGTGCCCATATCTAAGCCATTCTAATGTTCTCTCATTTTTCTTGTACTCATCTCCTAATTCTAGGCATTTTTTATAGTACCTTTCATTTTTTTCATAAGTATGCCTAAGTCCCCGTTGTTTGTCTCTTTCACTAAGTATCAGAATGGGAGCCATCAGATTGCATGCCTCTATATCTTTGTGCTTAAACCTAGGGTGCGTACGGGGCATTTGAAAGACAAAATCCTCAACTTTATTAGAGAATGTGAGTAAACCATCAACCATCTGTTCATTCAACTTAGTCATTCTCTTAAAGGATGTTCTAAATATTACTTGAGTGAGGCTTCCATCAATGAATTCTACTAAATCTTCTAAGACCATGAATTCAACTAAATAGGCAAAACTTCCAACAAACACATGCAAGTGAGTGACCGCATCAACAACATTTTCCCCTTGATAGGCTAATTCATTCACCTTAATTTTATTATATAGATTCCTTGAGATTAAGTTTAAAGGTAAGAATGAATGCATGTAAGCATCAAAACTTTCAAATCCTATTTTACAAGGGAGTTGCATGTTGAAGGGGCCATCAACCTCAATTTTACACCTAGGGTCAAAACATTGGGATGGGTCTTCTTCCATTTCAAAACTAACTTCATCGATGACCTCCCCGTTATCAAGTGCCTCTCCGTAATCAAATTCTTCATTGGGATCCGAATCGTAGAAAGGACTATGTTGTTGCCAATTTATTTCATTATGCCCTAGGTGTTTTCAAAGTGGTGAACGGGTGAAAGGTTTTGTGGGATTGCGTTTTCCATTCCGGATTGGGAGTGGTAGTGCCAAATTAAGATGGTGGTGAGGGATTACTAACAAAAAGTCACAGAAGGGATAGACTACAAGGAAGCTAAAAATGAGGAAAAAATCTTACTTGATAGGAATCAAGCTAGGGAACCTAAACGAGATAGAAAACTAACTAGCTATTCTATTCCCCGGCAGCGGCGCCAAAAACTTGATGCACGTACGAAGTACGTTCGGGGTCAAAGGAACTTCCTTGTCTTCGAGCAAGTTTTTCAACCACCTAGGCAGTGAACCTAATCGTTGTAGTGTAGTATTGGGTAAGCCTCGGGGATTGATATCGTTCTCTAGGGGAATAGGAATGCTAGCAAGAAATATATTACGCTAAGGTGGGGGTTGAGGATAATTCTTTTTTTTTTTTTCTTTTATTGGTTTTTTGGCTAAGGTAAATATCTGGGCAATTGGTTTTGGGGTGGTACTTCTACCGACATTTCTACTACTAATTATCTATTACTACTGTAGTCTTATTTCTATTTGATGTGTGCTCGTATTATGATTAAAAATGTGTTTACCTAGATACTCTTACTCTCTAGTTATCTTTTATTGATGGTTGAATTGTCACACCTTTTTTTAACGCGCTGTGTTTCCTTAGGTCGTAGGGTGTGCCTATGCCCTAACTTATTGAGGTTACCATTGGGTTTAGCCTACGAAATCTGCTAATTCATTCATAAGCCAACTTTCACAAAGATTATTCAAGCATTAAACACAACGAAAGCATTGTTGCACTCCTAAGCCAATTACAATTAAGATACGAGACAACCTAACAATAATTAATAACTAGGTTTCATAGATCTAAGCGAACACACAAGAAATTTAGCTAGACATGTTAAACAAGCATGCATACACACAATCAATGGAAGACATAATGATACTTTGGATTAAAACACTTATCTTGATGTGTAAAATAGGGTTTGGGATCCTAAGATACTGTCCAAGTCAGACTACAAACGTTTAGGGTTTTTACTCCAAAAGTCTACCTCCCTAAAAATCGAGTTCTATATATAGATTTACAAGTGCGACGGCGTCGCCTTATAGGTCGGACGCCGTCAGATTGCCGTCATTAGGGTTTTCGTCTTGGCCAAATCATCGATGGGACGGCGTCACCTTAGAGTTGTGACGCCGTCAATCTTCAAGTGGGACGTCATCATGATTCTGGATCTGGGCCGTCTGAGATGAAAAGTCTGAGTGACCACCTTCTTCTTCAAAGCCTAACCGATGGGTTGTATGAGCAAAAATTCCACTGAGCTGTCTGGTGCATGTTTTTATCAAGTCTGTATAGAGGGATGATGTCGCCCTTTGATTGGGACGCCGTCAGGTTCATTTTGAGCAGCTTGAGTGGCTTCAATCTTGACTTTGCCATTTTCTTCATGTATTCACTCCTTTTCGTCCAAATGTGCATCATTCCAGCGTTTTGCTTCCAAGAGACCTAAAAAGTGAAAAGGAACGAAATTAAGCAGTGACGGATATAAAAGTAGTCGATTAAGGGCTTAAATGACCCCTTAAAAGTGTACATTTTAAATCTTTATCAACGTTCTTACTTAACAACCACTATGCTAAAGTTTTATTTGATTCTGGAGTCGATAAAAGTTTTGTGTCTACTACATTCGTACCCCTGCTTAACATCAAACCAACGGTTCTAGACACCATTTATGAAATTGAACTTGCTAATGGGAAACTGGTAGGCACTAACACTATAATCCAAGGTTGCACCTTATTCTTACTAAATCAACCATTTGACATAGACCTTCTTCCTATTGAACTCGATAGCTTTGATGTTGTCATTGGTATGGATTGGCTATCCAAATACCATGCTAAATCATATGTGACTAGACAGTTGTTCACATTCCTTTTAATGACGAAACCCTCATTATTCATGGAGATCGAAGTAAAACCCGTGTAAGCATCATATCCCTCATCAAAACTGTGAAGTATATAGAGAAAGGATGTCTCGCCTACTTAGCTCAAGTAACAGAGAAAAATTCGGAGGAGAACCGACTTGAAGACGTGCCAGTAGTTAAAGACTTTCTGGAAGTATTTCCTGAAGATTTGCCCGGTCTTCCACCCATCTGTCAAGTTGAATTTCAAATCAATTTGGTACCGAGAGCAACTCCAGTGGCTCGAGTATCATACAGATTAGATCCGTCTGAAATGCAAGATTTAGCTAACCAGCTACAAGAATTTTCATACAAAATTTTCATTCGACCAAGTTCTTCACCTGGGGGAGCTCCAGGTTTATTTGTCAAAAAGAAAGACGGGACTTTCTGAATGTGTCTACTCGAAAATTGATCTTAGGCCAGGTTATCATCAACTAAGAGTCAAAGAAGAAGATATTCCTAAAACTACTTTCTGAACACGATACGGTCACTATGAGTTCCAAGTGATGTCATTCGACTTGACCAATGCTCCAACGATATTCATGGATTTAATGAATCGAGTGTGCAAACCTTACTTGGAAAAATTTGTAATCGTGTTCATCGATGACTTTCATATCTATTCCCATGACAAAGAAGAGCACACAAAAGATCAAAAGACCATCTCGGAATTACTCAAAAGGAAGAATTATATGCCAAATTTTCCAAGTGTGATTTCTGGATCCAAACCGTGCAATTTCTTGGCACATGATTGACAGCCAAGGCATTCACGTCGACTCAAAAGATCAAAGGCTTAAAAATGGGAACCTCCTACAAACCCGAATGTTTATTGAAGGTTTCTCCAAAATTTCCAAATCCTTGATGGAATTAACACAGAAAAACAAGAAGTTTATCTGGGGAGAAGATCAAGATTGCTTTCCAACTATTGAAACAAAAACTTTCTGAAGCTCCAATCTTAGCATTGTAAGAAGGAGTTGATGACTTCCTGGTATATTGTGATGCATCATACCAGGGTTTAGGCACTGTGTTGATACAAAAGAGTAAAGTAATTGCATATTCTTCTCGACAACTCAAAACTCACGAAAAGAACTACACCACTCATGATCTGGAATTAGGAGTAGTAGTCTTTGCTCTTAAATTGCGGAGACACTACCTGTATGGCACCGAATACACGATATTCGCTGATCATAAAAGCCTTGAACACATCTTAGACCCAAAAGAATTGAACATGAGACAACATCGATGGTTAGAGTTGCTCAGTGACTATGATTGCGAGATTCGCTATCACCCTGGAAAGGCAAATGTGTTGGCAGATGCCCTAAGCAGGAAAGAGTACCGTAAACCTCTCAGAGTAAGATGTTTTAGAATGACAATTAGATCACCTCTTCCATCAAAGATTCTTGAGGCTCAGTGCAAGGAACTCAAGGAAGAAAACCGACAGAACGAGAAAATCCATGGTATGCGAAAAAATGAGAACGGGTTCGTGAAAGATCATATGGTATGTTGTTTCAATGACAGAAGTTGGATTCCATTCTACGGGGGAATATGTGACTATATCATGCACGAATCTCAAAGTATTTCATACATCCGGGTTCCGACAAAATGTACCAGGACCATAACAAACTCTACTAATGGCCAAACAAGAAGGCTGAGATCACTTAGTATGTCGAAAAATGTCTAACGTGCTCTATGTTCAAAGCTGAATTTTAAAAACCCTCCGGCTTACTAACAAAACTAGAGATTATAGTATGGAAATGGGAAAGGATTTCTATGGACTTCATCACCAAACTACCTAAAACGTCTAGCGCTTGCGACACTATTTGGGTCAATGTTGACCATCTTACCAAATTCGCACATTTCTTACCCATCAAGGAGACCGACGAGATGAGTACTCTTGCACGGTTATATCTAAAGGAAATTGTTTCACGGTATGGAGTGCCGATTTCTATAATCTCTAACCGAGCCGTTTCACATCTAGATTTTGGTAGTCACTTCAAACGCTATGGGTACCTGATTAGACATGAGCACTACGTATCATTCGAAGACCAATGGTTAAAGAAAAAGAACTATTCAAACTTGGAAGACATCCTTCGATCATGTGTGATCGATTTTGGAAAAGGGTGGGTATAGACACTACCGCTAGCGGAATTCTCCTACAACAACAATTACCACACCGGTATCAAGGCAACACCATTTGAAGCACTCTATGGTCGAAAGTGTCGGTCGCCTGTTTGTTGGCCAAAGTTGGAAATGTCCAAATCACTGGACTTGAAATCATTCAGGAAATGACGGAGAAAATATTTCAAATCAGAACACGATCTGGTAACTATGAGTTCCAAGTGATGTCATTCGACTTAATGCTCCAGCGATATTCATGGATTTAATGAATCGAGTGTGCAAACCTTACTTGGAAAAATTTATGTCGTTTTCATCGATGACATTCTTATCTATTCATTGACAAAGAAAGCACACAAAACATCTAAAGACCATCTTGGAATTACTCAAAAGGAAGAATTATATTCCAAATTTTCCAAGTGTGATTTCTGGATCCAAACCGTGCAATTTCTTGGCACATGATTGACAGCCAAGGCATTCACGTCGACTCTGCAAAGATCGAAGCTGTTAAAAATCGGGCACCTCCTACAAACCCGAATGTTTATTAAAGGTTTCTCCAAAATTTCCAAATCCTTGATGGAATTCACACAGAAAAACTAGAAGTTTATCGGGGGAGAAGATCAAGATTGCTTTCCAACTATTGAAACAAAAACTTTGTGAAGCTCCAATCTTAGCATTGTAATAAGGAGTTAATGACTTCGTGGTATATTGTGATTTACCGTACCAGGGTTTAGGCACAGTGTTGATACAAAGGAGTAAAGTAATTGCATATTCTTCTCGATAACTCAAATCTCACGAAAAGAACTACACCACTCATGATCTGGAATTAGGAGTAGTAGTCTTTGCTCTTAAATTGCGGGGACACTACCAGTATGGCACCGAATACACGGTATTCACTGATCATAAAAGCCTTGAACACATCTTAGACCAAAAAGAGTTGAACATGAGACAACATCGATGGTTAGAGTTGCTCAGTGACTATGATTGCGAAATTCGCTATCACCCTGGAAAGGCAAATGTGTTGGCAGATGCCCTAAGCAGGAAAGAGTGACGTAAACCACTCAGAGTAAGATGTTTAAGAATGACAATTAAATCACCTTTTCCATCAAAGATTCTTGAGGCTCAGTCCAAGGCACTCAAGGAAGAAAACCGACCGGACTAGAGAAAATCCATGGTATGCCAGAAAATGAGAACGGGTTCGTGAAAGATCATATGGTATGTTGTTTCAATGACAGAAGTTGGATTCCATTCTACGGGGGAATACGTGACCTCATCATGCACGAATCTCACAAATCAAAGTATTCCATACATCCAGGGTCCGACAAAATGTATCAGGACCATAACAAACTCTACTAATGGCCAAACAAGAAGGCTGAGATCACTGAGTATGTCGAAAAATGTCTAACGTGCTATATGTTCAAAGCTAAATGTTAAAAACCCTCCGGCTTACTAACACAACTAGAGATTATAGTATGGAAATGGGAAAGGATGTCTATGGACTTCATCACCAAACTACCTAAAACTTCTAGCGGCTTCGACACTATTTGGGTCATTGTTGACCATCTTACCAAATCCGCACATTTCTTACCCATCAAGGAGACCGACTAGATGAGTACTCTTGCACGGTTATATCTAAAGGAAATTGTCTCACGGTATGGAGTGCCGATTTCTATAATCTCTAACCGAGCCGTTTCACATCTAGATTTTGGTAATCACTTCAAATGGCTATGGGTACCTGATTAGACATGAGCACTGCGTATCATTCGAATACCAATGGTTAAAGAAAAAGAACTATTCAAACTTGGAAGACATCCTTCGATCATGTGTGATCGATTTTGGAAAAGGTGGGTATAGACACTTACTGCTAGCGGAATTCTCCTACAACAACAATTACCACACCAGTATCAAGGCAACACCATTTGAAGCACTCTATGGTCGAAAGTGTCGGTCGCTTTGTTTGTTGGCGAAAGTTGGAGATGTCCAACTCACTGGACTTGAAATCATTCAGGAAATGGCAGAGAAAATAGTTCAAATCAGAACACGATACGGTCACTATGAGTTCCAAGTGATGTCATTCGACTTGACCAATGCTCCAACGATATTCATGGATTTAATGAATCGAGTGTGCAAACCTTACTTGGAAAAATTTGTAATCGTGATCATCGATGACATTCTTATCTATTCCCGTGACAAAGAAGAGCACACAAAACATCTAAAGACCATCTTGGAATTACTTAAAAGGAAGAATTATATGCCAAATTTTCCAAGTGTGATTTCTGGATCCAAACCGTGCAATTTCTTGGCACATGATTGACAACCAAGGCATTCACGTCGACTCTGTAAAGATCGAAGCTGTTAAAAATTGGGCACCTCCTACAAACCCGAATGTTTGTTGAAGGTTTCTCCAAAATTTCCAAATCCTTGATGGAATTCACACAGAAAAACTAGAAGTTTATCGGGGGAGAAGATCAAGATTGCTTTCCAACTATTGAAACAAAAACTTTGTGAAGCTCCAATCTTAGCATTGTAAGAAGGAGTTAATGACTTCGTGGTATATTGTGATTTACCGTACGAGGTTTAGGCAACGTGTTGATACAAAGGAGTAAAGTAATTGCATATTCTTCTCGATAACTCATATCTCACGAAAAGAACTACACCACTCATGATCGGAATTAGAGTAGTAGTCTTTGCTCTTAAATTCTTGGAGACACTACACATGGGCACGAATAGACGGTATTCACTGATCATAAAAGCCTTGAACACATCTTAGACCAAAAAGAGTTGAACATGAGACAACATCGATGGTTAGAGTTGCTCAGTGACTATGATTGCGACATTCGCTATCACCACGGAAGAGCAAATGTGTTGGCAGATGCCCTAAGCAGGAAAGAGTGACGTAAACCACTCAGAGTAAGATGTTTAAGAATGACAATTAAATCACCTTTTACATCAAAGATTCTTGAGGCTCAGTCCAAGGCACTCAAGGAAGAAAACCGACCGGACTACAGAAAATCCATGGTATGCCAGAAAATGAGAACGGGTTCGTGAAAGATCATATGGTATGTTGTTTCAATGACAGAAGTTGGATTCCATTCTACGGGGGAATACGTGACCTCATCATGCACGAAGCTCACAAATCAAAGTATTCCATACATCCAGGGTCCGACAAAATGTATCAGGACCATAACAAACTCTACTAATGGCCAAACAAGAAGGCTGAGATCACTGAGTATGTCGAAAAATGTCTAACGTGCTATATGTTCAAAGCTAAATGTTAAAAACCCTCCGGCTTACTAATACAACTAGAGATTATAGTATGGAAATGGGAAAGGATGTCTATGGAATTCATCACCAAACTACCTAAAACTTCTAGCGGCTTCGACACTATTTGGGTCATTGTTGACCATCTTACCAAATCCGCACATTTCTTACCCATCAAGGAGACCGACGAGATGAGTACTCTTGCATGGTTATATCTAAAGGAAATTGTCTCACGGTATGGAGTGCCGATTTCTATAATCTCTAACCGAGCCGTTTCACATCTAGATTTTGGTAATCACTTCAAATGGCTATGGGTACCTGATTAGACATGAGCACTGCGTATCATTCGAATACCAATGGTTAAAGAAAAAGAACTATTCAAACTTGGAAGACATCCTTCGATCATGTGTGATCGATTTTGGAAAAGGTGGGTATAGACACTTACTGCTAGCGGAATTCTCCTACAACAACAATTACCACACCAGTATCAAGGCAACACCATTTGAAGCACTCTATGGTCGTAAGTGTCGGTCGCCTGTTTGTTGGCGAAAGTTGGAGATGTCCAACTCCCTGGACTTGAAATCATTCAGGAAATGGCAGAGAAAATAGTTCAAATCAGAACACGATACGGTCACTATGAGTTCCAAGTGATGTCATTCGACTTGACCAATGCTCCAACGATATTCATGGATTTAATGAATCGAGTGTGCAAACCTTACTTGGAAAAATTTGTAATCGTGATCATCGATGACATTCTTATCTATTCCCGTGACAAAGAAGAGCACACAAAACATCTAAAGACCATCTTGGAATTACTCAAAAGGAAGAATTATATGCCAAATTTTACAAGTGTGATTTCTGGATCCAAACCGTGCAATTTCTTGGCACATGATTGACAGCCAAGGCATTCACGTCGACTCTGCAAAGATCGAAGCTGTTAAAAATTGGGCACCTCCTACAAACCCGAATGTTTATTAAAGGTTTCTCCAAAATTTCCAAATCCTTGATGGAATTCACACAGAAAAACTAGAAGTTTATCGGGGGAGAAGATCAAGATTGCTTTCCAACTATTGAAACAAAAACTTTGTGAAGCACCAATCTTAGCATTGTAAGAAGGAGTTAATGACTTCGTTGTATATTGTGATTTACCGTACCAGGGTTTAGGCACTGTGTTGATACAAAGGAGTAAAGTAATTGCATATTCTTCTCGATAACTCAAATCTCACGAAAAGAACTACACCACTCATGATCTGGAATTAGGAGTAGTAGTCTTTGCTCTTAAATTGCGGAGACACTACCTGTATGGCACCGAATACACGGTATTCACTGATCATAAAAGCCTTGAACACATCTTAGACCAAAAAGAGTTGAACATGAGACAACATCGATGGTTATAGTTGCTCAGTGACTATGATTGCGACATTCGCTATCACCCTGGAAAGGCAAATGTGTTGGCAGATGCCCTAAGCAGGAAAGAGTGCCGTAAACCTCTCAGAGTAAGATGTTTTAGAATGACAATTAGATCACCTCTTCCATCAAATATTCTTGAGGCTCAGTGCAAGGCACTCAAGGAAGAAAACTGATGAGTGTCTAAATACTCATCATTTTTGTACCTTTTAGACTTCAAAAATATCTGAAAACACTCAGAAATGCATCAAAATGATAAAAATATCATAAATAAGTGTCTTATGTGTTTTAAATGCAAAAATACCAAAAACAAGTGAAAAACGTATCAAGTTTGCATAATTGGCAGTTTTAGTCCCCCAAGTTTCAAAAGTTGTCAAAAATAGTCCCTGGTAAATCAAAATGAAGAAAAATGTTATTTAAAGTCCCTAGGGATTCATGAGTTGTCAAAATTGGTCCTTGAAATTTAAAATTGCAAAATTACAACTTTAGTCCCTAAACTTTGAAAAATGACATAAATGGTCCTTGGATATTTAAAAATGGAAAATAATCAACTATGGTCCTTGTACTATTCATATTTGGCAGGAATGGTCCTTGTGTGAACTTTGGAAAATGGGCAGGTTCAACCCTTCAAGTTTGGTGGAATTACATGAATGGTCCTTGTGTTTATAAGCTACAACAAACGGACCCTTGGTTATTAATAACCCAAATCCAATCCAGTCCAACCCCAAACCCAATCCCAGGCCCAATATCCAACCCGACCCAGTTTTTAAAATATAAAACCGCCATGCCATTTGTTCCTCTTCCTCACCCAAACCTGCATACCAAAACCAGTGGTTTTAACCACCTTTCCACCTTATCCCCCCACATGTTTACCTAATCCCTAACACCTCCACAAACACCAAGAAGCATTAAATGCTAAAAACCTGCTTTAAGACTTTTGGCGCCAAAATGACAAGTGTGTGGTTTTGATGAATTCGTATGATCCAATGGTTGCAACAAGGTGGGAAATAACCAGAGGTCGACAAGGAACTCAAGAGGATCATTATAAAGAAAGAACAAAGCAGAGAAGAAGAGTAACTAGTGTAATTTTATTTAGCTTATGTCGTTTTTATATAATTTAAATTTCCAGTGCATTTCAAAGCTTTCAAACATCTTGTAATCTTATTTCAGTGTAATAAAAACATATTTGATTTCAATTTCAGTTCTTGTGTACGAATTCAGTATATGCAATTTTCATGTCCACATTCTCAAAATATTCGAATAATGTTATTAGTTGTTGCTAAGAACTCTTAAAGCTCTCAAAAGCTCCTAAATAGCTTCTCAAAGCTGTTACGAACTTTAAAATCCATTTTAAACTTAAAACACATAAATACAAAAAAAAAATAGGATAAATAGGGTGAAAAATCAAAAATCAAGGACAAAGAATCAAGACAGCAGTAGCAGTGTTGAATATGGAATAAAAGTTGGTTTAGAACCTCATGGGAGGTAGTAGGATGGTCCTTCATATCTAGTTCATGGTTTCTCAGCTTGGATGTCATTTTGTAAGAACTTTTATTATTTTTGTGATTTTACTGTTCCATTGCTTATACTCTGCTTATTTCTAGTTCTTGTAGCTTATTGTTATCTATTTAAATTAAAGTTTAATATTGTAGATTTGTTGATTAGTTCTCAACTTTCTTAAAAATCTTGTATTAACTGTCATAAAAGTATAAAATAGAAGCTAGGGTAATTGTAGCTTAAGCTAGTATTTCTGTGTTCATATAAGCTTAATAACTCATAACAAAGTGATAAAAAGCAGTTTCAATAACCTTGGTACTCATTTGCTTTAAAAAAACCAAAAATCATTCATATAAAAGGTTGTTTGGATTTGCTGAGTTTGTTAACTCAGAGGATGTTTTGGTTGATATTTCTAGTTTGTACATGTTACCTTATGTCTAAATAGGTTAGTTTGACCATAAAATACAGAGCTTGTTTGCTAAAAAGTCAAATTCATCTTTAATCTTAACTTATTTGTTAACTGTTAGGAATTTGGATTGCCAAATTCACCATACATGCTTAAAAGTTGTTAATATAGCTTTAGATAACCTCATATCACCTTAATACAACATAATCAGTCAACTAGAAGTGATTAAAATTCATCAAAGTCAACTTAGATCATTTTCTTAAAAAGTCAAAATCTCCCCTGTGCACAGTTGAGCTAGTCTATTTCACAAGCTCATCAAGAGCTCATTAGCTAGCTTAAACTTGTGTGCCTTAGCTTTTTGAGAAGCTCACCTAGCTGTCTCAAAGTTACAGTGCTTATTTTCCATCTTTTAGCTTATTTAATAGGGCTGCAAGTAGCCTTTTGTTTGTCCCATTTCATGTGAACACTGAGCAATCAGTGCTTATAAACTTTTTCACATGCTCATAAAAAGCTCACCAGTGAACATCACAGTGAGAGCTTTAGCTTTTTGGAAAGCTTAGTTGGTTAACTTGACAATTCCAGTGTTCTTTTGCAATTTCAAGCTTATTTAAGTGCTAAAAAATAAGCTGGAAAGTGCCTAGTAACTTTAAAAGTGTCATGTTTAACAGTTAAGCTAGTGCTTATTTGGAGTATATTAAGTGCTTATTTCTAAGTAAATTTGCTTTTTCAATTGTCATTTTAGCTTATCATCATTTACTTAGCTTATTTTCAGTTCATCCTTGCTTATTTATTAGCTTATTAGCTACTTAGCTTAATCCTTGTGCTTATTCCATTTTCTTGCCCACTGTTAAGTAATAATAAGCTAAAACTGAGCTTATTAGTGGATTTTATAAAAAGTTATAGTTTTAAAATTTGCTTATTACATTGTGCTTAATTAGTTTGTAAAAGAAAAAGTCCAAAAAGAAAATAAAAATAAAAAGTCCATTGCTGGGATTCGAACCCTGGCCACCCAGCTCACCACACACACACGCTACCAGTTGCCCTTGGGTCTTTGACTGGTTATAGTTTGCACAATTTAATACATTACCCTTGTTTTCTAAATTAGCTTATACGATTAAGTTAGCTTATTTCTAGCTTAATTAAACAAGTTTTCACACCTTTTGTATTTTTCTTAGCTTTGTATTAGTATAAAGTATTTTTATAAAAGTTTGATTTTTTTCTTAATAGTTTTAGTATTTTTAATCATTTAATTAGCTTAAAATAGTATTTAATTCATAATAAAAAATATAAAAGTAAAAAATATAAATCTTTTTTCTAAAATTTTCTTTTGTCATTTAGTAAGTAAAAAAATTGTTTTTACACTCGTAGGACTTTTATTTTACAAATTTTACGTTTTACTTGCTTGGCGCTCGTAATTTTTATATATAGCGCACGTTATCATTCTAGGTCACGTTTTTAGGTAATTTAGGTTACGTTTTAATTAAAATAGTTTATTTAAGTTATTTTGTTTTATAAATCAAGAAAAACATCATTTTAAAAATAGTGATAGCGTTTATTTAATATATTTTAGCTTTTTAATTTTCTTTAATTTGCATTTAAGCGCCTATAATTTACAAACTTTTTCTTTAGGTATAATTATTCCCAATCATAACTTTTTCCCATTCAATATCACTCGATCACTACACGTTTAGATTTAATCGTACAGCTCGTTGGGACTTAACGACATGAGAAAACACTGTACTCTCCTGGATCTAATTGCATTTCGTTTTCAGACTGTTTGGACTTTTTATTACGGTTGACCATTCACAAGTGGTTGACTTGTGTGATAAAACCTGACCGTCTGGAGCGAATCAAAAACCGACAAAACGAGAAAATCCATGGTATGCAAAAAAATGAGAACGGGTTCGTGAAAGATCATATGGTATGTTGTTTCAATGACAGAAGTTGGATTCCATTCTACGGGGGAATATGTGACCATATCATGCACGAATCTCAAAGTATTTCATACATCCGGGTTCCGACAAAATGTACCAGGACCATAACAAACTCTACTAATGGCCAAACAAGAAGGCTGAGATCACTGAGTATGTCGAAAAATGTCTAACGTGCTCTATGTTCAAAGCTGAATTTTAAAAACCCTCCGGCTTACTAACAAAACTAGAGATTATAGTATGGAAATGGGAAAGGATTTCTATGGACTTCATCACCAAACTACCTAAAACGTCTAGCGGCTTCGACACTATTTGGGTCAATGTTGACCATCTTACCAAATCCGCACATTTCTTACCCATCAAGGAGACCGACGAGATGAGTACTCTTGCACGGTTATATCTAAAGGAAATTGTCTCACGGTATGGAGTGCCGATTTCTATAATCTCTAACCTAGCCATTTCACATCTAGATTTTGGTAGTCACTTCAAAGGCTATGGGTACCTGATTAGACATGAGCACTATGTATCATTCGAAGACCAATGGTTAAAGAAAAAGAACTATTCAAACTTGGAAGACATCCTTCGATCATGTGTGATCGATTTTGGAAAAGGTGGGTATAGACACTTACTGCTAGCGGAATTTCCTACAACAATAATTACCACACCGGTATCAAGGCAACACCATTTGAAGCACTCTATGGCCGAAAGTGTCGGTCGCCTATTTGTTGGCCAAAGTTGGAAATGTCCAAATCACTGGACTTGAAATCATTCAGGAAATGACGGAGAAAATATTTCAAATCAGAACACGATACGGTCACTATGAGTTCCAAGTGATGTCATTCGACTTGACCAATGCTCCAACGATATTCATGGATTTAATGAATCGAGTGTGCAAACCTTACTTGGAAAAATTTGTAATCCTGTTCATCGATGACATTCTTATCTATTCCCGTGACAAAGAAGAGCACACAAAACATCTAAAGACCATCTTGGAATTACTCAAAAGGAAGAATTATATGCCAAATTTTCCAAGTGTGATTTCTGGATCCAAACCGTGCAATTTCTTGGCACATGATTGACAGCCAAGGCATTCACGTCGACTCAGCAAAGATCGAAGCTGTTAAAAATTGGGCACCTCCTACAAACCTGAATGTTTATTAAAGGTTTCTCCAAAATTTCCAAATCCTTGATGGACTTCACACAGAAAAACTAGAAGTTTATCGGGGGAGAAGATCAAGATTGCTTTCCAACTATTGAAACAAAAACTTTGTGAAGCTCCAATCTTAGCATTGTAAGAAGGAGTTAATGACTTCGTGGTATATTGTGATTTACCGTACCAGGGTTTAGGCACTGTGTTGATACAAAGGAGTAAAGTAATTGCATATTCTTCTCGATAACTCAAATCTTACGAAAAGAACTACACCACTCATGATCTGGAATTAGGAGTAGTAGTCTTTGCTCTTAAATTGCGGAGACACTACTTGTATGGCACCGAATACACGGTATTCACTGATCATAAAAGCCTTGAACACATCTTAGACCAAAAAGAGTTGAACATGAGACAACATCGATGGTTAGAGTTGCTCAGTGACTATGATTGCGACATTCGCTATCACCCTGGAAAGGCAAATGTGTTGGCAGATGCCCTAAGCAGGAAAGAGTGACGTAAACCACTCAGAGTAAGATGTTTAAGAATGACAATTAAATCACCTTTTCCATCAAAGATTCTTGAGGCTCAGTCCAAGGCACTCAAGGAAGAAAACCGACCGGACTAGAGAAAATCCATGGTATGCCAGAAAATGAGAACGGGTTCGTGAAAGATCATATGGTATGTTGTTTCAATGACAGAAGTTGGATTCCATTCTACGGGGGAATACGTGACCTCATCATGCACGAATCTCACAAATCAAAGTATTCCATACATCCAGGGTCCGACAAAATGTATCAAGACCATAACAAACTCTACTAATGGCCAAACAAGAAGGCTGAAATCACTGAGAATGTCAAAAAATGTCTAACGTGCTATATGTTCAAAGCTGAATGTTAAAAACCCTCTGGCTTACTAACACAACTAGAGATTATAGTATGGAAATGGGAAAGGATGTCTATGGACTTCATCACCAAACTACCTAAAACTTCTAGCGGCTTTGACACTATTTGGGTCATTGTTGACCATCTTACCAAATCCGCACATTTCTTACCCATCAAGGAAACCGACGAGATGAGTACTCTTGCACGGTTATATCTAAAGGAAATTGTCTCACGGTATGGAGTGCCGATTTCTATAATCTCTAACCGAGCCGTTTCACATCTAGATTTTGGTAGTCACTTCAAAGGCTATGGGTACCTGATTAGACATGAGTACTACGTATCATTCGAAGACCAATGGTTAAAGAAAAAGAACTATTCAAACTTGGAAGACATCCTTCGATCATGTGTTATCGATTTTGGAAAAGGTGGGTATAGACACTTACTGCTAGCGGAATTCTCCTACAACAACAATTACCACACCGGTATCAAGGCAACACCATTTGAAGCACTCTATGGTCGAAAGTGTCGGTCGCCTGTTTGTTGGCCAAAGTTGGAAATGTCCAAATCACTGGACTTGAAATAATTCAGGAAATGACGGAGAAAATATTTCAAATCAGAACACGATACGGTCACTATGAGTTCCAATTGATGTCATTCGACTTGACCAGTGCTCCAACGATATTCATGGATTTAATGAATCGAGTGTGCAAACCTTACTTGGAAAAATTTGTAATCGTGTTCATCGATGACATTCTTATCTATTCCCGTGACAAAGAAGAGCACACAAAACATCTAAAGACCATATTGGAATTACTCAAAAGGAAGAATTATATGCCAAATTTTCCAAATGTGATTTCTGGATCCAAACCGTGCAATTTCTTGGCACATGATTGACAGCCAAGGCATTCACGTCGACTCTGCAAAGATCGAAGCTGTTAAAAATTGGGCACCTCCTACAAACCCGAATGTATATTAAAGGTTTCTCCAAAATTTCAAAATCCTTGATGGAATTCACACAGAAAAACTAGAAGTTTATCGGGGGAGAAGATCAAGATTGCTTTCCAACTATTGAAACAAAAACTTTGTGAAGCTCCAATCTTAGCATTGTAAGAAGGAGTTAATGACTTCATGGTATATTTTGATGCATCATACCAGGGTTTAGGCATTGTGTTGATACAAAGGAGTAAAGTAATTGCATATTCTTCTCGACAACTCAAAACTCACGAAAAGAACTACACCACTCATGATCTGGAATTAGGAGTAGTAGTCTTTGCTCTTAAATTGTGGAGACACTACCTGTATGGCACCGAATACACGGTATTCACTGATCATAAAAGCCTTGAACACATCTTAGACCAAAAAGAGTTGAACATGAGACAACATCGATGGTTAGAGTTGCTTAGTGACTATGATTGCGACATTCGCTATCACCCTGGAAAGGCAAATGTGTTGGCAGATGCCCTAAGCAGGAAAGAGTGCCGTAAACCTCTCAGAGTAAGATGTTTTAGAATGACAATTAGATCACCTCTTCCATCAAAGATTCTTGAGGCTCAGTACAAGGCACTCAAGGAAGAAAACTGACTGAACGAAAAAATCCATGGTATGCCAGAAAATGAGAACGGGTTCGTGAAAGATCATATGGTATTGTGTTTCAATGACAGAAGTTGGATTCCGTTATACAAGGGAATATGTGACCTCATCATGCACGAATCTCACAAATCAAAGTATTTCATACATCCGGGTTCTGAAAAAATGTACCAGGACCATAACAAACTCTACCGATGGCCAAACAAGAAGGCTGAGATCACTAAGTATGTCAAAAAATGTCTAACGTGTTCTATGTTCAAAGTTGAATGTCAAAAACCCTCTGGCTTACAAACACAACTAGAGATTATAGTATGGAAATGGGAAAGGATTTCTATGGACTTCATCACCAAACTACCTAAAACTTCTAGCGGCTTCGACACTATTTGGGTCATTGTTGACCATCTTACCAAATCCGCACATTTCTTACCCATCAAGAAGACCGACAAGATAAGTACTCTTTGCACGGTATAAAGGAAATTGTCTCACGTTATGCCGATTTCTATAATCTCTAACCGAGCCGTTTCACATCTAGATTTTGGTAGTCACTTCAAAAGGCTAAGGGTTGATTAGACATGACCTTTAGTATCATTCGAAGAATGTGGTTAAAAAAAGAACTATTCAAACCTTGGAAGACATCCTTCGATCATGTGTGATCGATTTTGGAAAAGGTGGGTATAGACACTTACTGCTAGCCGAATTCTCCTACAACAACAATTCCCACACCAGTATCAAGGCAATACCATTTGAAGCACTCTATGGTCGAAAGTGTCGGTCGCCTATTTGTTGGCCAAACTTGGAGATGTCCAACTCACTGGACTTGAAATCATTCAGGAAATGACGGAGAAAATAGTTCAAATCAGGAAACGACTTCAAGCTGCTGGAGGTCGACAAAAGAGTTATGCCGATGTAAGACGAAATAGCATGGAATTCCAAATTGGTGATAGAGTCATGTTGAAAGTATCACCTTGGAAGGGAATGGTCAGATTCAAAAAATGAAGAAAACTAAATCCCCGATACATTGAACCATTCAAAATCCTGGAAAGAATCGGTCCAGTGGCATAAAAACTTGAACTTCCTGAGGAACTTAGTAGAGTGGACAATACCTTTCACATATCAAATTTGAAGAAGTGTTTGTTAGATAAATCTCTGGTCATTCCACAAAAAGAGATCAAACTTAAAGACAAGCTCAACTTTATCGAAGAGCTGATAGAAATTATAGACTGAGATGTCAAACAATTAAAACAAAGCCGTATTCCGACTGTTAAGGTTAGATGGAACTCAAAGAGAGGACCGGAGTACACATGGGAGCGGGAAGACTAAATTCGTGCTAAATACCCACGCCTCTTCTCCAAGTCAACCCCGACAACTACCACAGCTTAAATTCCGGGACGAAATTCTCTTAAGGGGTAGGTAGTTTAATAACCCGTAATTTTTCAAAGTCGTTAATTATTGTAAACTCGAATTAATTTCAATGAAAGCTTTTAACAACTTTCGAGTCAGATTTTTTTACAACGAATTATATTCGTCAATCCAATATGTGACGTAACTTACATACCAATTAAACGGGCTCCCACGCGTACCAACATTAGATTTATCATCGGGTTCACCAACCGGTTTAATTTAATTGGCCTTGCGGATCAAAAACCAAATCAGGCCACTAATATTTCTTGGGCCTTGACCCACCATAATTAACCAATACAAAACTTGACCCAATAAACACTAGCCCATTTCTTTTCTTGTGTGGCCTTGTAGCTGCGATCCAAGATCCAAAGAAAATCACATAAGGAACATTTGATATAACTTGAGAATTATTAGAAGCATGCTACTCTTTTTCTTCTTTGTGTGTTCCCTCGTCCATACACCTAGTACATAAAATCACCATTTACATGTATGTTAAACCTTACCAAACATATTAACCATGGATTAATGTGCTCCCCACTCCTACCATCTTGAAGAGACTTTTCATCTTTTTCTTTTCTCTTGTGTCAAACAGATAGAAGCAAAGACCACACCACACGTATGACTATCATTTTTACCAAGTTTCCATGCAAACTAGGGGGTTATTTTAATGGTTAGTCCATTCATGAGTCTTTTCCATATAAGCTAGCTAACATAAACACACGTTTTCACACATTCAAACTCACAAACTCAACCACTGTCTCATTCTCGTTACTTCCAAGGATAGAAAAAATGATTATTTTGCTAGTGATATTGTTCTAAGTCCTAAAAGTGTCTTTTAGTTAAGCTTGCTAAGGGTATAACTTGTGGGAAGTTTTAGTCGGGTTACGGTTAAGCTTTGGAAGCAAGGGTTCACGAGTTGGGTTGAAGTTCTTGTTTAATCTCACACGACACATGTCTCTAAACACTCAATGTGTGACTACATTCCTCTTGAAACTCTCTACTACTTCTTTTACTTCATGCATACATGTAAAAATATGTTAGGATGTGTACTAGTACTTTGGTGAAACTCAAAAGCTTCATTGGTTTCTTCTTCCATTTTCATGCGAACACATACATCATTACATTTACTCAATGCATGCTTATGTGATATAAAATATGTTATGTTAGTAGAGCTTTTGTGAACGTTTTCTTTTTTTTCAACCTTATATGAATCTATACGAGTAATGTTGAGATGATAAAACTTGTTTTCAAAAACTTTAAACGTAAACACATACATCTTATTATATCTTCAAAACCCTTGAAGTGGTGGAAACATGGAAGAACTAATTTGCAAGCCATTATGACAAACTCGCATGCAACCAGTAATTTAAACTTATAAATATGTTAACACACGTAAGTTGGATATAACTTGTGGTCTTCCTAGCCCACGAAGTGACCAAAGTCTAGCTCACACACGCTAATGAACACCCTAAAAAAGCACTTATATATAAGAACTCTCACATTTTGAACAAGCACCAAAACTTTTCCTTGAAAAACCACCACAGGATTGAGTTCTATTTTTGTTGAATAAATGATCTATCGTGAAACTTTTGAGCCTAATCTGATTCTTCATAAGCTGGTCGAATAAGCTGCTATGGTAAGCCACTAAAATAAGCTTCAACGCACCTTGAACTATCCCTAAACCTAGGCCTAAGAACATTAATCAATCGGGCCCTATTCTTTTAATTAAACACCTTTGTGGGCTTAAAAGCCCAAAACTGTTTTTCGAAAATAAGTGGCCCATATGTTAGGTCACAAGGTTTACCACACAAGCTTATATGAGAGATAGAGAGGCGATTGAACAAGTTATACACACACACACACACGTATGAGTAAAGACGGTTTAGGCGTAGAGTGTAGTGAAAGAAAAACTTGAACAACCAACCTTCAAATGAAGGTTATTACAAAGTATTTATAGGCAAGGAGCTAGGGCAACACTCCTACTCCTTCCCTTTCTCCTATGGGCTTGGGCCTATGCTCATGGGCCTTCTACATAAGCTTAAGGCTAATAACAAACATAAAGGCCATAATAAGCTAACTATTACATATGAGTAACTAACACTTGAATAAGGTTTAGGAGTGATTCCAACAATCTCCCCTCAAGTGTTATTACATATGAGTAACAAACACTCAAGTGTTGGTGATGAAAAGCGGTGAAGGCGTTGATGTAATAGTAGCTTTGGCGTCTTCTGACATTCTTCTTTCTTGTGAGAAGAATTGCCTTGATTTGAACAATCTCCCGAGTGTAGAGAGATAGTTTACTTTTTAGCGGTTATGCTTTGACGTCATCTTTAACTTTGTTCTTTGATCATTGTTCTTTGTGATGAAAGTGATAGTGTGTTGTTATGCGCATCATATGCATAAGTCTCGCTTCCTGCTCCAGTGTCTCCGCGTCATTCTTCAACATGCTCGCACGCTCTTTTGGCGTTGGAATTGAGTCTTGATGGAGTTCTTTAAGTCTTTAACTTTGTAGATTCTCTGTGACGAAGAATCATTCACTTTGTGTTGCTTTTGGATAGAACTTCCATTAGTGATAATGTTGGCGTGAGCATGAGAAATCTGCCACGATCATTCCGCTTTGGAGCTTCCATAAGAAGAAAACATTTAAACGGTTAGTAATAAGCGGATTCGGGCACTTACAAGTTTGAACTTCGAGAGTGTTAACAGCATAGTGTGAAAACACAACTCTAATTCTTACAAGGCGTTCGAATCGAGTCCCACAAGTGAGATAACACGATGTACGAAGTACACCTACGATTAGGATGAGTCGCCGAGGTACACGAAGCATCACCTCACGCTAGACCGTTTGAGACCACTAAGCGCAATCCACGGGAGTTGCCGGAAGCGACTATTTGTCGAGGTTTTGATGTTGACCTGGCAGGAGTTTCCATTCAATCAGCGAGGATCACAAATGTGAACCTCTCATAAATGTTCAATATTCTCTATTGGACTGTTGGGATAAGAAGTGGGTGAACGATCATTATAAGGGAGACTTTCAATCTCTCGGATCGACTTCAAAATCAAAGAGACCATCGTCACTTTCTAATGAAAGTGGACTGATGTGAGTGAGTTCATCGGTGAACTCCTCAAGAAGAGGATAGATCAGGCTGGTGGGAGTGATGCCTCAACATACTTGATGTTTCCATAAGAAGCACAATCGTCGCTAAAATCGAAGAAAGTTTCAAAATGATCTAGAGAATACTCAAGAGGGGAAAGAGAATCACACATATGCTCGGAAGTTCCTGTGACTCTCTCGGGATTGGGACAAGGTTCTCAACACTAGACTTTATGAGATTCGTCCGATTCCTTTCGTGAGCAGTGTCAAGATGCTCATCCCCATGTTTAGAGAGTGAGTGGGAGCTTGGCGTGTGATAGCAGTTGTTTGAGAATGAATCTCAAGCTGTGGGATATCAACCGATGAACTTGATGAATCTTTATAGAATTGAAGGATATCAAGTGTATCCTCATCATCACTGTCATCGGAAAAAAGCGAAATTGAGAGCTAGATCTGCGCTTTTTCTTTTGCAATTGATTCCCTAATAGATTTTTCTAACGCTATTTGGGAATTTATTTTAGCGATGCTCTTGATAGCAATTCTTCCATCGATTTCTCATGTGAATTTTGAATGATGGGACATTGTGGGAGTGGAGATTTGTCAAAACCGGAAGGTTGACATTGATAATCATCATGAGGACCCCAAAATATATACAAGAAAAAGCTGGGAGCATTTAGAAATCTTTGTTTTACTCAATTCCTCATTCTTTTCACTAACTCGAAGCTCTAGATAAGTGTCTTGTTGGGTTTCTTTGAGGAGTTTGAGTCATTTGGCCTTTGGAGGTTGGTGCGTGATATGGATAGTCGTAATTGTTACAAGGAAATGGATTCCTGTTTGACAATCGAGCTGAAATGGGGACCTCCACAGTACTCACAACAAAATTATTGTTGTGGCTGGTCATGTGAATAATATGGAATTTGGTAATTTCCAAGTCCCGAGTGTTACTGACTGTTCATAGACAAAAGCGCGTTTCGGATTGACACTCAAATCCTTGGTGAGGACCTCCACAAAACTCACACAGATATGTCAACATCTCATGATGTGGTGGTGGTAGAATGAATCGAGATGTGTCATGGTAAGGATAGGGGCTTGGTTATAGGCGGACCCATCTCCCGATTCTACCTGCTACGGTAGGGACAATTCCCACCATTATGAGGACCACCACACGTTGGCAACCAAAATGGTGTGGATACGACTATAGGAAAGAATCAAAAAGGTTCTGAGAGGGTTGGGATGAAGAATCAAAGATGTGAGGGTAAAGATGGATATTTTTGGATTTTGGATAAACATTTTGGAAATATAAGAAAAAAATCTTTTGGGTTTTTTGTGTTTGTTGCCGATTTTTTAAAATATTTTTGGAACGTTTGTTTTTATATAATAATAAGAAAATATGAACAAGGATGGTAAATATACAATGGATGTATATTCAACAACACCGATGCTTCAAATTAAATAATGCAAGACACCTCCACAGCGTGGCCGTAAAATTTGATCCGCTCCGAACGGTTTATCTTTTATTAGTCAACCACTTGTGAATGGTCAACCATAAAAGTCAAGCATTTCGAGCAAAATGCAATTAAGTCGAGAGGAGTATAGTGTTTTCCGGGTCGTTAAGTCCAACGGTGTGAAACGTAATATAAGAATCTGTGATCGGGTGAAATTGAACCGGAAAGGGGTTATGATTGATTAGGTGATTAAACTAAGGAAATTAAATCTATAAAAGACTTTGAAGTCATTTTAATTCTATATTTAAAATCGTTTAACGATTAAAACCTAAGACGTACGTTTAAATAAAATTACGTGAACGTATGAAATAAAACGTGAAAATGAAGAAGTAAAATACCTACGGATATGGAAAATACATTTTTACAATCCTAATGATGCAAGAAAATTTTGAGAAAAAGAAAATTATTTTTATGACTATTTATTTACTTATTATTAATTAAAAACTATTTTTAACTATTTAAAAATACAAGAAAATATAAAATTAACCTAAAAAATGAAATTATAAATTGGAAAAATCTAAAATATTATAAAACTAATTTTAAAACTGAAAATATATTTTTTAGACTTTTTAAATAATTATTATTAATTAAAAACTAATTTAAACTAATTAAAATTAAGAAAAATAACAAATGAACAGTAAAAATAATGAAACTTTACAAATCTAAAATATATTCTTAATCTAGGAAAAATAAAAAGTTAAAAAGCCCACTAATAAGCTGAATTAGGCAAATAAGCAATTTGAAAAAGCACTTGAAATAAGCAATAAGCTATCCAAAAGCTATTATAAGCTACTAAAGCCTAAATCTAACCTAAAATGAGCTAATGCAACACGTTGGGAAGTAAAAAGCACAAGCTACAGAAAAACAAAACTTCATGACAGTTTTAATAACTATATGCCAAGCGGCCTAAGGCCCTACTTTATGCACTATATTAAGCTATCTAGAAAAATCACAAAAATAAACTAAAAATACCTAGCTGTAGATCACCAACCAAAGTGCTATAATCCAAAATTTCAGCTATTAAGGACTTATAATGAATCTGTGAAAATTCCACAAAGTTTTGCAAAAATCACTTTTTCACCCTTTTTTTGACTTTTTGACAGTTTTAGAAATTTGACTTTATTGAACTTGTGAGCTTATGAAATGGAGTGTGAATGATGTTTTAAGACAAAATAAGACTGAAATAAGCTAGATTAACTAATTCTAAACCTATATGCAAGTTTCCAATCCTATATCTAACTGATATCTTTGATAAGATCGGATATAATGAGATTTTGACTAAAATGCAATGCGTACGAAAGCTTTATAGTCTAAATGAGTTTATGTATACTAAATAAGACTATGCCAAATAATCCTAACTACTGATAAGCTCTAAAACTCCAATTAATAGCTTATTCCAAACACTAGTTTCAAGACTTGTTTAACAAGATTTTCGAACACAGGCATTCAAGCCTAGAAGCACCAAGATAAGTAGAACAAGTACTTGATAAACAAAATGAATTCACCAATAAGCTAACACATGCATTGATGGACTAAGATAAGCTACAATAAAAAAACAAAACAACCAAGGGAAAAGCAGGAGGAGCATATTTTACTAGGGGGAGAAAGCAGTTGGCAATAAGAACTACCTTAGGAAATTCCAAGCTAAGAAAGAAAGGAAAATAAGCATCTAATAAGCAATAGCAAACTAACCTAATTAAGCTAAAACCAATTGAGAAAATCTAAATGACTTAAATAGAGAACCTGCTAAGCACTTCAAAAAGCAACTTAGATTGCTGTTGTGGTTACTACCTAACGTCACAGCCAAAAGCAGACAAGGGTAGCTTGTTGAGGGCTTATGTTAAGTTGAAAGGTTAGCTTCAATTCCTACATCTTCTGAAACAAAGTTAGACTAGAGAGGATTTGAGATAACCAAATGAAGCCAAGCATAAACTTGAAACAACTTGAACTTGAGCTTGGCTTATCTTTTTTAAAACTTAACTAATAACTAACAAGAGCACTTTTTAACACAACAGGTTTAGCAATAAGCACATAAGCATTATGAACTTAATTGCATATAAGAAGAAAATGAGCTAGAAACTGAATCTCGACTCGAAAAAAAAAAAAAAAAAACTAAGACTCCTTATATCAATGGCATACATGACTATTTATACTAAAAGCTAGGTCTTCACTCTCTTTCTTACATTATACGTGAGATTAAACAAACAAACTTGTGCTTTCTTGACTTCTGCAAACACCGGTAGCTTGTGACTCTGTCTTGGGTGATGGGTTGAGAAGCAGAAGGGAAAGCAGGGGATAGGAAGTTGAGTGTTGCGAGTTGTTTTGAGTTAGTGGGAGAAGAGAAAAAGGGAGGAGGGAAAAAGGGTGTATGGGTTTTTGGGTTAAAGGGGTTGGATTAGGTTTTGTGGTATTGGGTGGATTGGTTTATGTTTTGGGTTTATAAAAGATAGGTCAGGTTGTATTAATCACAAGGACCATAATTATCATTCCCAATTCTTCAAGGGTTGATCTTGCCAACTTCCAAAATTTATCACATGGACCAATCTTGCCAATCTTCGATAGTACAAGGACAAAAATAATTATTTTCCATTTTTTTTTCATTTCCAAGGACTATTTTTGTAAAATACCAAAAATCCAAGGACCTAAACTGCAATTTTCCAAAAGTATTACAAGGACCAATTTTGACAAGTTAGAATTACCAAAGGACTAAAAATGTTAATTTTCCAATTTAAAATGTCTAGGGGTAAATTCTGTCAATCTTTGAAATTTCAGGGACTAAAGTTGCCATTTTACAAAACTGAGCTTTATAAGGCTAATTTTGACAACTTAAAAATTCACGAGGGCCTTTTTATGAAAAATTACATGTTTTGAATAACCAGGGACTAGATTTTGACAATTATTGCATAAAATACCGTCTCTAAATTTTTTTCTGTCTTTTTGAGACTTTTCAAAGTGTTTTTGACAGTTTTTGCAGTGTAGAAGGAACAAAAATGATGAGTATTTAGACACTCATCAAGTTTACGTAGGGTTCCCTGTGAGAATGAAACAAGCTTCTTGAGAGAAACTTGAGTGGATAAGAAGGTTTAGTGCATGCGTCCTTTGGGTCCATGGTTTTAATCTTCAATACCGGCGTCACTAAGTGACAACCAGTAGCATATGAATTGAACGATTATGCGCCTAAGTTGAATAATGGAGTATTTCTTTTCACCCTTTTTCTTTGCATTTCTTTTTAATTCTTCAACTCATTCTTTCTCCGATTCTCATTTTCTCATAATCATACCTAAGGACTTCTAAATACTAACTATTTGTGGTGTCCTTGGGTAGATCCATCGGCTTCTGGCGGATCATAGAGACGATTATTCTAACCTTAGTCACCTTATAACTTCATGACTAACCTATGTTGCCATTAAAACCATTTGTGAAATCTCTCAAAGTGTTTGTGAATGAAAAACATTTTAGTACCTCTGTTGAGATAAGATTTTGCATAAATACTCCCCCTCCATGTTCTTAAGAGTTTTAGCCGTTAAAATGCACAGTGAGGAAAAAGAGCACATTTTGATTGATTCACTCAAGATAGACATTCCCAGAGACGATTCACGTGGCATAGTTAAAGAGTTGCATTGTCGGTTTTAGGTGACAAGCGCTCTAATAACTACCATGAAGGTGTAGACAATCCTCGAAAGGTTGTCAAACCCGTCAGAGTTCATGTCTACCAAGAGTTTCTAGAATGGTACATTCTACTCGGACAAGTCCTTTGCGAGACACGTTTACATCACTAGCGAACTAGCTTGAAATTATTACCCGTCCTGGACAAGTCTTTTCGAGTTACTAACAGTTAAGATCTCGTCAATTCATTGGTTAAGTCTATAGCACAAAGATTTATTTGCATTGACACAACATATTTCTTATCACGTATTTTCTCCCCCTCAAAAATGGCATATGTGATGTTATTTTTGAAAAGTTGAGAATAAATATGACCATTTAGAGTGTTGCGGGAAGAATGACCACTACGAAACAATTTTTTTAAAGTTTTAATTCAAGTACTCCCCTCAGCGAGTGATAGCGGTTGAGGTTTTGAATATCATAAGGGAAAGTACTTGTTCTTTTGAGCAAAACCTTGAAAAGTGAAAGATTTGATAGGTTTTACTCAAAGTAAAAGCTTTTAAGCTCCTTTTCTAAGGATTGTGTGAAGTGCGGGGTCCTTATTTACAAGTACGGGTTGTACATAAGCCATAAACATAATCAATCAAACATCCAAAATTATATGAAGGAAGCAATTCAGGGGTACGAAGTGCGAGTGATGTTCGGGTGTGCAAGGCGTTGAAAGCCGGTTATGTTAATCTGGGTCGACCACCGAGCATAACTCTCCAATCGTCTGGCTGATCCTTGAAACAACCGTTCATCAATCATTGTGATGATCCGTCTCACATCCCTCCTTTCAGAATTCCCGCGCTTAGGAGACCCAATTTTCGGGTTATATCCTTCAACACATATGCCATTCCATCCCTAACCGGCTTCAAAGTATGATCCCGAACTTGTGGAGTTAAGCTGCATATTAGCGGTTTCTTTGAAGTTCACTATGGTAAACAACGAAAGGTTTCTGATGAGTGTATATTGAGATAGGCGGTTGATGTCGGGAAGATCAAGCTTTAGGAAGTTGTGCAGCGTCGATAAGATTCAACGGCCAGTGGAGATCTTCTACCGCGTTCCTTGATGACAATGCGTCTTATGAAGATGAGAAGTGACTTGATAAATTGGTTGTACTTGATTGAGAATTGTCTCATGCAACCCTGTACTTTGGCAAGGTACATGTCTTCGATGTCATTGAGAGACAAATTCTCAAAGTCACAGGAGAAAGCATAGTCCTATTCATCTTGTCGTTTGACTACGATCTTCTTTAGGAATGTGTAGTCCCACTTAGACGAAAGGTTAACGTGTCACGATGGCAACGATATCCTTAGAACTATACGGCATGTTGAGACTTGAACTTGGCGGCTTATTAGAATTCGGCGTTACGCCGATGATGAATCCCATACAATGCATCTCGGTGGTATGCTTCCACTTTGGTGGAACAAGTGATTGGCATGTTCCTCAATGGCTATCTTGGGTTGAGTGGTGAATGGAAGTGTCACTTGATGTAAATTTTTCTTGAATCATAGCCACCGTAGAAAAATCCAAGTGTTGAAGAAATATCTGAAAGGAATCCTTGGTTTAGCTGGTTGGCCAATTGTTGGTAGAGGTTTGGTCCAATCGGTGTAGTATGGAGGGTTGTCCCTGTGTGTGAAGTCAATGTTTGCTTCTGGGTTGAGCCAATCCATGTTGTTAGACATAACTCGAGCAATGTTTTCAAGGTGATATTCGACCTCGAGGCACTTTGAGTTGTCTTTTAGAAGTTGAAAGCTTCATTCTTGATTCGCTTATTTCGATTTCGTCCATTTTCTTCACATGGAACTTTTCTTGCGAGAATTTTAGCATGCTCCAATGTAGAACCGTCTCACAAATTCGACCTTCTTAGGGGTAGAGTGTTGTTAACAAAAGTAGCAAACCATTCAAATTCCTATGTTTTATCGTCATCTAGCCATGATCTGACGTCGGTCTGAGGCGTCTTCTTCTTCTTCTTTTGAAGGCCTAGATGATGATTGGTTTTGAACTTGTTTGGGAGAGGTGGGTTGTTGTAGGGGCTCAAGGACCTCTTCATCGTCACACCCGTATACTCAAAGTGATCATCGGTTTTCAGTGGGGTGGTAACTAGAAATCGCTCTGAGTTTTTCGGTAGAAGAACGAGGAGGGATTTTGTTGAGCAGGCCGTTGGGAGGAGGTTGCATCAAAGAAGATTCACCAGACGCCTTGGCGTTTAGGTGCAGAGTCTTTATCCTTATCCTTGTCTTCATCGTCTCTAGGACGTTTAGACTTTTCAGCTTCGAATCTACAAGCTTCTGAAGTTGGTAGTCCAACAATGCTTGAAACAATTTTGCTTCTTGAATTGAACATTCTCGATAAATTAACATTTGTTTACAAGCTTACAACCGACCATCATTATTATTAGAAAACTAGGATCGGTTGGATTGATTGTGACGGTTAAGGGTGTTGATCGAATAGTTTGCTTAGCGATGCATAAGTTTGGATAAAAGTTGTTTGGTGAACAGCTCCTTTGTGACTTTAGGAACGTACTCTAGAAGGTACTTTTTCGTGTATCCTTCGAAAGTGATGTTGTTTCCGCTGCCCGAGCCATGGTTCGGATTCCACATAAATATAAGAAAAAGGTTTGTTACAAATATTTTGATTTTCAAGTTTAAACGTAACGATGTTGATTTGCCTAAGAGGCATATTTAGTTAGTTCACTTAGTTCGGTTAGAGCTTTTCTTGTAACTTGCAAAAACTATTAAGACGAGAAAGCTTTTAGCCTTTTCAAGTTTAATAGCTTTTACTAACTTGAAAAAGCTATTAAAATGAGGCAACTCGAATTTGTGTTTGTGTTTTATGGTAATACATGGAATTATCTTACTAATAGAAGTAGTGTTGGGACGAAATTAGTTTAGCTTCCTCAGTGCCTAAGAAACTGAGAAATTAGGTTACATTTAGTATAATGGCAACAACTACTAAAACCAAAATCGTTGACTGACATATTTGGTTTTGTCAGTAGGAAGAGATATACGGAAGGTTTTCTAAACTCAAAACAATCCTATAGCAGCTAGATAAGCTCATTCAAACGCCCCTGTATAAGCTTATAAGTTCAACCTCTATGCAATCCAATTTTGTTTTTAGTGATTAAATTTTATTAAATTAACCTTTTGATATGCTAGAGCTTTAAGCTTTTGTGTTTGTTTTGAGAGTGGAGGAACAGATGGAATGCTAAAAAGCCTAATCCGCTGAAGTTGAGCGAGCAGCGGATGGAAGAAAAGACCAACGCTACTCGGGCATTGGGAGGAGAACAGATGGAATCTTTGAAAAAGGCTAAATTAGAGATTTGAGGTCGAGAAAGCAGGAAGGTCCATTTTAAAATTTTTCCTATTTATATTTATTCTAGCATATTGTTTTACGGTCATCTAATTGTAATTAAAAAATCCCATCCAATTTTGTCGCCTTAGCACTTGAATTTGTTCAAATCTTTTATGGTCATCTCAAACACAAACAAGTAAGCTTCTAACCTTTTTTTACTTTTGTTTGGAAAGTATTAGCTTAATAATTTTATTTTTTATATTTTTTAATAAGTGGGTTTAGTTAATAAGGGGGTGTTTGGGATTACTTATTTTTACTCATTTGGTTAAGTAATGGTGTGAGAATAACAGTTAATAGAAATATGGCTAAATGCCCAAATGTAGGGAATACGTAAGCGATTTATAGAAAGTGTTCAATACCTTCCAACATACTATGTTAAAACTTTTATGTATAAATTCTATAAACAAACAATCATATAGGTTTATTATATAGTTAAGTAGTTGTCACTTTATAGCTTTAGATTTTTAGTTCGTTAAGGCGATGCCTAACATTTATAAAGGATATGATGTAAAGGTAGATTAGTAATTTACATTATTCCAATAGTTTTAAGTAAGTTTTTCCATATAACTTAAGGTGCTTCCCAAACACCCAAAAGAGGCTTTTCTTCACTAGAGGAAAATGGTTTCATGGGAAAAGGAAACGCAATGACAATGAGGATGCAAATGATTTAACCATTGACGGCATAAACAGTAAGTCTAATTTAACTTCTGATTTTCAGTTTAATTAGGAAGTAAAAGTTTGGCATGTGGAGCTTATTTGACTTCGGCTTATATTTCATAAGGTGTAATTTTATGGCTTATTTCGGACTAATAATAAGTCTCAAAATAAGCCGGCTGCAGGTTTTGGACCGATGGTTCACGATCGAGTAGTTAAATAGGTGTGTAGATTGTCTCTTAGTTTTCAAGCGACGGAAGATCCATCCATCTCGACATTCTTTGGTGTGACCGGTTATCATGCAATTCATCACATTCAGGCCGACACAAGTAATTCTGAGATCGTTGTCATACAATAGAAACTAATGTAGCACTTAGTGTTGATCCTGATGAACAGGGTTTGGCTTCCTTTTGCAATACAGGTAGAAGACATTCTTTATTTATTTATTTTTACTGGTCAATTAGTTTTCGCAAGTTTAATAGATAAGTTTTCATATGAATAAGTGAAAAGGTCAGTTCACCATTATACAGTACATTTAAGCTTTTAATGTGTCATTAGTTTATCATGAGCAGTTTTCGTATGCATTTGGGTAGGTGCTTATTTGTTTTTTGTACATACGTTCTTAGGCAGCCCTTTTGATTCTTGTCACAGGCAGTAGAAAAGATTATCGGCCAAGAAGGATCGAAGCATCGTCACAGGATGAGCAATGTTAGGGCGTGTTACGGCATGTTTTCGAACTATTGATGATTGATAGGTATCAGGTGCATTTGGTATAAACTTGGTCACTGTGGGATAATTGCAGTTTGAGCGCAGTTCTCTGCTCGACAACGCTTGAGCTACCCCACTCGTATATATACTAAACATCGGGAAGAAAAAAGACAAGCACGCATTAAATGCAAACTTTCCCAACTTGGTAGTCCCCGAGGTTCAGTGGCACAATTAGTCTGCGTCATTAATTGCTAACTATAGCAATATGGCAAAAATAGTCCCTAAAGTTTAAGGGGCATTGCAAGGTAAGTCCTGTAGAATTAATTGCTAACTATAGCAACTTGGCAAAATTAGTCCAAGTGTCCTGTCTACAAGTAAGTCCTTTGAAGCCAATCCATTGCATCGCGGGTTTCCACTCGTTCAAATCTATTATAAAAATTAACGTAGAAATTTGTAGCGTTACATACTTAATATCATAAATATATCTATTATATCTAATATACATTACAAATAACCACCACAGGGAGAAAGATAAAAATATTTTACAAAAACATATATATATATTTTTTTAACTTTAAGTATTTGGCACACAAGCAATACTAACCGCAACCACTTGAAAACACTTATACTTATTTAAAATCCTTGAGTCATAAGTAAAGTACCAAACGAGAATTGCCATATTAATCTGGTTCGCGTGCTAGAACCGATTATTCACACTTTTCATACTACTTCATCTTGTTGCTATATCACCGAGGTGAGTTCATAGCCCCACTTTTACTTGTTTTACAAATTTATGTGGGGGAGATACATGTTATAAATCAAAACACATGTCATTTTTGCAAATTTATGCTATGCGATCTCTTATTATTTTCAGTACCTTGCTATAAGTCCATAACCTCATGAACCTTTAATCACTACGAGTGAATGCGAATATTGTGGATAGATCTATTGGGATTGACGAATCCCGTCTATGTTATTCAGATAGAATATCTAGGTTCATTATATATGAAGGGAGAATTGCATATATATCCCTGAAAAAGCTTAAAATTGCGTATATATCCAACTTAAATATTTCCTTCAAAGCTTAAAAATTCCATATATATCTAACTTAACTTAATAATTGCATATATATGCTTCTAAACCTCTAATATATCAAATATATCAAAGTAATGATTTAATATAACTTTAAACACTAAATTATGATAATTATTATTTTAAAATGGCAATAAACACATTTGTTTTATGGGTACAATGTCACGGGGTTCAAATGAACGACTAAGAACAACATATATAAAAATGTTTAACCTCACGAAAAAATTCACCTTATCTCATATCTAATACAACTGCATGAAATAAACTATCAAATATATCATGGTTGTTATATAATATACATCACAGATAAAAATATGTTTGTAATGGCGTATATACTCTTAACAAGTTTATAATAATGAAAAAATATATTTAAGAAGTATTTTTTTATATAATTATAATTGTTATATATTTGAGAGTTGCAAATTTAAATTAAATAGTTATTTGGATATATATATGACATATTTAAGGTTTACAAAGGATATATATGTAATTATAAGTTTAGATTGGATATATATGTAAATTTTTAAGCCTTTGTAAGGATATATATGTAATTAAAAGTTTAAGCCAGATATATATGCAATTTTGAGCATTTGCAGAGATATATATATGTTATTCCTCATATATGAATTACTTTAGGTAACTGGCAAACACCTACTTTGGGGCTTGTTACTAATACCATTTCTATGATACAACAGTCAACGTTTTGTGTATTATAAACTTAGTGCAATAATAACTGTTTTTCCTGATATTTGTACTTTGAAACAATTATCACTTATATCTTGTGTTCAACTGATTAAACTATAAATCTATGGATTTGAATCAACAATTTTGTTGACCTTTTAGTATGTTTATCTCAGGTAATTAAAAGAAGCATAACTTGGCACAAGACCTCTTTGATTGGTGTCAAATAATGTTATCATTCTTTACAAACTTGAACAATATATTTTGTGTAACTTAAACAATTTGGAATCTCTTTTGTAACCGCAAACACTAAGTTTTCATTGGAATGATAACAACTTTTTAACGTCACATTTTAGAGTCGTTTTCTATGATTATGACTGTGATCTATGAAGTAATGCCCCATTTAGCCTTCATTTGCAACGTTCAAATTTCGAGGTGTTACAGATTGTATCGAGCAGTTATAGAGAACAGTTGTATTTTAAACTCGGACTATAACTACGCTCTCAAAACGGACCATTTTACACTTTACTACTTTATGCCCTCCGTGCCTACATTTTACCAACAATATGTATTGAGATTTGCTTAGCAGAATATCAAAATTGATTAAACACAACTTGATAAATTTTAATGACTTACATTTTTTAGTTAATATAGTTATGTATGGAGATTTGATTAGCAGAATATGCATGACTACTTAAAACTTTACTTAACATATATTAGTGACTTATATTTAGTATTACTGGGCTATTACAGACTTCACCATCTCACCCTATCATTATCCTCTCGGATGTCGAGATTGAGGACACCTTATCATCCACCACTGTACCAGTGGCACTCACTGTCTTAGTACCTACTTCACTGAGAGCTGCTTTCGGAGAGACTGAACCCTTTGAGGAGGGTGAAGTCACTCCTACTCCCCCAGCTGCACCTATTATGCTTGATGTACCTACTTCATCACCACCAGACTACACTCCAGATTCTCCTGCTTACACGTGAGATGATCCATATATCTTTGGTCAGGCAGGCCTTATACCTCCACTGAGTGATGACAGGCATCGGACTGAGCCATATGAACTTCACCACTACCTCTTGAGCTACCACCATCCTCACGCACGGTCTTAAGGTGTAGACAAGTTCGAGTACTTCAACCATATGAGGCACACCCATTCATGAGGCCATAAAGATACCGCCCAACGGGTTCACCTTCATTCATAATTCTCGTAAAAGGGTACATGTACACCCAAAAATTATTGTACCACCACTGACACCACCATCACCCCCTCCATCTCCTACTTCACCTCTATTCTTGGTGTTATCATCACACCCTTCATCACTTGAGCATCCACTACCACTATCTCCAGTTCCACCACTTCATCACCTCCGGCATATCATCCTCATTTGTGCCACCACCACCATCTCGACCACCATCACCCATCCCACCACCTCCTCCGAGATTCCTAATTTTTACTTATCTTCTCATATTATTCCCTCTTTCCTCCGCCCTAGGATCCGACTCCTGAGAAGGATATGCCCCTTAGAAGCGGCCCGCCTTCCTCACCTTCACCAGGACTTTGTTTCTCCTGCTCAAGTTTTGAGATGGGAGAGTTCTTTGGCTGCTGCTACCCGCCTACCCACCATTCACACTCGCATGGCGCAGCTAGAGTGTCATGAGGAGAAAATTGACATCGCTTTAGGCCATCTAGATGAGTTTCCCCTCGATCGCTTTGAGTCAGTGGAGGATATCATTCAGGATCTTGTTACTGAGCGATTGGACTTTCATAGATGATTGACTAGATTTGGGACAGAGACACTAGAGATGAATGCATAGATTTCCAGCTATCAGAGAGGGCAGGCGAAGCTCGATGATGAGATTGTACTTGCTCGCACCAAGATTGCCGTACTGGAGAGGCTCATCGAGGATATGCAGATTCGTCATCGGGAGGACATGCAACGTCTTCTCGACCAGATTTCAGAGTCCAGAGATCGTGTGGATGGAGCTCCAGGAAGTAGTTAGACCAGTTATCAGTTGTAGCTTTTGTTGTATTTCAGGATTGTAGCCACAGATGAGTGGTATGAATATTGACGCTTGTATTTTATTATGTAACAATTTGGACAAGTTATTATGACTATGTTATGTTGTGATTTTGTTATATATTGCCACGTTATGATATCAGTTTATATGAGCCGAGACGATCATTTATGGTTCCGTGTGTGTTGTGATATTATTCAGACATGTCGTGATGTTATTTATGATTGCTTTTGTTCCTGCTTGTGATGATTTATGTGTTCACATTTTGGTTGGATGATGCTATGTGATGATCTCGACAATTATGAGCTATTCGTGATATTTCCATTTATTGTGATATTGATGATTTCTGGATACTAACATATACATTTGTGGTATTTATAGAAGTATGCCTCCCAAAAGGAAGACTTCCACAATGACACCAGTACGCTATCCAGAAGTTGGTAAATGATGGTATTGCTGCAACTCTTTCAAGACGCCCCACAGAGGGTGTCCACACATACAACACTGATAACCACACTGGTGGAAGTGAAACAATAGTAACTCACAAATGCAGTTACAAGGAGTTCATGAACTGCAAACCAACATTATTCAAAGGAACTGAAGGCACTATTGGCCTTATCCACTGGTTTGAGCGAACCAAATCAATTTTTCTCCTGAGTGACTTTCGAGGGGCGCAAGGTCAAATTTGCTACAGGTACACTAATAGAAGACACTCTGTCTTGGTGGAATTCCTATGCACAACCAATTGGCATTGAGGAAGCCTTCAAGACTACTTGGATTGAAGAAGCTGATGATGAAGAAGTATTGTCCTCGAAATGAGATCAAAAATTTAGAAGACGAGTTTTATTATCTAACTATGAAGGGAAGTGATCTCAAAACCTACTTAAAAGGTTCAGGAATTAACTGCTTTGTGTCCAGCTATGGTTCCCAATGATGAAAAGTCATTGGAAAATCTCATCGGGGGCCTGCCCCGAAGCATTGAGGGTAATGTTACCTCATCCAATCCTCAATCAGTGGAATAAGTGATTGCTATTTCCTATAGACTAATGGATCAGGTTCTGAAGTACGGATCTATTCAGGGCAGTAATGACAACAAGAGGTAGGTTGATGGTCGAAGTAACAACAACAACAACTCTCACCACTACAACAATTACCGCTACAACCACAACAACAATCAATACCAAAAGTAACAACCACCACAATTAGCAAAACCATACACAAGAAGCGCCAGCTTATGTTGCTACCCCAACTAAAGGCAAGAGGTATGTTGGGAATCAACCCTTGTATGATCGATGAAAACTCCATCACAAGGGAACTATCTCTTTAGTGTAGGAAATGTCACAATATAGGCCATCGGACCGGGTATTGCAAGACTCAGCTCTGGTAGTAACCTACAACCAATGATTGTGACATCCCACGATTGTGGAGAAAAGGGGCATTATAGGAACGTTGCTCAAAGCAAGATGCCAACTAAATAAAAAATGCTCGTGGGAGAGCTTATGTGCTGGGAGACAAGGATGCTCAATAGAACCCGGACGTAGTCACGAGACGCTTTGATCGCGTCTGAGTGTTTTCGGGGTCAAAGGAACTTCCTTTTCTTCGAGCAAGTTTTTCAACCACCTAGGCAGTGAACCTAATCATTGTAGTGTAGTATTGGGTAAGCCTCGAGGATTGATATCGTTCTCTAGGGGAATAGGAATGCTACCAAGAAATATATTACGCTAAGGTGGGGGTTGAGGATGATTCTTTTTTTTTTCTTTTATTCGTTTTTAGAAAGCTAAGGTAAATATCTCGGGGCAATTGGTTAAGGGGTGGTACTTCTACCGATTACTTCTACAATCTAATTATCTATTACTACGGGTAGTCTTATATCTATTTGATGTGTGTTCATATGATGATTAAAAATATATTTACCTAGATACTATTACTCCCTAGTTATCTTTTATTGATGGTTGAATTGTCACACCTTATCTTAGCGTTGTGTTTTCTAAGGTCAGTAGGTGTGCCTATGCCTAACTCTTTGAGGTTACCTTTGGGTTTATCCCTCGAAATCCGCTAATTCATTCCTAAGTCAACTTTCACAAAGATTATTCAAGCATTAAACATAACGAAAGCCTAGTTGCACTCCTAAGCCAATTACAATTAAGAAAAGAGACAACCTAACAATAATTAATAACTAGGTTTCATAGATCTAAGCAAACACACAAGAAATTTAGCTAGACATGTTAAACAAGCAAACATACACACAATCAATGGAAGACATAATGATACTTTGGATTAAAACACTTATCTTGATGTGTAAAATAGGGTTTGGGACCCTAAGATACTGTCCAAGTTGGACTACAAACGTTTGGGGTTTTTACTCCAAAAGTTTACCTTCCTAAATGCAGAAAAATTGAATTCTATATATAGATTTACAAGTGCGACGGTGTCGCCTTATAGGTGGGACGCCGTCAGATCGCCGTCATTAGGGATTTCTCCTTGGCTAAGTCATCGATGGGACGGCGTCACCTTAGAGTTGTGACGCCGTCAATCTTCAAGTGGGACGTCGTCATGATTCTGTATCTGGGCCGTCTGAGATGAAAAGTCTGAGTGACGCCCTTCTTCTTCAAAGCCTAACGCCGTCAGGTTGTATGAGCAAAAATTCCAGGCAGTGGTGCATGTTTTTATCAAGTCTGTATAGAGGCATTAAGCCCTTTGAATGGGGCGCCGTCAGTTCATTTTGAGCAGCTTAAGTGGAGATCTTGACTTTGCCATTTTCTTCATGTATTCACTCCTTTTTGTCCAAATGTGCATCATTACAGCATTTTGCTTCCAAGAGACCTAAAAAGTGAAAAGGAACAAAATTAATCATATGAGATATAAAAGTGATCGATTAAAGGCTTAAATGACCCCTTAAAAGTGTGCGTTTAAATCTTTATCAAATATCCCTACACTTGGTATTTGCTTGTCCTCAAGCAAATGTGCTGTTGGCCAATCAATTTATAAGTTAGGGGGCATGAAGCATAGGTTTAAAATAATTCATAACAAGTAAAAGCACTGCAATAGTCATAACAAGCACGGAAATTATATACTAGCACCTCACAAGGGGTGTTTGGATTCTCTTATCTCTCGGGTTTATATGAAATATAATAAATGGAAATGGAAGATAAACACTCATTACCTTGCCTACTACATAGATTACCATAGGCTTGAGACTAGATCAAACCTCCACCGCTTTGGCTTAAGCACCTAGAAACAACTATCTAAGAGGTCTTTTCAAGGGTTGTAACGTTAGGCTTACGGTAGGGAAACAAAGGGTTTTGTTGGATAGGCGATTTTTAGTGGTGGCAAGTCAAAAATCTTATGTTACAAGCATGAAAAGCGTGGCGTTGCTAAGCCAAGACTCGACTCACTAACTCTAGATAACTTGAAACAAACATACATAAATTTAAAGACATAAATATAAGGATAGATGTAGGATGGTAGCCCGTATGTTTTTCTTCATTTTTTTTAACGCTCTCTTTTTTTTCTTTTCTATTTTTTTTCGATTTTGTTTTGCATACATTTTTACTCTACCATCCTCTACGATAACATCAAAGTATAAGGGATTTATAAGAGCATCCCTACGATTTGAAAAGAACAAAAACACTTGGAGTATTTAATTACGTAGACAAAGGAAATTTGAATTTAACGTTCCTTCCCGTTACTCCATAAAATATTACTTTATCCATGAGACCCAATCATCCCAAAACTGCGTACAAAAGATATGACTCGACTTAGCAACCATGCAAGTAACTAGATATTTGAACTAAGGGTTTAGTAATGATAACAATAATACACTAAAGGTGAGTGCATACAAGGTAGGCTAAGGTGATTTGGGTGTACATTTAGGGGTGGATTGTATACAATGCTTTTCATTGATATTCCGGAAAATTGAAACATCACGAGAACCACGAAAAGGATAGACTATGAGGGGTTAACTAGGGGTATCGTGTACTAAAGATGAGTACATCGCAAGGGTGTGGGGTAATTACTCAACCGATGTGGAAGAAGTAATTATAATACATGTTTCAATTAAGGGTTATCCTAATGCCTCTTATCACTTAGTTATTCCTAACTACACAAGTGTAGTCTCACTAGCGATCTAGGAATGCATCACAAAAACAAGTTCTAGAATCTATTATACTACTGGTACACTCTCTAAGCATTAAAGGTGAATGCTTTATTCCTAAAGATCTAGGGGATCATACATTTTGGCGTGGAATTTGAGTGGTAAGCGGTTTTGTGCTAGTCATATAACTCCTATCCATGAGGCGCTTTATTAAGACTAAAGTTTTGCTTTCATACGTAAGTAAAAATTTTAAATGTGCTAAAATTGCCCTAACTAATATTTCTCATAGTTTATTACACAAATGACCAAGGACAAGATAAATGATCCCTAAAAGTATCAAAGTTATGACAAATGAAAAAGGATAAGAATAGTTTCTAAGTTCCTGTTTTATTGTCCCTCCTACATAAACTGAACATTGTCCCTAATGTTCCCTGAAAATATCAAAGTTATGATAAAGGAAGGTAAGTAAAAGAGAAAGAAACTAGTACTCCCCGGATTAGCTCGGTAGGATCCGTGTGAAGTTGCGGTTAAATTCTTTTCAAGAAGAATGCATACGTGATAAGCTCCATTCAATGTTGAGTTTCTTCTTCTTGCCAAATATAACCTGCACACTTAAGAAAACAAACGAAACCTTCACGTAAAATCGGTGGTAAAACTATATATGACACAACTACACTAAGATATAATGCTTGTGGAATGGATGTTTGCAGATTTTCTGGAAAATTAAGACCTGAGAATTTCCAAAAATTTATAAATAGCACAGAAAATGAAAAAATTGTATAAGCTGTTTCTGCTTGACCTGATGTCGTCAGGTTTTAATCCTGACGTCGTCAGGTTGTCATGATAGAAACTAGTCTGCTGCGTTTTCCTGGAAAAATTACATCTTTAAAACCTAGAAAAATTCCTGTAAAACATCCATTGTGACTCGATACAAGAATTTGACTCTAACAAACACAAATATATATCAATTTCACTAATTGTAATTCTCATGTTCACGTTCTTTTAAAAACGTGTGTAATCTTCCCTACACTTATCTTTTTGTAAAATACCTTTATATGTAATTAAGACAAGGCTAAAGACAAAATAAACCTTTTTCACAAAATTAAACATGAGAACAAACAACAATGAAAAAGATATATGACACACAAACAAGCAAACAATTAAGCATGGGTTGCCTCCCACGAAGCGCTTTTCTTTATTTATGAGTCTTGTAGCTAGACTCAAAGTCGTGCTCTTATTTTGTCTCGCGCATGCTTACGTGCCCATATCTAAGCCATTCTAATGTTCTCTCATTTTTCTTGTACTCATCTCCTAATTCTAGGCATTTTTTATAGTACCTTTCATTTTTTTCATAAGTATGCCTAAGTCCTCGTTGTTTGTCTCTTTCACTAAGGATCAGAATGGGAGCCATCCGATTGCATGCCTCTATATCTTTGTGCTTAAACCTAGGGTGCGTACGGGGCATTTGAAAGACAAAATCCTCAACTTTATTAGAGAATGTGAGTAAACCATCAACCATCTGTTCATTCAACTTAGTCATTCTCTTGAAGGATGTTCCAAATATTACTTGAGTGAGGCTTCCATCAATGAATTCTACTAAATCTTCTAAGACCATGAATTCAACTAAATAGGCAAAACTTCCAACAAACACATGCAAGTGAGTGACCGCATCAACAACATTTTCCCCTTGATAGGCTAATTCATTCACCTTAATTTTATTATATAGATTCCTTAAGATTAAGTTTAAAGGTAAGAATGAATGCATGTAAGCATCAAAACTTTCAAATCCTATTTTACAAGGGAATTGCATGTTGAAGGGGCCATCCACCTCAATTTTACACCTAGGGTCAAAACATTGGGATGGGTCTTCTTCCATTTCAAAACTAACTTCATCGATGACCTCCCCGTTATCAAGTGCCTCTCCGTAATCAAATTCTTCATTGGGATCCGAATCGTAGAAAGGACTATGTTGTTGCCAATTTATTTCATTATGCCCTAGGTGTTTTCAAAGTGGTGAACGGGTGAAAGGTTTTGTGGGATTGCGTTTTCCATTCCGGGATTGGGAGCGGGTAGTGCAAAGTTTTTCCGGCGAAAGATGCGAATCATGGTGAGTGAGGGATTACTAACAAAGTCACGAAGAAGGGGGATAGACTACAAGGAAGCTAAAAATGAGGAAAAAATCTTACTTGATAGGAATCAAGCTAGGGAACCTAAACGAGATAGAAAACTAACTAGCTATTCTATTCCCGGCGTGGCGTAAAACTTGATGCGCGTCTGAAATGCGTTCGGGTCAAAGGAACTTCCTTGTCTTCGAGCAAGTTTTCAACCACCTAAGTGAACCTAATCGTTGTAGTGTAGTATTGGTAAGCTCGGGGGATTGATATCGTTCTCTAGGGGAATAGGAATGCTAGCAAGAAATATATTACGCTAAGGTGGGGGTTGAGGATAATTCTTTTTTTTTTTTTCTTTTATTGGTTTTTTAGAAAGCTAAGGTAAATATCTCAGGGCAATTGGTTTTGGGGTGGTACTTCTACCGATTACTTCTACAATCTAATTATCTATTACTACGGGTAGTCTTATGTCTATTTGATGTGTGCTCGTATTATGATTAAAAATGTGTTTACCTAGATACTCTTACTCTCTAGTTATCTTTTATTGATGGTTGAATTGTCACACCTTATTTTAACGCGCTGTGTTTCCTTAGGTCGAAGGGTGTGCCTATGCCCTAACTTATTGAGGTTACCATTGGGTTTAGCCTACGAAATCCGCTAATTCATTCATAAGCCAACTTTCACAAAGATTATTCAAGCATTAAACACAACGAAAGCATTGTTGCACTCCTAAGCCAATTACAATTAAGATACGAGACAACCTAACCATAATTAATAACTAGGTTTCATAGATCTAGCGAACACAGAAATTTAGCTAGACATGATAAACAAGCAAGCATACACACAATCAATGGAAGACATAATGATACTTTGGATTAAAACACTTATCTTGATGTGTAAAATAGGGTTTGGGACCCTAAGTCTGTATCAAGTCAGACTACAAGCGTTTAGGGTTTTACTCCAAAAGTCTACCTCCTAAAAATCGAGTTCTATATATAGATTTACAAGTGCGGCGGCGTGCATATAGGTGGACGCCGTCGAGTTGTCGTCATTAGGGTTTTCGTCTTGGCCAAGTCATCGATGGGACGGCGTCACTTAGGTTGTGCGTCAATCTTCAGTGGGGCGTCATCATGATTCTAGATCGAGCGTGCGAGATGAAAAGTCTGAGTGACCACCTTCTTCTTCAAAGCCCTACGCCGTCGGGTTGTATGAGCAAAAATTCCACGAGCGTGCGGTGCATGTTTTTATCAAGTCTGTATAGAGTGATGATGTCGCCCTTTGATTGGGACGCCGTCAGGTTCATTTTGAGCAGCTTGAGTGGCTTCGATCTTGACTTTTCCATTTTCTTCATGTATTCACTCCTTTTCGTCCAAATGTGCATCATTCCAGCGTTTTGCTTCCAAGAGACCTAAAAAGTGAAAAGGAACGAAATTAAGCAGTGACGGATATAAAAGTAGTCGATTAAGGGCTTAAATGACCCCTTAAAAGTGTACGTTTTAAATCTTTATCAACGTTCTTACTTAACAACCACTATGCTAAAGTTTTATTTGATTCTGGAGTCGATAAAAGTTTTGTGTCTACTACATTCGTACCCCTGCTTAACATCAAACCAACGGTTCTAGACACCATTTATGAAATTGAACTTGCTATTGGGAAACTGGTAGGCACTAACACTATAATCCAAGGTTGCACCTTATTCTTACTAAATCAACCATTTGACATAGACCTTCTTCCTATTGAACTCGATAGCTTTGACGTTGTCATTGGTATGGATTGGCTATCCAAATACCATGCTAAATCATATGTGACTAGACAGTTGTTCACATTCCTTTTAATGTGAAACCCTCATTATTCATGGAGATCGAAGTAAAACCCGTGTAAGCATCATATCCTCATCAAAGCTGTGAAGTATATAGAGAAAGGATGTCTCGCCTACTTAGCTCAAGTAACAGAGAAAAATTCGGAGGAGAACCGACTTGAAGGCGTGCCGATGGCTAAAGACTTTCGGAAGTATTTCTGAAGATTTGCGGTCTTCCACCCATCATCAAGTTGAATTTCAAATCAATTTGGTACCGAGAGCAACTCCAGTGGCTCGAGTATCATACAGATTAGATCCGTCTGAAATGCAAGATTTAGCTAACCAGCTACAAGAATTTTCATACAAAATTTTCATTCGACCAAGTTCTTCACCTGGGGGAGCTCCAGGTTTATTTGTCAAAAAGAAAGACGGGACTTTCTGAATGTGTCTACTCGAAAATTGATCTTAGGCCAGGTTATCATCAACTAAGAGTCAAAGAAGAAGATATTCCTAAAACTACTTTAAGAACGATACGGTCACTATGAGTTCCAAGTGATGTCATTCGACTTGACCAATGCTCCAACGATATTCATGGATTTAATGAATCGAGTATGCAAACCTTACTCGGAAAAATTTGTAATCGTGTTCATCGATGACTTTCATATCTATTCCCGTGACAAAGAAGAGCACACAAAACATCAAAAGACCATCTCGGAATTACTCAAAAGGAAGAATTATATGCCAAATTTTCAAAGTGTGATTTCTGGATCCAAACCGTGCAATTTCTTGGCACATGATTGACAACCAAGGCATTCACGTCGACTCTGCAAAGATCAAAGCTGTTAAAAATTGGGAACCTCCTACAAACCCGAATGTTTATTGAAGGTTTCTCCAAAATTTCCAAATCCTTGATGGAATTAACACAGAAAAACAACAAGTTTATCTAGGGAGAAGATCAAGATTGCTTTCCAACTATTGAAACAAAAACTTTGTGAAGCTCCAATATTAGCATTACCAGAAGGGGTTGAAGACTTCCTCGTATATTGTGATGCATCATACCAGGGTTTGAGCACTGTGTTGATGTAAAAGAGCAAAGTGATTGCATATTCTTCTCGACAACTCAAAACTCACGAAAAGAACAACAACATCATGATCTGGAATTAGGAGTAGTAGTCTTTGCTCTTAAATTAGACACTACACGGCATTAACGATACCGATATTGATCATAAAGCCTTGAACACATCTTAGACCAAAAAGAGTTGAACATGAGACAACATCGATGGTTAGAGTTGCTCGGTGACTATGATTCGCGAGATTCGCTATCACCACTGGAAGGCAAATGTGTTGGCGGATGCCCTAAGCGGAAGAGTGCGTAAACCTCTCGAGTAAGATGTTTTAGAATGACAATTAGATCACCTCTTCCATCAAAGATTCTTGAGGCTCAGTGCAAGGCACTCAAGGAAGAAAACTGACCGAACGAGAAAATCCATGGTATGCGAAAAAATGAGAACGGGTTCGTGAAAGATCATATGGTATGTTGTTTCAATGACAGAAGTTGGATTCCATTCTACGGGGGAATATGTGACCATATCATGCACGAATCTCAAAGTATTTCATACATCCGGGTTCCGACAAAATGTACCAGGACCATAACAAATTCTACTGATGGCCAAACAAGAAGGCTGAGATCACTGAGTATGTCGAAAAATGTCTAACGTGCTCTATGTTCAAAGCTGAATTTTAAAAACCCTCCGGCTTACTAACAAAACTAGAGATTATAGTATGGAAATGGGAAAGGATTTCTATGGACTTCATCACCAAACTACCTAAAACGTCTAGCGGCTTCGACACTATTTGGGTCAATGTTGACCATCTTACCAAATTCGCACATTTCTTACCCATCAAGGAGACCGACGAGATGAGTACTCTTGCACGGTTATATCTAAAGGAAATTGTCTCACGGTATGGAGTGCCAATTTCTATAATCTCTAACCGAGCCGTTTCACATCAAGATTTTGGTAGTCACTTCAAAGGCTATGGGTACTGCGATTGACATGAGCACTACGTATCATTCGAAGACCAATGGTTAAAGAAAAAGAACTATTCAAACTTGGAAGACATCCTTCGATCATGTGTGATCGATTTTGGAAAAGGTGGGTATAGACACTTCTGCTAGCGAATTCTCCTACAACAACAATTACCACACGGTATCAAGGCAACACCATTTGAAGCACTCTATGGTGAAAGTGTGATTCGCTTTGTTTGTTGGCCAAAGTTGGAAATGTCCAAATCAACGGACTTGAAATCATTGAAATAGCGGGAGAAAATAGTTCAAATCGAGCTTGACTTCAAGGCTGTTTGGAGGTGCGACAAGAGTTATGCGATGTAAGCAAATAGCATGGAATTCCAAATTATTAAAGGTTTCTCCAAAATTTCCAAATCCTTGATGGAATTCACACAGAAAAACTAGAAGTTTATCGGGGGAGAAGATCAAGATTGCTTTCCAACTATTGAAACAAAAACTTTGTGAAGCTGCAATCTTAGCATTGTAATAAGGAGTTAATGACTTCGTGGTATATTGTGATTTACCGTCCCAGGGTTTAGGCACTGTGTTGATACAAAGGAGTAAAGTAATTGCATATTCTTCTCGATAACTCAAATCTCACGAAAAGAACTACACCACTCATGATCTGGAATTAGGAATAGTAGTCTTTGCTCTTAAATTGCGGAGACACTACCTGTATGGCACTTTACACGGTATTCACTGATCATAAAAGCCTTGAACACATCTTAGACCAAAAAGAGTTGAACATGAGACAACATCGATGGTTAGAGTTCATGACTATGATTGCGACATTCGCTATCACCATGGAAAGGCAAATGTGTTGGCAGATGCCCTAAGCAGGAAAGAGTGACGTAAACCACTCAGAGTAAGATGTTTAAGAATGACAATTAAATCACCTTTTCCATCAAAGATTCTTGGGATCATCCAAGGCACTCAAGGAAGAAAACCGACCGGACTAGAGAAAATCCATGGTATGCCAGAAAATGAGAACGGGTTCGTGAAAGATCATATGGTATGTTGTTTCAATGACAGAAGTTGGATTCCATTCTACGGGGGAATACGTGACCTCATCATGCACGAATCTCACAAATCAAAGTATTCCATACATCCAGGGTCCGACAAAATGTATCAGGACCATAACAAACTCTACTAATGGCCAAACAAGAAGGCTGAGATCACTGAGTATGTCGAAAAATGTCTAACGTGCTATATGTTCAAAGCTGAATGTTAAAACCCTCGGCTTACTAACACAACCAGAGATTATAGTATGGAAATGGGAAAGGATGTCTATGGACTTCATCACCAAACTACCTAAAACTTCTAGCGGTTTCGACACTATTTGGGTCATTGTTGACCATCTTACCAAATCCGCACATTTCTTACCCATCAAGGAGACCGACGAGATGAGTACTCTTGACTGCGGTTATATCTAAAGGAAATTGTCTCACGGTATGGAGTGCCGATTTCTATAATCTCTAACCGAGTCGTTTCACATCTAGATTTTGGTAATCACTTCAAATGGCTATGGGTACCTGATTAGACATGAGCACTGCGTATCATTCGAATACCAATGGTTAAAGAAAAAGAACTATTCAAACTTGGAAGACATCCTTCGATCATGTGTGATCGATTTTGGAAAAGGTGGGTATAGACACTTACTGCTAGCGGAATTCTCCTACAACAACAATTACCACACATTATCAAGGCAACACCATTTGAAGCACTCTATGGTCGAAAGTGTCGGTCGCCTGTTTGTTGGCGAAAGTTGGAGATGTCCAACTCACTAGACTTGAAATCATTCAGGAAATGGCAGAGAAAATAGTTCAAATCAGAACACGATACGGTCACTATGAGTTCCAAGTGATGTCATTCGACTTGACCAATGCTCCAACGATATTCATGGATTTAATGAATCGAGTGTGCAAACCTTACATGGAAAAATTTGTAATCGTGATCATCGATGACATTCTTATCTATTCCCGTGACAAAGAAGAGCACACAAAACATCTAAAGACCATCTTGGAATTACTCAAAAGGAAGAATTATATGCCAAATTTTACAAGTGTGATTTACGGATCCAAACGTGCAATTTCTTGGCACATGATTGACAACACATTCACGTCGACTCTGCAAAGATGAAGCTGTTAAAATTGGGCACCTCCTACAAACCCGAATGTTTATTGAAGGTTTCTCCAAAATTTCCAAATCCTTGATGGAATTCACACAGAAAAACTAGAAGTTTATCGGGGGAGAAGATCAAGATTGCTTTCCAACTATTGAAACAAAAACTTTGTGAAGCACCAATCTTAGCATTGTAAGAAGGAGTTAATGACTTCATGGTATATTTGATGCATGTACCGGGTAGGCATTGTGTTGATACAAAGGAGTAAAGTAATTGCATATTCTTCTCGACAACTCAAAACTCACGAAAAGAACTACACCACTCATGATCTGGAATTAGGAGTAGTAGTCTTTGCTCTTAAATTGCGGAGACACTACACATATGGCACGAATACGGTATTCACTGATCATTAAAGCCTTGAACACATCTTAGACCAAAAAGAGTTGAACATGAGACAACATCGATGGTTAGAGTTGCTCAGTGACTATGATTGCGACATTCGCTATCACCCTGGAAAGGCAAATGTGTTGGCAGATGCCCTAAGCAGGAAAGAGTGTCGTAAACCTCTCAGAGTAAGATGTTTTAGAATGACAATTAGATCACCTCTTCCATCAAAGATTCTTGAGGCTCAGTACAAGGCACTCAAGGAAGAAAACCAGTGAAACGAAAAATCCATGGTATGCCAGAAAATGAGAACGGGTTCGTGAAAGATCATATGGTATTGTGTTTCAATGACAGAAGTTGGATTCCGTTATACAAGGGAATATGTGACCTCATCATGCACGAATCTCACAAATCAAAGTATTTCATACATCCGGGTTCGAAAAAATGTACAGGACCATAACAAACTTTACCGATGGCCAAACAAGAGAAGATTGAGATATGTCAAAAATGTCCGTGTTCTATGTTCAAAGTTGAATGTCAAAAACCCTCGGCTTTAAACACAACTAGAGATTATAGTATGGAAATGGGAAAGGATTTCTATGGACTTCATCACCAAACTACCTAAAACTTCTAGCGGCTTCGACACTATTTGGGTCATTGTTGACCATCTTACCAAATCCGCACATTTCTTACCCATCAAGGAGACCGACAAGATGAGTACTCTTGCACGGTTATATCTAAAGGAAATTGTCTCACGTTATGGAGTGCCGATTTCTATAATCTCTAACCGAGCCGTTTCACATCTAGATTTTGGTAGTCACTTCAAAAGGCTAAGGGTACCTGATTAGACATGAGCACTGCGTATCATTCGAAGAACAATGGTTAAAGAAAAAGAACTATTCAAACCTTGGAAGACATCCTTCGATCATGTGTGATCGATTTTGGAAAAGGTGGGTATAGACACTTACTGCTAGCCGAATTCTCCTACAACAACAATTCCACACCGAGTATCAAGGCAATACCATTTTGAGCGCATCTATGGTGAAAGTAGCCGATTGCCTTGTTTGTTAGCCAAACTTGGAGAATGTCCAACTCCTTTGGACTTTGAAATCATTCGAGGAAATAGCGGATGAAAATAGTTCAAATCATGAAGCGACTTCAAAGGCTGGAGAGTCGACAAAAGAGTTATGCCGATGTAAGGCGAAATAGCATAGATTCAAATTGGTGATAGAGTCATGTTGAAATATCACGCTTGGAAGGGAATGAAGTCGTATCTCAAAATGAAGAAAAGATCCTCGATACCATTGAACCATTCAAAATCCACATGGGAAAAGAGATGGTCCAGTGGCACCACGAACTTGAACTTCGAGGAACTTAGTAGAGTGGACAATACCTTTCACATATCAAATTTGAAGAAGTGTTTGTTAGATAAATCTCTGGTCATTCCACAAAAAGAGATCAAACTTGAAGCAAGTCGAAGAACTTTATCGAAGCTAGGATAGAAGTGTAATTCTGAGGATGTCAAACAGATTAAAAAATAAAGCCGTATTAGAGGTAAGGTTAGATGGAACTTCCAAAGGGGCCCAGAATGCACATTGGAGGCGGGAAGACCGTGCTAAATACCCGCCTCTTTCTCCCAGTCAACCTAAATGACTACACACGGCTTAAATTCGGAATGAGGGAATTCTCTTAAGAATTCAGGTAGTTTAATAACCATTAAATTTTCCAAAGGTCGTTAATTATTGTAAACTTCGAATTAATTTCAATGAAGCTTTTTTAACAACTTCGAGAATTGATTTTTTTACAGCGAATTATATTCGTCAATCCAATATGTGACGTAACTTACATACCAATTAAAGGGCTCCCCATGGCGTACCAACATTAGATTTATCATCCGGTTCACCAACGGTTTAATTGTTCAATTGACGCTAGCGGATCAAAAACCAAATCAGGCCACTAATTTAGCTGGGCCTTGACCGCCATAATTAACCAATACAAAACTTGACCCGATAAACACTAGCCATTTCTTTTCTTGTGTGCCTTGTAGAGCTGCGATCCAAGATCCAAAGAAAATCACATAAGGAACATTTGATATAACTTGAGGGTTATTAGAAGCATGCTACTCTTTTTTCTTCTTTATTATGTTCCCTAGATCCATACACCTAGTACATAAAATCACCATTTACATGTATGTTAAACCTTACCAAACATATTAACCATAAGGTTAATGTGCTCCCAGCTCCTACCATCTTGAAGAGACTTATCATCTTTTTCTTTTCTCTTGTGTGACAGGATAGAAGCAAAGAAGACACCACCGCGCATGACCATCATTTTACCAAGTTTCCATCTGGCTAAGGGGTTATTTTAATGGTTAGTCCATTCATGAGTCTTTTCATATAAAGCTAGCTAACATAAACAGCGTTTTCACACATTCAAACTCCAAACTCAACCAGCGTCTCATTCTCGTTACTGCCAAGGATAGAAAAAAGGATTATTTTGCTAGTGATATTGTTCTAAGTCCTAAAAGTGTCTTTTAGTTAAGCTTGTTAAGGGTATAACTTGTGGGAAGTTTAATTAGGATTCTGGTTAAGCTTTGGAAGCAAGGGTTCCGAGAGTTGGGTTGAAGTTCTTGTTTAATCTCGACATGTCTCTAAACACTCAATGTGTGACTACATTCCTCTTGAAACTCTCTACTACTTCTTTTACTTCATGCATACATGTAAAAATATGTTAGGATGTGTACTAGTACTTTGGTGACTTCAAAGCTTCATTGGTTTCTTCTTCCATTTACATGCGAACACATACATCATTACATTTACTCAATGCATGCTAATGTGATATAAAATATGTTATGTTGGTAGAGCTTTTGTGAGCGTTTTCTTTTTTTCAACCTTATGAATCTATCGAGTAATGTTGAGATAATAAAACTTGTTTCAAAACTTTAAGCGTAAACACATACATCTTATTATATCTTCAAAACCCTTGAAGTGGTGGAAACATGGAAGAACTAATTTGCAAGCCATTATGACAAACTTCGCATGCAACGATGAATTTAAACTTATAAATATGTTAACACCGTTAAGTTGGATATAACTTGTGGTCTTCCTAGCCCATGAAGTGACCAAAGTCTAGCTTCAGCGCCGCGGTAATGAACACCCTAAAAAAGCACTTATATATAAGAACTCTCACATTTTGAACAAGCACCAAAACTTTTCATCAAGAAAAACCACCCGCGAGGATTGAGTTCTATTTTGTTGAATAAATGATCTATGATGAAACTTTTGAGCCTAACGATTCTTCATAAATTTGGTCGAATAAGCTGCTATGGTAAGCCTTACTAAAATAGCTTCAGCACCTTGAACTATCCCTAAAACCTAGGCCTAAGAACATTAATCATCGAGGACCCTATTCTTAATTAAACTTACCTTTGTGGGCAAAGCCAAAGCTGATTTTTCGAAAATAAAATTAGCCCATTATGTTGGGTTAAAGGTTTACACCACAAGCTTATAAGAAAGATAGGCGATTGAACAAGTTATACACACACACATAAGTAAAACCGGTTTAGGCGTAGAGTGTGAGTGAAAGAAACTTGAACAACCAACCTCCAAATGAAGGTTATTACATAGTTTATATAGGCAAGGAGCTAGGGCAACACTCCCTCCTTCCCTTTCTCTATGGGCTTGGGCCTAAGCTCATGGGCCTTCTACATAAGCTTAAGGCTAATAACAAACATAAAGCCATAATAAGCTAACTATTACATATGAGTAACTAACACTTGAATAAGGTTTAGGAGTGATTCCAACAATCTCCCCTCAAGTGTTATTACATATGAGTAACAAAACTCAAGTGTTGGTGATGAAAAACGGTGAAGGCGTTGATGTAATAGTAGCTTTGGCGTCTTCTGACATTCTTCTTTCTTGTGAGAAGAATTGCCTTGATTTGAACAATCTCCCGGTGTAGAGATAGTTTACTTTGAACGGTTATGCTTTGGCGTCATCTTTAACTTTGTTCTTTGATCATTGTTCTTTGTGATGAAAGTGATAGTATGTTTGTTGTGCGCATCAATGCGCCCGCAGTGCGCTACATCGGTGTCTCCCGTCATTCTTCAACATGCTCACCGCGCTCTTTGGCGTTGGAATTCAATCTTGATGGAGTTCTTTAAGTCTTTAACTTTGTAGATTCTTTGTATTGACGAAGAATCATTACATTTGTTGTGTTGCTTTTTTTGGATAGAACTTCCATTAGTGATGATGTTGGCGTGAGCATGAGAAGAACGCGATCATTCGGCTCGAGCTTCCATAAAAGAAAACATTTAAGCGGTTAGTAATAAGCGGATTTCGGCACTTACAAGTTTGAACTTCGAGAGTGTTAACGACATAGTGTGAAAACACAACTCTAATTCTTACAAAGGCGTTCTGAATCGAGAGTCCCACAAGTGAGATAACACGATGTGCGAAGTACACCTACGATTGAGATGAGTGGTGAGGTACACGAAGCATCACCTCTGGCCGTAGACCGTTTGAGACCACTAAGCGCAATCCGCGGGGAGTTGCCGAGCGACCTGTGTCCGAGTTGTTTGATGTTGACCACTGCGGAGTTTCCATTCAATCATTGAGGATCACAAATGTAAACCTCTCATAAATGTTCTCGACAGATTGCTAAGATCTGTGAAGGACTCGATAATGTAACACTGAAATTCTTATTGTTGAATATCAAGTGATTAAATGTCAAGTGTACCTAAGAGATCTTTTGATGAATCTGTGGCTCTAGACTCAATAGTGCGTTTTGGTTTTCCTAGGCGGAGACTAGGGAGAGGGTCTCCTTCTTCAATACCGCAATCTCTAGAAGCCCGATAGTTTCACGTAGGGTTCCCTGTGAGAGTGAAACAAGCTTCTGGTGAGAGAAACTTGAGTGGATAAGAAGGTTTAGTGCATGCGTCAGCGGGTCCATGGCGACTTTTAATCTTCAATACCGGCGTCACTAAGTGACAACCAGTAGCATATGAATTGAACCCGATTATGCGCCTAAGTTGAATAATCTGGAGGGCTATTTCTTTTCACCCTTTTCTTTGCATTTCTTTTAATTCTTCAACTCCTTCTTTCTCTGATTCTCATTTTCTCCTTTTTACAATCATACCTAAGGACTTCTAAATACTAACTATTTGTGGTGTCCTTGGGTAGATCCATCCGACTCGGGGCGGATCATAGAGCATTCTAACCTTAGTCACCTTATAACTCCATGACTAACCTATGTTGCCATAAAACCCTTGTTGTGAAAAATCTCTCAAAGTGTTTGTGAATGAAAAACATTTTAGTACCCCTGTTGAGATAAGATTTTTGCATAAATACTCCCCTCACATGTGCTTAAGAGTTTTAACGGTTAAAATGCACTGATGAGGAAAAAGACATTTTGAATTGATTCACTCAAGATAGACATTCCCCGTGAGACACGGTTCATTGCATAGTTAAAGAGATACATTGTCAGGTTTTAGGTGACAACTAGCTCTAATAACTACCTTGAAGGTGTAGACAATCCTCGAAGGTTGTCAAACCCGTCGAGTTCATGTCTATCAAGAGTTTCTCGAATGGTACATTCTACTCGGACAAGTCCATTGCGAGACACGTTTACATCACTAGCGAACTAGCTTGAAATTAGATGGGACAAGTCTTTTCGAGTTACTAACGGTTAAGATCTCGTCAATTCATGGGTTAAGTCTATAGCACAAAGATTCATTTGCATTTTACACAACATATTTCTTATCACATATTTTCTCCCCTCAAAAATGCATATTAATGTTATTTTTGAAAAGTTGAGAATAAATATGACCATTTCGAGTGAGAAGTTGACCAGGTGAACAATTTTGAACAAAGTTTCACAAGGTTCAACGAGGAGGATAAGGGTTGAGGGAAAGAAGGGTTGCTTTTGAGCAAAACCTGAAAAGTGAAAGGTTTGATAGGTTTTACTCAAAAGTGGCTTTAAACCAAACTTGCGAGGTTGTGGGGTTAGGCTGCAGTGGGGTTTGAGCCAAGCATAATCAATCAAAATCCAAAATGAAGCAATTCAGGGGTACCGGGAGTGCGTGATGTTCCCAGGAGTGTGCAGCGTTGAAAGCGGTTATGTTAATCACGGGTCGCCACCGACATAACTCTCAATCGTCGGAATCCGCCGAAACAACCGTTCATCAATCATTGTGATGATCCGTCTCACATCCCTCCTTTCTGAGAATTCCGGCTTAGGAGACCCAATTTTCTGGCGTATCCTTCACTGTATGCCAATCCATCCTAACCGACTTCAAAGTATGATCCCGAACTTGTGGAGTTGCTACACGCCATTAGCGGTTTCTTTGAAGTTCACTACGGTAAACAACGAAAGGTTTCGATGAGTGTATATTGAGATAGGCGGTTGATGTCGGAAGATCAAGCTTTGAGAGTGAAGTTGACCGCGTCGATAAGATTCAACGGCCCGGTGGAGATCTTCTACATTCCTTGATGACAATCGTCTTGAAGATGAGAAGTGACTTGATAAATTCACGTTGTATAGCTTCGTTGTTGTGCGACCTTGTACTTTGGCAAGGTACATGTCTTGTCATTGAGACAAATTCTCAAAGTCAACCTCGAGAAGCATAGTCCCGTTCATCTTGTCGTTTGACTACGATCTTCTTTCAGAATGTGTAGTCCCACTTAGACGAAAGGTCAACGTGTATGATGGCAACGATATCCTTAGAACTATACGCAGCATGTTGAGACTTCGAACTGGCGGCTTACGTAGTAGATTCGTGGCGTTTCGCCGATGATGAATCCCATACAATGCATCTCGACGTACGTATGCTTCTTGTGTTGGAGAACAAGTGATTGGCACGTTCCTCAATGGCTATGACGGTTTGAGTAGGCATAGCTTTGGGAATGGAAGTGTCAACGATGTAGCGTATTTTCTTGAATCATCGCCACCATGTAAAAGAAAATCCAAGTCTTTGTTGAAGAAATATCTGAAAGGAATCCTTGGTTCATCTGGTTGGCCAATTGTTGGTAGAGGTTTGGTCCAATCGATGTAGTATGGAGGGTTGTCCCTTTGTGTGAAGTCAATGTTTGCTTCCGGGTTGAGCCAATCCATGTTGTTAGACATAGCTCGAGCAATGTTTTCAAGGTGATATTCAACCTCGAGGGCACTTTCAGAGTTGTCTTTTAGAAGTTGAAACGCTTCATTCTTGATTCGCTTCAACCATTTTTTCGTCATTTTCTTTACATGGAACTTTTCTTGCAGAATTTTAGCATGCTCCAATGTAGAACCGTCTACCAAATCGACCTTCTTGAGGGTAGGGAGTGTTGTTAACAGGAGTAGCAAACCATTCAAATTCCTCTGTTTTATCGTCATCTAGCCATGATCGACGTCGATCGAGCTTCTTCTTCTTCTTCTTCTTTTTCGAAGGCCTAGATGATGATTCGGGTTTCTGAACTTGTTTGGGAGAGGTGGGTTGTTGTAGGGGCTCAAGGACCTCTTCATCGTCACCACCCGTATACTCAAAGTGATCATCGGTTTTTTAGTCGGGGTGGTAACTCGGAATCGTCACGGTTTTTCAATAGAAGAGCGAGGAGGAGATTTTTGTTGAGCAAGGAGCCGTTGTGGGGAGGTTGCATCAAGAAGATTCACGAGGCTGACACGTTTAGGTGCGAGTCTTTATCCTTATCCTTGTCTTCATCGTCTCTAGGGCGTTTAGACTTTTCGGCTTGAATCTACAAGCTTCTTGAAGTTGGTAGTCGGCAATGCTTGAAACAATTTTGCTTCATCAGTAAATGTCCCGAGTAATGCATTTGTGTTACAAGCTTGGCCACCATTCATTATTAGAAAACTAGGATCGGTTGGATTGGTTGTGACGGTTAAGGGTGTTGATCGAATAGTTTGCTTGGCGATCTGCATAAGATTTGGATAAAGTTGTTTGGTGAACAACTCCTTTGTGACTTTAAAGGCGACTCTAGAAGGTACTTTTAGTGTAGCCTTGATCATTTCGTTCGATTCCTCGACGGTGATTTTTCATGAATTCTGAACAAACTTCCTTTCTCCTTTCATCTTTTCATTCTCTCATCAGATGTTGTATGTGATCAACAAAGAAATTCAACTTTTGTTGAGCGTTTTCTTTTCGACTTGTTTGGCTGACTTTCACAATCCTTTTATGAGCTTGAGAAATCCAAGATTTAGGTGGTTTCTTCATAGATTTGGATGATGATTTGGTTGATCTTTTTGATGGTGGTGGTGAAGAGTGAGAAAAGAATCGATGATGAAGAGATATGAGGAGACTCTAGATCCTTTGGAGGTTAAGAGGTTTCTTCCTTTGATCGCGTGAGACTATCTAGAAGAAACGTATCATAATCAACATCTTTATCTTTTCGGACTTCGGTTTCGGTTCCTCAAACACATATTCGATAGTATCCTCCACAAGCTTTTGTTGTTGCACAAGAGTGGTGGCACAGCTCCCTTATCGGGTTGATTAACGCGCCGAGGAGATGGTTCGAGTGGGCGACACCACTTGATCCTCGGGACCACCCATTTGGTCTTTAGCAAATTCTTGACTTTGTGTTGGTGTCTAGGAATTTATCTTCTTCTTGTATGAATTTTCCGGTTGGCTCTTTTCACTCCGAGCTTTCATCATAAGGTACAAGTACAGGAGTCTTCCTTTTTCTTTGTCGGCTTGAGGACTTGGAGGTTTAGGTACTGAAGGATTGTCATCCTTTGCGGTTTGAGTAGGTAATCTCTTCATCGTGTGTCCGTACCTTGAGAGCTTCGTCCACAAGCTTTCTTTGCGGTTCGGTGTGGGAATAGGTTCAACTTCCTTAGACGGAACAATCCTTTTTGAGGAGGATTCCTTTTGGGAAGCTTCCTATAAATATCTCGTACTTGTGACACTTCCGCACTTCCTCTTCGGTCCTCCGAGTAGGTGTACCGAAGATTTTCATCAAGATGACCAACTTTGCCTTCTTTACGGCTACTTAGATACCTTTGTATGTTTCAAGCTTTTTGATTTGGTAGTCGGAAGGTGATCGGTAACCAGTACCTTGTTTCTTTGTTGGCGATTCTTTGATTGACGGATAGTATGGGTTGATCAATATGTCGTGATTATCCGGGTCATTGAGCCTCATGGGGATATCGGGATGAAGTCCAGTGCTCGGATCAACAGTTTGGGGTATCTGACATAGGGAATCTTGGAGCCAAGCTTCTTGTGAAACAGCATCATGTCCTCCCATATCGATTAGCTCGATTTCAATGTGTTCTTGTTGATCAACGACCGAAAATTTGCAGTTCCATGAGCTTGGGATGCTGCCCTTCATGACGAGACAGATTGGTGATGATCATGTAGAGTGTTCTCCATGGTTGAGGAATTCTTCAGACTCCACGTGAGAGTGCAGTAATGATTCACGGCTTCATCATAACCATATCTATCAAGAATTTCTTGATGGGGAGTAGCAAAGTGGGTTGGGCGATGTCGAGGAATGATGAGAACGACCGTAAGTCGGCGGAGAGTGATAGTGACTTGTTTGTGATTAAGTGTCACATTCAGCACTTTGACCCGTGATCCTCATAGAATCCCGAATGTTGGAAGATGTAGACCTGCAAGGCGTGGCGAGTGTGAGCATGTTACGGTAGGGATGATTCACGAGAATATCCAATAGAATGAGACAAGAAGATTCGAGCATGTGAGGGTGTCAAAGTCAACCCTAAGGTTGTTCTTTCAATCTTTCGGATAACCCTTTGGAAAGATATCGGCAATTGTAAGAACCGATGCATCCACATTCATTTGTTCGAAATGTATGTGATCTCGAAATAACATTAGCCAAAAGAACCAATATATCGAAAGACATAGTGTTAGTCAACAGAAGGTCTTATTGTCTAGTTATTGAATGTGCAGTGTCAATGATTGTTACGAGTCCTAAGTCACTTGTTTGTTCAATAGTCCAATGGCGTGCGTGAAATGTTTATGAGTTAGTTAACTTAAAGTTTTAAAGTTTATGTTATCACTTATTGTTCACAACATATCAAACGTTTAAGTTTATTAGTGACATTATTGGATTCGTGACGTTATGATTAGTTTATTTACAAGTTTGTACACGTAACAATTCATAATGAAGGTCAATCAAGGCTTAGGCGTAGAATTGGCAAAGTTAAGCGTGTGATAATGATATATGCGTGAGCCGAAGCTTATCGTGGGATCTTAACTACGGCGTGAAATGTTGCAGCGTAGGAAAAGGGGACCTTATGCGTGGGAGCTGCAGTAGGCGTATTTATACCTTCGGCGTAAGGCTTACCGTAGAGTAGACCTTATCGCGTAGAGGTCACGTTTCACATATCCTTCACAGATCGGCGTAGTCCCATTGTAGAACCTTACGCGCGTATAGTTATGCGTAGGATTATCTACGCATAACGACTACGCGTAAGGGTAATCCTTATCGTGAGTTAAATGACCTTGATTCGAATATTAGCGTTAGCAAAGCTGAAAATAAAATCATCAAATCATAATATTAACACATATATTCATTTACAACAAATCATGGCATGAAAACATTAAACATTTATCGTAGAAAGTCATACAGCGTGGTCAAAACCTAAGGGTTATGAATTACGCATAAAATTCTAGCCATGGGATTTGCACCAAACAATTTCAGGTAGTTCTAAGATGTTGTGAGAGTCTATAAACCAAGTTATAACATCTAAATCGTGGTGAATCAAAAATACCCAAACTTATGAACATTAAACCTAATTCCTAATTGATTAAATTAGTGTTTCGGGTGGTTATAGGGCTTGAAATCATCAATTCAACATGATATAGCATCCACAACAATCTTTTTGACCAAAACCTTCACATTTGAAAACACCCAATCGACTCATAACCCTAATATTCAAAAAATCAATTAAGTAGGTTTAGGTGGATTTAGAGGTAAAATAGTATCATTGATGTTAAAAGCATTTTGACACTATCTTTTTAACCAAAACACACCATAATGATTGTGTGTTCATACGCTTATGCGTAGAACACATAATCGCATATACTAAAGCTTTTAGCGTTAGGATTTGCTTGAAATACAAAACCTTAGCTTGTATTATCGTTAAGATCATGAAAACACTTACAAGATGATGATCTAAAAGCGGTTCTTCAGCGATTTTTAATTAGTAGGATTATTAGGTTAGAGTATTAAATGTGAGAAGAGATTGTTAGGTGGAGAGTGTTTTTATTAAAATAACTTTAACATTTTGACATTTTTGGTCCCTCCACCTTTTCCTTTTTCATACAAAGCCATTTAACTTCCATTTTGGTTACCAAACAAAGATTTTAAGAAAGAAACTTTGGCGACACTCCCCTACGACTTAATAAATAATGAAAGGTTATAAATTTTAGTCAGGAGTGTCATTGTTTAACGAAAAGTTTACCACCATTGATAAAAGAAACAACAAGGGATATGATAACATGCAAGTTACGGATGTTTTGAAGCGGTTAAGTATTTTTCTCCCCCCTCAACACTTGATCGAAAAAATCTTGAATTTTGAAAGATTAGAGTGTTGAGCGGAAGAAAATACTTGCCATGTTGAAAGAAAATAGATTAGAAGAATATTTTGTTGTTTTATCAGGTTTTATATTTTTGTATTTTGGTTTTTTGAAAAAATTATTTACAAAAGAGATTTTGGTGTTTGACAGGTTTTAAAATTTGTTTTAGGAGGTCATACAATTCCTCTTGAGTCAAACACCTCATACCAATCCGGTGGACCAACTCATTAAACCTAGCGGGAGGCAAGGCTTTGGTGAGAAGATGCAATTGGTATGATACGTACCCACAATATAATTCAACGTACCCATTCCGGTCCTTGATGAAATGATATCGAAGATCGATGTGCTTTGATTTCAGTCTTTGAAGAGTTGCATGAATTGCAATGGCACTCCGATTGTCGCGATACATCGGATTACGTCAAATCGTAACCATAGTCTTTGAGTTGTGTTCTCATCCAGATGACTTGAGCACAACACGGCATGGCTACATATTACGCCGGTTGAGGACATGACGATGTACAATCTGCTTCTTCGATTGCCATGACACCAGTTTATCACCAAGAAATTGTAAAGCTCTGAAGTACTTTTCCGTGAGTCTAAGCATCTGCGTGGTCGTCACAAAAGCGATTAGTTCAAAACCGAATCCCCGGATACGGATCCCCAAGTTAATGGTTCCCTTTATGTATCGGAGGATTCTTTTAGCCTCGAGAGGTGGGTTTCGGTTGGTCGCGACTGATACGAGAGCAAAGATACGGCAAAGACAATATCAGTGCGCTGGTAGATACATGAGAGACCCATTAATACTACGGTATTTTGTAGGGTCCACCAATTTCCCATGTAAATCAGCGTCTAGCTTCTTGGTATGAGCCATTGGTGTGGCATAGGTGTCCAAGTTTTCATTCCAAATTTGTTTAACAATTCAAGGGCATATTGGACTGACTCAAGAAAATACCACGGGGTGATTGATGAACTTGCGGTCCGAGAAAGAATGTAAGTTCACCCATCATGGACATTTCAAAATTTTTCTTCATTAGTTTTGCAAAAGCGATTGAAAACTTTTATGTGTAGACCCAAAAATGATGTCATCCACGTAAATTTGAACAATTAAGATATGTGCCCGTGATATTGTATAAAAAGAGTTGGGTCAACCGAACCTTTGGTGAAATTATTAGCAATGAGGAAAGATGATAGCTTATCGTACCATGCCGAGGAGCTTGTTTGAGACCATCTGAGCTTTGTTCGGTTTGTAGACGTGATTCGGAACTCGGGATCAAGCGAATCCATCGGTTGGTGACATAAACCGTTTCTTTAAGTTGTCCATTGAGAAACGCGGTTTGACATCCATCGATAGCCGTCATATTCATTGATATGAGCGCGAGCGAAATATCCGAACGACCTCAAGGCGAGCAGCGGGAGCAAAAGATTCTTCAAAGTCTATTCCTCTTCTACGATAACCCTTAGCCACTAGGCGTGACTTATTTCGGATAACATTTCCTTCAACATCCAATTTGTTTTTCCAAATCCATTTGAGACCAATGACGTAGACCCATTTTTGGTCTTTCAACCAGTTCCCATACTTCAAGGTGTTTGAATTGGTTGAGTTCTTCTTGCATGGATTCAATCCAATTGTCTTTTGTCATTGCGTCTTTGATGTTTTAGGTTGAATTGGCGGACGGTGAGTGCATAAATGCAATGTTCACCGTCTCAGTGAAGGCGTTGTCTCGTAACGACTGGTTGATTCGGGTTGCCAATAATGTTTTCCAGAGGATGGTCTTTTGTCCATCTATGTGTGGAGGGTTGATGTTGGTATACATTGTGCGATTCTGAGGATTCAAATGGTTTGTTGAAGATTGCGACATCTGCAGCGAGTCTCATTAGCAAACAGATTAAAGAACGCATTTGGATCAAAATCTGCAGGTGGGGGTACTTCATTGAGAACATCATCAGCCGGTTCATCATTGTTGGAAGCGGTGTGTTCAACTGTTGTGTTGGAGTCAGCTGGTGGTGCTTCTTCAACAGTAGTTGTTGTAGCAGGTGTATCAGGTATAAGAGTATTATCGGGTTGGCGGCGGAATAGCGGATACACGGAACGTTCATCAATATCGTCAGCGAGCAGTGGAGCAAATAACCTTTCCATTTGTTGGCAGTAAGTTGGGGGCTTTGTCGGTGATGATGGGGTTTGGGGAAGTTTAAGCGGTTGTGTCGGGTTCCAAGTACATATATTTCGGAAGCCATTTCCGTAAGTTCATCAAAATGAGCATGAATCGTTTCCATCACTTGTTTTGTACGACGATTCCGGATTGAAACCTTTGAATTATCACGATATCCAATAAAGACTCCAATGTCAGCTTTGGCTTTGAGCTTTCCAAAGTCATCACGATCATTATTAGGATAGCAAAGAGATCCAAATACATGAAAGTGTTTTAGATTCGGTTTTCCGTTATGGACGAGCTCGAAAGGTGTTTTGTTGTGGCGTTTTGTAATCATAGAACGGTTTTGAGTATAGCATCACGATGATACGACTTACGCCCATAAGTAATCTGGAAGTTTAGCATTGATTAACATTGTTCTTGCGGCTTCCACTAGCGTTGGTTTAGTCTTTCGACAACTCCGTTTTGTTCGGGTATGCGTGCAATAGATGTCTAATGTTGAATTCCCACTTTCTCATAGAATTCACGAAGAGTTTGATTAACAAATTCATTGCCTCTATCACATTCGATTAGTCGAGCGGTGTTTCGTGGTGAACTTGTATTTTCGTGAAAAGGTGATGATCATTTGTGGAGCTTGATCTTTGCTTCGAAGAAAGTAGACCCAAGTCCAGCGTGAATAGTCATCAACAATTACTAAGATGTAGCGTTTGCCATTGATCGTTTGCACGCATCGGGCCACACAAATCCATGTGAAGAAGATGAAGCACATCGAGAGGCGTGTTCCACCTTTGAAGGAAAATGAGCACGAGTGCTTTTGCCTTGTTCACAAGTGGAGCAAAGGTGATCTTTAGAATACCAAAAGGCGTGGAGTCCTTCAACTAGTTTGTATCGAGCAAGGTTGGTGATGGTTTGAAAGTTTAGATGTGAGAGCGGCGGTGCCATAGCCGATTTTTTGTTGATGTTGCCTTTAAAAGTAAGCAAATGGGAGATGAAGCAACCATGTCTTTCATAGAGATAGTGTAGAGACTAGAATTAGCAGTCCGGACATAAGGTCATTTCCTTGTAGATCACAGAATGAAACAAGTTTTCTCCCGAAAGCAACCTCCAAATCTCCATCACAAAACTCGACCTACTTGAAAGCGATTATGACCGGGCCTTCCACAAGTAAACCCTGCTATTTCGATGTTCCCATTGACATAGTCTCCGTAGCCCATGATAGGCTGCGAAAGTGATCATTCCGAAACGACATTGCCAATGAACTTTGCAATAAAGTTTGATAACGGTTTAAGATTGCACGTCATGTGTGGGGAACATCCGCTATCAACAATCCAGAGAATGATCGTATCACTGCATTACACCTGAGGCGACACGGATGGAATAGAAGTAGATGTGGAACCCGAAATGTTAGAGGGTTCCGTAGCAATTGTAGTAGATATACACACATCAATAGCTTTAGGTATCCACTTAAATCCTAGTGTGTTATATATCCATTTCGGCCATCTCCAACTAGTATTTGCTTTAGTCTTAGTGAATGCACTAGGTGGTACTACATTCCTAGGAGGTGGAGCTCTGAGGGGACAGCAATGCGTTTCTTAGAATCTAAAGAGGTCTACCAAGCCTGGACTTAGAAAGATTAGTAGGCCTAGAGGTATTCCGGTTCTTAGGATTCCTTAAGCGAGAGATGATAGCTTTAGCAACACATTTATCATGACAATCAGAATTCATACTTTTACGACAAATAACACAAGGTGCATCGGACTGAATATCAAAAGTACTTAACGGTTTAGCATTAGTTTACATCACTATTTCTATTACATTTGCAGAATATCTATAGTGGAAGCAACGTGAGTCTTATCCATAGTCCTAGGGTGTTCTTCTACTTTAGCATTCCTGATTGATCTTTTCTTAGGTCGCAACTTCCTATTCTTGATTTGCTCTAGGGTGAAGTGGGACGTTTGGAAAAGTGCAACTATTCTGTTTCAGAAGGAAGCACGTTAGCAACTTGTGATTTGGTAGTAGGGATTCTAGGTTCATGAGTACTAAGTGTTATTGGGGCTAATCTCTTAATGACGGTTGGCGGAAGTTGTTCATACTTTCCTAACATTTCTCTTAACTTGAGGATAGTGTGAATCGATCTTGATTTTCGGACCGAACATTTCGAAGAAATGCATAACTTCTTAGTGTGTGCAAGATAATGATCAAGTTCATTTGATGCTTCATCACGAGTCTTTTTGAGTAAATCAAATATGACACCATATTCCTTTTAACTTTTACAAGTTCTTGTTCATATTTTGAGATTTGACACTTAAAGACACGTTTTGATCATCCAGTTGCTCAATTTTAGGATCGAGAAGATTTTGCGCATAGCTGGGCGATTTTGTTTTGAAAAACAAGTTGTTGATCGTGAATATCTTTTTGACACCAATTAAGGCGGTAATTGCATTTGAAAGTTCGTTTGACAATCGTTTGTTTTCAACTTTTAAGGACTCGATCAGAAGCACATTATCAGTGTTCTCAACATTTACCACAGAATCAACGATATAGCGAGAGATATAATCAAATTCATATGACAAAGAATTCAATAACACAACATTATGGACATCAGCACGGATGACATCTTCCAAGAGTCGATCAACATCTTTTCTCAACAGTTTCTTTTTACGTTTAGTGTTAGAAATAGATGTTTGCTTTTCAACGACCTTCATTAATCCAAGTTCCTTATGAAAATCCCTTTCCCAAGACAATGCACAACTTTTCAAATTTTAACATTAGGTAAAAGATTTTTGAAAAATGTCTCTTTGTTCTCGCTAGAGGCGATTGAAAATGTTCAACTTTGATTTCGTGATATTCTATCTCATGTTGTAAAATTTTGAGGTCACCATGAAAATGTCAAAATATCTAAAGAATTTTGATTTTTCAGTTTTGAGTTTACTTCACGATGGAAGGTAAAGGACCATAAGTTTGTGCATAATCACGGTTGGGATTAACATTAGAAGACTCGGTGTTTTATGATAACCCTTGGTATGTTAGAAGAATCCGTTGGTGTGACGAAAGTGACCGCTTTTGAATAGTTAAAAGGTTTGTTGTAAACAACTTTTTCTAATTTTGATCGACTCTCGTCTTATGCATCTAATTCCTCTTGACGATGATATTCAACAACATTCATAACAGAATTATCAACTTTATATTCGCCTTTGGAAACTTGGGATTTGGTTTGAATGCTTTGGTTGAAAGCTTAGGTTTATGTCAAGCAAGATTCGGTCCATATCCATTTGGATTGGGTTTTAAAGTAAACTTTTCAATGGCCAGGACTCATGCCATGTTTGTAAATAACAATTTTAAACTCTTTAAGTTTGTTTTGCAAGCCGATGATTTCTTCAAGATGATCATCTATTCGTTTCGTTGAATGCTTTTTGTATGCAGAGAGCTGTTTTTGACAAGTTAACAACTTCGACCTTAGCTTTTTGATTTTCCAAGGTGAGGCGTTAATTTGCTTTTTATGTTCATGTTTCATTGTTCTATTTGAGACAAAAGCATTCTTGGCGGCTAGATCAGCATCTGTCTTTCTAAATATTTTTCGTTTTGATAAGATTTGGCAAAGGCGGCTTCAAAACCGTTTTCACGTTTTCTTGAGTTTTGAAAAAGTTGAGTTGCTTTTGTAAACATTCAAAATCCTTGGTTAACAGTGCATTTTTGCATTTTAAGTCCTGATTAATGGCATGACATTTTCCACTATGGTCTGTTGGTCTTGTATTAACGAGCAAAATGCGGATGAGGCAAAAGTTCGGCGTGTTCAACGTGAGTCTCAACATGATCATTCTGAGATCCTCAAGTATGACCACGGAGTCAATTTGATTATCAAAGGAAACCGGTTGGTCATCTTGATCGTCAAATATAACTACGGGGTCTAGTTGAAAATCGTCGAATGAGATGTGGATGACTCATTTTGAACATTCGAGCCTTGGGATTGAGATGTTGGCGGAGATATGAGATCGAGATAAATATGGTTTGTTCGAATTTTGAGACAAGCCATCGGTGTCCTGGGCTGTGTGTCACTCATGTGTAACTCATGCATATTAGCCATCAACATTTGCATTGGCACGCAAGTCCTCCATATCATCATCCGAGTCGGCATTTGCCATAAAGCTCGTTCTTTGTGCGTGAGAGTTCCCCGGCTTCATCCTTAAGAGCGAAGAGCCTCTTTGAAATAAACGCTAGTCCTTGGCTTTGGGCATGCATTAGCCAGGTGTCCCTTCTCATTGCGGTTGTAGCATCGAAGACCATTCAACCCATTCGAGCATTTCCTGTTCCACCACGGAGCTCGATTGTTATTCCTACCCGCCATTAAACCCTTGACCACGCGCCCTCGGCGACCATAACGATTCTGAACTTCAATGCGTCCATTGTTCACAACAGCTTGATTCCTTGTATTAGATGAGGAGCGAATACGGTTGTTGGATTTGTTGGTATAACGGCTAAAGGCATTAGCAATCATAGCAAATCCTTGTTGCAATGCTTGGAACGGATCGGATTCCTCATTTGCTTGCTTGAGCATTGTTGTTGTTGTATGGAACCAATTGAGTGTGTTGATATTGAGGTTGTGAAGGATCATGTGTTTGGTGTGTTTAGCGATTGGTTGAGTTCTGGTTGAGGAGAATAATGTTTGAGCATATAAGGCAAGTTGTTGATTTTACGGATGTGTTGGTGGAGCAATTTGAGCACGGAGAATCCTTTCCCTATCAACTTCCTTTTCATGAGGCTTCAAGTAATCGTACAACAATCCATATGTAGATTGATGCATGTTTTTAGCTTGACGGAGAAAAATGACATACTTCTCCCATTCGGGACCAAGACTACTCAGGAACTTAGTATTCACCGCAATTCTTGGCATGATGATGTTGTGTTTATCCAAATCATTGATGATGTCTGAAAATCGGTGATGATAGGACTCTAGTGTCTCTCGAGGTTCAATCATGAAGTGTTCATAAGCCAAGTAAATTTTGGATTCCAAATCTTCCGATTGAGTAGATCCTTCCATAAGAAGGCGAATATGATCCCATTTTCTTTTCGGAGTCTTTTGAGCATCACCACTACGAAGAATTGGGTTTGGTAATCCTAAGAGGATATATTCCATTGCAAGCTCATCGGCTTCATAGTGTAGAAGTTCTTGAGGATTCAAGTCTCCTTGATAGCAATGTTCGTTTGTTCATCTCTTGGTGGAATGGCATTTGGATCTTCGGGTACAATGACAATAGGCATCTCAAATGGACCTTCCAAGATAACCTTCTTTAAGAACTTTCCATGTGGCTTCTTTAGATCACAAAACCTAAAGAACCTTATCACCCATTGATCGTAGTTTCCTGGTGTGAGCATTGGAGGTCTATCAAGTGATCCAGCCTCATGAATTGATTGTTGGTTGCTTAAAGCTTCAAACATCTTTGCAAACCAAGTGGGTTCCTTCATAGTGGTCCTTGATGGATGTTGATTGAAGTCATTTGTGTACGGTTGAACTTGAAGACTTGGTGGTGGTTGAACCATTTGAGGTTGTGGATTTCTGCAAGTTGTGGAGTATACTGTTGGTTAAATTGTTGTTGATAAATTGCTTGTTGTTGATTCCATTGTTGATGTTGTGGAGTTAGTTGTTGTTGGCGTTGAGGATGAGGATAAGTGTAAGGGAAATAGTTAGAGTATGGTGGTTGTGACATGTTGATAAACTTGTGTTGGTAAAATGGATCTTTGTAGTCGAATGAACCTTTGTTGATGAAGTATCCTTAGGTAGAAATCACAAAGCCAAGTAGCACTTATGCGTAAAAACACCAAAGTTACGCGTAACAATTAGGAGTTACGCGTAGAATTTAGCTTCGCGCGTAAGTAAAAAGAAAAGCTAAAGTTATCGTAGACAAAAGTTAGAGCATAGAAAGTTAGGCGTAGGATTATCTTATGCGTAAGACTAGGCTTGATAGAAAAATCTTATCGTAGGATTTCTACGCGTAAGCTTTATGCTTATGCGTAATTTTAGGGTTTTATCCCAAATGATCTTTTACACTTCACAGTGCAAAAGATATCCAAAGTCGACGTATTTTCGGACTTATCCAAGTAAGAAAACACGGAATAAACCACGAAAATGAAGATCAAACCAAGGAGATACTTATGCGTAGTTTTAGGGTTTTACTACGCGTGGATTACTCGTAATTTTGATTTTGCCCAAAGATGTTTCTAAACCAGTTTTTGTGTGATGAAATAGCTTCAATAACACCAAAATAACACAAGGATGAAACTTGATGAACCAAACCTTAAAAAGCATTACGCGTAGAACTATACCACGAACAAAAAAAATTCAAAACTTAGATCCACGCGTAAAGTTTGAAACTTTTTGCCAAAAACAAGTATTTTAACACCTTAAAACATTGAAAGTACAAGAATCTTGGATTAAAAGTGTAAAAAACAGTTTTTAGCGAAACCAAAGTGTCACCCACTTTTAAAGTAAAACAAAAAAACCTTCAAAAACAAACTTGTTAACTATTTGGCGATTGCTACCACTGTTAGGTCACAAGGTTTACCACACAAGCTTATATGAGAGATAGAGATGCGATTGAACAAGTTATACACACACACACTACGAGTAAAAAGCGGTTTAAGCGTAGAGTGTAGTGAAAGAAAACTTGAACAACCAACCTTCAAATGAAGGTTTTACAAAGTATATTTATAGGCAGAGCTAGGGCAACACTCCTACTCCTTCCTTTCTCCTATGGGCTTGGGCTAGCTCATGGGCCTTACACATAAGCTTAAGGCTAACTATTACATATGAGTAACTAACATTGCAGAATAAGGTTTAGGAGTGATTCCAACACCATATGCTATTAAAAAGTAAGATGTCCTGATAAATAGGAACACTCTCCTCAAATCACAAATTCTATCCTAAAACTCATGTCACACCTCATGCGTTTAAAGAGTTCACAAATAAACCCGATTTGGTCCTTAAGACCCAATAAGCCTTGAAGTAAGAGCCAGATAAATAAAACCAAAGGAATAAGCTCAAAATAAGCTGTTAGAATGTGTACGTATGAAAATAAAAGCTAAACTTTTCAACTTTGTGACTTTTGGTACTAAAATGTAATTTTTTATGAAACTTGGAGTGAAAAAATGTCACATTCGGCAAACAAAAAGGGTTAAGGGGTGAAAAACAGTGACACGAGTTAAAATAGTAAATATTGATTTTTTCAGGGGATAGAAATAGTCAAATTAGAAAACTATTGATTTTAGGGATAAAGCAGTAAATATTGATTTTTGAGGGATAGAAAAAGTGTAAAAATGTAATTTTGGGCTAAATGTGTAAAAACTATAAATTTGGAGTAGAAAGTGTAACTTTGGAATAAGTTGTGGGTTGAATTTATAACTTGAACATAATATTAAATAACTTATATCTATTAAAACCGGTTTTTATAAAAACATATTCATAATATATATTTCACGACAATTTCGAACATAGAATAATAACGTTATATTTATATCTAGGAAAATTAGTCAAATAGACATGGCATACGATGCATATCACTTTATGGACCCGCCCTTTTGAAATTCGAAAATAGACTTGATGTTAGGACCGTATATTTGGTTGATATAGTGGTCGGAGACCTTGGAAGATGGAAAAAAGCCATCTTCAAGTTAGAAGAGAAAAGCTAGAGAGAAAGGAAAACTAGTGTGTTTATTATTGATGAAGGGTGAAAGTTTACACAAGAGTCTCACCCCTCCATGGAAGTATGGAGGGTATATATAATAAGCACATAAATAACTATTAAACTCACGACATAACTTCAGTCCTTGTGTTTGGCTAAATAAGATGAATAATGTAATCCGTAAATGTCGTTCCATTTAAGTGTTAAGAGCGATTCCAACAATCTTTCCCCAATGGGACGACATAAGGGATTACTTACAACATTTACGTACCGATATAGAAAACAAATAAAGAAAGGTCTTCATAAGCTCTTCAAGTCGCGAGGATAATGAAAGTTTACGCTCTTTGTCTTCTTCTTGTACCTTGACTTGAGAACCTTTTTCTTCACTTGTAGGCAAATGATGTAATATTAATGCATAAATGGATTAACTACCCCCAATTCAAGTTGCATGTCTTTAAGCAGCTTCTCAGTACACTCCTTTTGGCTGAAGTTTAGAATCGACTTCCCCAGTACGACACCCGTCTTAGAAGTTCGAAACTTTTGATGTAGTGAACATTTCCTCTAACTTTTGAAACTTTTCATGCAGCAATGAATTTGTAGATGAGCGTAAAACCACACAAGGTAATCGACTTGTTTCGGAAAATCCGTTCGGTTATGCAAGAAATCAACAAGATCTTCTCACGAATGTAGATGCCACGCGAACAAAACCCGCGAGAAAGATGAAATGAAGCACTTCCCCACAATGTTGCGGTCTATGGAATAATAATCCTTTTAAATATGTAGCAGTTAATCGATAAAATGACCGTGTGTGACGCATCATAACATCCTATTTAGGTAACTTCACACACGATAACTCTGTGAAAGTGAGACGATATACCAACTTGAGTAACACACACACCATCGATCTCATTTCTTCCCGGTTGAAGAAATTCATGAAAGAGGGTTTTCGAAAAATCGAAGCAAACACCACCTATACTCTCTTTCCCTCGATGTTTTCAATGATGAGGAATCATACACCGTATGTTGATGATGAATTGGAGACATGGAAACCATGTATGTTCAATTAATCAAACTAGTGTGAAGTACCATAAATGTCTCGTTTGAGAATCAACTGGCGATAAAACTTCTCTTCGTGTAAAGCTCTTCTTCAGCTAACTCTTCCGGACCCCATTATCATTCTGACTTTTTGTAGTGACTACAATGGAGAAAACCAATATGACGAACTTGAGACTGAAGCAGTATAACCGAATTGTGACTTAAACTTGCACTATTGTTAGACGAAGAACCCTTTTCTTAACTTCCATCAAAAAAGGTAAACTTAAAGTTTCTCGATATCCCACCTTAGTCACGACACTTGAGCACAACAACGTAACTCCTTAAAAGTGATAGTTATAAGGCATGTGAGCACAACACGTAACTCCCTTACATCAGGTTCAACTAGACCTTTCGAGTCTTTGTCATTCGTATGGTTAAAGCTTCGAACAAGGATCGAAGAATCATGCATCCAACCAACCCCGATGTCTTCAAAATACTAAGTGCACGCACCCGTGATATCTCACTTCAATCTCAAAATAAATAATGAATTATAAATGGTAATCATCTTCACGGTTGAATTCCCAATCAGCCTTTGTTAATGGTTTAAAATGAACTTAATAATGGTTCCCGATCTTGTCAAAAATTTATATCCCCAGTAAAATTTGTCATAACCAAATACCACTCAATATCAAATATTATCAAAATTCCAAATTTAAATTGTAAAAATTACTTCCACGAACATTTGGCAAAGTCCCAATACTTATTATTGTGGCCCCATTCAAAAGTTATTATCAATGTTTAGGAACAATGTGTATAGTCTTGAATGAAAGAAGACCAGGGCCACTCATTAAGCCCAAAATCAATTGAACCGGGCCCATAACAGTCAATACAACCGATCAATCTTTTCAATCCATACCCGGTTAATTGTATAACCCTAATATAACATTATAGTATAAAACTCACGGATAACACACCAACCTGTCCTTACATCCAAAAAACAGACATAGAAATAACACGCTCCACCAAACTCATCTCTCCCATCTCAAGCCAATCTGATAATCTATCATCACCTCAATCTATTCTCCATCATCATCACAAATACATCATACTCAAGACTTGTCAATCTCAACATCAATCATAACCAATCACACACAACACAAACACAATTACTCTAGAACCTTATTTATTACAGTTTTGACATATCTAGAATCAAGAGAGCTTTTGAGGGCTTCAAGATCCATTCATTATGGGTCTCGTGGTAGTTCGGCTGTGTTGTTTTGTTTTCAGTCTAAATAGCGAATCAAGAGGGGTTTGCAGCAGTTATTGTTGTAAAACTCTCTCATATTCGGATAGAATCAGAATCTACTGATGAATGGATTTCACGAAATAAACGAGATGAGATTCACTTTTATTAGTTT